>JASJOG010000560.1:0-113493 GCA_030142905.1 Heliopora coerulea | reverse complement strand
TAACATTTTTTTTTTATTTTAACTATTAATCGGAGTTATATACAACGTGAAATTTTGTAAGGGGAAATTGTGAAGTAATGGAGTATTTCACTAATTAATTTTTTTGTTGTTTTCTCTTCAAAGGAAATAAGTGATAACAAGATTCGAAGCCAAGGAGTTTACTATACCTTTAAGAAAGAATCCAACTGGGTACCCTTCTTGCAACTAAGGTATCTTATTGTACCTATATGTAGACTTGACAGCTATTTTTGAGGCTAGCTCGTTAAAAATCCTTATGACTAAAACTTGCATTTTCATCCCGATAGACCAGAGAAGTCAGCAACCAATCGAAGATGGTGACTAAATTACGACAACAGAATAACATAGATGAGGTAACATGTGAAGCAGGACTTTTTGTGCGTTGAATCTACAGTTAGTTTGACAGTTTGCTCACATGATTTACATGGCGAGGAAAGTGATAACAGCCTACGGAAGAGGAATAGGATACCCGAAGTTCAAACTCTATTTTGTCGTTTCATTCCACTGATTAAAGAGCATGAAACGAGTTTTAATATTCAACTTTGTGTTGCTGTATGCCAAAATACGTATTTCGATTCCTCTGGTCTCACAAGAATCATTTTCAAATAATTCAACACGCCAAAAATTTTGCTTATTTGAGGACTAATAATTGGACATCCCTTGTCCAGATTCACTAAGATGCATACTACATTCGTGTTTGGAAAAAATAAGCTGTATAACTCAAATCTTAGAAATTCGTCACTTCTGAAATTCCCTTGTATAGAAATAAGTTTCAAAAGTTCCACCATTTTGAAATAGGAAGGTAACTTGTTCTCTCCATCGTTGGCGTTCATTTAGCTAGGGTGAAGGAGTTCTGATAACTTGGTCTTTGTATTTGTCTATATGGTCATGCCTATGAGTGGGTCACCTGAGAACCCTAACACAAACAAGGCCCCTATTAATAATTCTATCACGTAAGTATCGAACTGAAGTCAGTGGTGGATATCCGAGTGCCAAGTCAGCCGTCATGTCTTCTCAGGTACAATGAAATATTGCAGAAACATTTGCATACCAATAGTTCTTGAATTTTTATACGTCGGGTAAATTCCCAATATTTTTATTTAGATTTTGAAGAGCCATTTAATGTTCCTTCATGTCCGAGGTCCACAGGTGATTACCATGATCTAAACATCTTGTACTTTATGGTTTATAGACTGAGATAATTTGTGCTATTTTGGTGCTGAACATACTTCTCCTCCTCCTCCTCCTTTTTCCTCTTCTTCCTCTTCTTCCTCTGCTTCTTACTCTGCTTTTCTTTCTTCTTCATCTTCCTCTTCTTCCTCTGCTTCTTTTTCTTGTTCTTCTTCTTTTTCTTCTGACTCATCTTCTTTTCCTTCTTCTTCTTCTTCTCCTTCTTCCTCTTCTTCCCCAACTTCTCCTTTATCTTTTTCTTCTTCTTCCCCTGCTTCTTGTTCTTCTTCCTACTGTTGCTTTTGTTGTTGTTCTTCGTTCATTTTTTCCTGTATTTCCGTAATCCCAAGCAGCCAACATTTTCACTGATTGTTGATTTGATTATTTCCTGTTAAAGCGTGTGCTTAGCACTTTACGTGACCATGCTAAAGCTGTCCTACAGCCTCCTGTACCGTACCCAGTCTCCGTTACCACGCACAAGACCAGCTACGACTTGACTGAAATTTGGAAGAAAATCTTTACACAAACCATGCTGAGGTTAGTAAAAACGTGCTTGCAAATGTACAGTTCTGGAAAAGTGATGATTTAACCATCACCATCACAACACTTCAATTAAGGGTTTCTGAAAACCAGAACCAGTCGACAATTTAAGAAAACGTAGTAGAAAAACTAAACTGAAAATATCCATCTTGGAACTTGATAGTCAAACAAACACAAAAAAAGACTAAGTAATCGTGGTTGTATGTCGACTCTGTGTATTATGTTTAATTTTTGAGTGAGTTACAGAACATTTTTTTTTTCACATTATAGTTCTCGCGATGACGTTCTCGACTTCGATGCCAAGGTTGGTGATGAAATAACCAGTCAAAAGGAGACCGAGTTTGAGATGACTTCAGCAGTGGAGATGTTGGACTTGGATGACGAAGGCGCTCGAAGGCGAATGGCAACGCAAGGAGTTTACATGTCGTTCTTACTGCTCAGGCATCTACGATTGCGAGATTTGCAGCGAACGGTAAGACATCAAGCAGCCGTCGGTGTGGAATCGATTTTCTTTGTGATCTCAATTTATTTTTTAAGGAGGGGTCTAATAGTTCATTACAGCTTCGCTGATCGGATCACTATGGTTGATCTGAACTTTGTATTGACAAAGATGTCAAATACCAAAGCTGCTGTACTGGGCGTTTGAGTGGTGAGAGACCCCATGCTTTTTGGTAATTATTAGTAGAACGTGAATCGGTTGGGGAGATTTTAGTTCGCGGGTTATTTAATTGTTGACAAAGTTGTAGATTAAGGTCTTTTCAACCAGTCTTTATCGCACCATGTTACCGTCCCGTGCAAATTTCCGTACTCTTACCAATGGTTATAAGAAGTCAAATTTTCACCTGGAATCCCTCATTTGATTACGTCTTTACTGAACCTCAGTGTTGTAGTCTTAAAATCTGAGGTAGGGTAACGCTGATCACACTGATTTATCCCAGCGTTTCAACCTTATGAAATGATGTTTACGATTAACACACATACCAATATATTAATTCATGTTAAATACCAATCTTAGCTCTGCCCATGTGCTCCTGTTTAGTTCACTTCATTATTTATTGTGCAGCATGTCATCCCTTAATATCTTAGGAGGTATAACGTTTGTCATTCAAAATTTTAGGAAATGTAACGGTTGCAATTCAAAACTTTGGGAAGGATAACGCTAGTCATTCAAAATTTTAGGAAGGATAACGCCGTTATCCCGCATTACCGGACGACTACACCTCTGCTGAACCTATAAATATTTTAAGGATAATTGTTGCGTAGGGAACTTAAATGTCCAACGGGCAGCACATATTCTCGCGGTATGGCCAGACCCAGTACCCAGTACCATCGCTTACACCATTCTCTGTTTTGTAGTGCTTATCAATCCTTAACAACCTGCGATCCATTGAAAGAACTCTGACCATCAATGACAGCGGCCTATCTCTGGACAGTGGCCGTCAGACGGCCACGAAGTAAGAACGACATAGAGTTAATAGTACCATGTAAATATTTTTGATTTCTTTTTTAAGAATTTTTTTTAACCAAACGATTTCCCTGTTGTTAAATGTCATTGCAGTCATCGAGTCTTCCACGGTGGTGGTATCCAAGGACTGGGATCTCATGAATATCTTCACAACACGCCGGCAGATTTTGTGTAAGAAATAGTTAACGATGTTCCTTTCGTTTTCCGGGCATTTTGAGATGCCTTGTTTTTATCTTTAATCTTGGTAGCTTCGTATCATAAAGATCAATCTTCTTGTTCTTCACTTCAGGGTGGAACAGAATGAGTTTATGGCATTTTCGGAGGTAAATGCAATTTTGATCAATTTTATTCAATATCTTTACCTCGACTTGAACTTGCCGTTATGTTGGTACTTCATTTCCTGCCACATTTTCTTGTTTTCGTTTTTTCCTGTTTCCACTTCTTGTTTCTCTTCCTTCTCTTGCCTCTTTAATCTTTGTTGACGTTGTTGCTTTTGTTGTTATTGCCCTTGTTGATGGTGATTATGATGATGATGATGGTGATGACAGCGGTGGTGATAGTGATGATGATGATGATGATGGTGATGACGATGATGATGGTGATGAATGTGATGATGATAGTGATGATGATGATGATGATGATGGTGATGATGATGGTGATGATGATGGTGATGATGGTGGTGATGATGATGGTGATGATGATGGTATGATGATGATCGTGATGATGATAGTTATGATGATGAGGATGATGATCGTGATGATAATGATGATGATGATGTGATGATGATGATGATGGTGGTGATGATGATGGTGATGATGATGGTGTGATGATGATCGTGATGATGATCGTGATGAGGATGATGATGGTGATGATGGTGATTATAATGACGGTGATGATGATGATGATGGTGATAATGATGATGTTAATTTACAGTTATATCATTGTGGTCATTGTAGTTATACTTCTTATTTCTGGTATCACTGCTCTCCTCATTATGTTACTGTCCTTCGTAGTTCTTTAAATTATTCACTTTCTCCTTATTCTCACTTTTTTTCTGGGTATATTTCTTCTCATATCTCTTATCAATCTTTCGCATCTTGTTCATCCAATTCGCTTTTCCTTAAAGCGATCTATACTGCAATAGTTTACACACATACTAAGTATCCAATGTTTGATTTTTCTTAGGTAGAAAATCACGACGATTTCTATTCCTTTCATGAAGGCCGAGTGCACGTTCAAGATCAAAGAGGTTTTTTCATAATGTACGATGCTGCTTTGAGGGATTTCAAGTAAGTTTTATTATTTAAGAGTAAAAACGTTAATTCACTGAATGAAACACTAAAGGACGAACTACTTTTCGGCAATTTATTTTTCTAGAAATTTAGAAACGGATCTACTATTTGTTGATACGCATTTCATTGAAAAAGACAAGGATCTCAGGTTACCCAAAAGATTAAGAAACAGAACCATCCCAAAGGATCTTTATCTTATATGGAACGTAGTTTATATTGAACCTTTCATTTTATTTAGTTTATATCATGGTTTTCAGTTGTCACACCGGTTTCTTACTATATAGCCGAGCTTGTCTAGCTGTCTGTTTTTAAAATAACTTGTATGGTGTTTGGTGGTTTCATCCGTTGTGCGCTATTCGGTACACAACGGCAAGTTTAGGTGGGAAAATTTCTCTGTGGTGGGTCGCTATTATGATTAAATTTTCACACTCTTAGAGGAGCGTTTATTCGAGTAAAGGCGTTTATTCGGGTGGGGCGTTTATTCTCCAAAATTAAGATTGTTCTAACAAAGAAAATTCTTCCACAACCTTTACTAACAAAACGTGGCACATCACCACGTACTCTATAGTGTATATCTTAACGCATAACATAAACTTTACAACAATAATATGTAACATTACAATTGAACAGTATATGTATATGTATATGTATAGTTCGAATGTACTCTTCATCCATGAGTTCTTCATTAAATAACGTTTCTTTGTACCTGTTTTGGAGGATCGTTTATTCGAGAAGAGACGCTTATTAAGCGAGGGGCATTTATTAAAAAGTTTAGGGAGGCGTCTATTCGAGTAGAGGCGCTAATTTGAACTGAGGAAGTTTATTCGGATAAATACGATAGTCCATGTTTTTCTTATGGCCAATTCACACAATTCCATGCGCAAACGATTCTTCGTCCTGGTGGATACGTTCGCGAATGTTACAAAACGTGTGAAAGACACACGTGAGTTAATCGTATCCATCAGGATGAGCAATCGTGTGTAGTATCGTGAAGATTAGCCTAGTGATTAATAATACTTGTTTTTATTCTTACTTTGGTTCGTCAGAGATCGACATAAACGCTTACAGCCACCAACACGTCGATCGATTTGGAGTTCTTCTTGATCTGTGGTCGAATGAAGCAATTTATTTGGAAAACAAAAGACAAGTATGTGATAAAAAAGCTGTTTTTACTGAGTTGATTTTTGTTTTGTTTTTTGACTTTAGTATTTAATCTACACATACAAATGGACAGACACACTTGAAGGCAAGCAACCTCAACGCGCACAATGAGGACCGCAGAAACTGCAGTGCCCGTAGAAACTGCCTTTGGGCATGGTCCTTCAATAGCCAGGACCGAACTGCATTATGTCCCCGGGCCACAGAAGAGCACGCAGATCTACACAGTACGATGGTCGCATAAGATCCTTCGTCGCAAGAGCCTTTTCACTTCTTGATAATACGCCATTTCTTTGTCCTTAGTAACGTTCGATTATCTTACAGTTGAAACCAGCATTGTAAGTCAAGAGTTCTTTTACTGTTAAATTTTTCTCTTCTTTCGTGATGTTTTAGCTTTTGGATACCTATTATGAAGCATTCCAACATACTTTCAATCCGAATGAGAAAAGAAAACTAGCTCAGGTAAGGAATCAAGAAGTATTTTTTAACAAAGTTCAGGTAGGCTAACGATCTATAAACACTAAATAGATACACGTTGAATTGTTTTCAAATGAAGAGATAAAACTCCCTAGTACTTTTGTTTTTCCCAATTATTTCTGTAAAGAAGTAACAGCAGGGGTTTTAAATCTTTCCAAGCCCAAGCCATACTAAAACCTTTATTTTCAGTAAGCGTTTAACGAAATACCCCTACCCCACGGAAAAACGTAAACTCCTACAACCTTCAAGTACAGGAGTCCTCGACTTACGTCGAGATCCGTTCCTACGGGGCGGCGTAACGTGATTTTCGCCGTAAGTCGGAATCCACATACTGTACATAACTACCTATGACACTCACCTACGCTAACACAGTGATAAAATCATAATCTAGGACATAAAAGCACTGTAGAGTACAGGTGTGCTGTAATGAAGTGAAATAGTAAAAAAGAAAAATAAATACATTAAAAAAAGAGAACAATTCCTGACCTTTAGTCGAAAAGTCTACCAAAACACAAACACAAACGAAAGAGAGCGAATGAAGCACAATCCAAAATGTCGTACAGCCGGGAAATGAACAAAGCCGTCTTCCTCGTATAGCGCCGCGTGACGACGTATTCGTCCGCTCCGCTCGCCAACTAGCTTGTTTTTACGTTGCAAACGGCGTACGTTGGAATGACGGAACAAAAATTTCTTAATAAATTTATGGGAGATGGCGACGTAACCACGAAACGCCGTACGTCGAGACCGACATAACCCGAGGACTCTCTGTACTGTATTTTTCCCCCTTCTTCATAACGATCGACATCATCATTTCCGTATGTAGTGTCTCGGTTCCGAAATGTTTTGCTTGTTGGGATACATTCGTGAACGTGGTCCTTAGGAACATGTCAGCCGTTGTGTAGTGGTTCTTTGTGATCCAACATAAACTGTGGCTACACCTAGTGATGCTGACGCTGTCTAAAACCTTTGGGATTAAACTGTTTGTAAGACCCTAGGTCAGTAGACCAACGATTGACTGAGACTGCGGTTGAATAATGTTGTGGTAAATGGTGACAATTTTATAGATAGGTGATCGCATAAACTTTTGTGGATCTCGCGAAGAGAAAGAGTCGTAGAACTGATAGTCGAGTTATGTTTCAGAAGTGAGTCAGGCCCAACATTCTTTTCAAAACGTAAAAATACTTTTAACGCGTTTTTAAGAGAGTCATAAGGGCATAGAGATTACTCTGGGGACCTATATTTGCAAATTCTATGGGTATTCGGTACAGACCATTAGTGTAAATGTTGTGGTTTAAATATTTAATTGGGCAGAATTTTGTTTTAAATTAGTTTAATTAATTTCAAAACAGTTTATTTCTTTCGAAGATTTTAAAAAAGAATTCACTTTTGAGGCCACACACAAAAAAAAGAGTTCACATTTTTTTGGGGGAAACGAAGAAATACAACACTTCGTAATTAAAGTAAATGGTTTGAACCTGGGAGAATCTTGACATGTTTGAGGAAGTTGATCGTCCAGGTTAGTGTAGTCTTGAGAAAGACTGTTGGTTGAAGTGACTGATGTTTCGACAGCCTTAGCGGTGGTCATCTTCAGAGTCAAAAGGAGAGTAAATGTCAGGTTCGCCTGTATTTGCATCTGGCTCGTGTGTGATAAGTGGGCGGTCGTATTAGTCATGGAGGTGTGATAGTTGGTGAGAAGCAATGGGTGTGGTTGTGTAGGCGTTAATTATCAGTTTTTCGAAGTGTAAGTCTATTGGTTGCTCGCACGTTTGACTTTGTGTATTAGTCGTTTGTAGGGTCCCGGTAATTGTTGTAATCGGTTTAATGGATTTTGCTCTAAGTTCGTATACCAGCTTTCTAGTGTGAGTCGCTGTTTGTAGTTGGTGCTTTTGGTTTCGTTACGTTGACGACACGATTACTGCACTACCCGAAGACGAGATTGACGAGTTTCACAAACACATTAACGAACAGGACAGTCTCATACAATTTACCAAAGAGATTGAAGAAGACGGAGCTATTCCGTTCCTAGACAGTTTGGTAAGTCGTGACAATAACAAACTACAGACCACTGTCTACAGGAAACCAACGCATACTGACAGACTACTGGACCAATCATCGTACAATCCAACCTCACACAAAGCTACCACCATCAAAACATTGACGAGACGCGCACAACTCAGTTGTAACTCACCCGACGCTCTACGCCATGAAAATGACTACTTACAATGCGTTTTCCACAAAAACAACTATAACTCTGACTTCTTCAAACTTAACACTTACAAAGACAATGAACGCGACGAAAACAACAGTCCGACAACAACTACAGCAACGATACCTTACATAAAAGGTACGTCTGAGATTATCTCGCGTATCGTACGACCATACAACATACGAGTAGCGCAAACCGATCACAACTTTACGACATGTACTGACTAACGTTAAGGACAGAGAACAACCGCGCGAAAGACAAGGTGCAGTTTACAAAATTAATTGCTCCGACTGCCAAGCCACTTGTATAGGTGAGACTAGCAGAAACTTAAATATACGACTCACAGAGCACAAACGAGCGTAAAAAAACGGAGACAAAACCAACCACATTGCCGAACACCACCGACAAACCAAACACAACATTGACTGGGAATCGGCAAAATACATTACATACAGCATCAACTACAAACAGCGACTCTCACTAGAAAGCTGGTATACGAACTTAGAGCAAAATCCATTAAACCGATTACAACAATTACCGGGACCCTACAAACGACTAATTCACAAAGTCAAACGTGCGAGCAACCAATAGACTTACACTTCGAAAAACTGATAATTAATGCCTACACAACCACACCCATTGCTTCTCACCAACTATCACACCTCCATGACTAATACGACCGCCCACTTATCACACACGAGCCAGATGCAAATACAGGCGAACCTGACATTTACTCTCCTTTTGACTCTGAAGATGACCACCGCTAAGGCTGTCGAAACGTCAGTCACTTCAACCAACAGTCTTTCTCAAGACTACACTAACTTCGACGATCAACTTCCTCAAACATGTCACACTTCGTAATTCTTAGACTTTCGCCCCACTTCGTTTCCTTTTCTTTTTTCCCCCCTTTCCTACCATTCTCCCCTCACTCCATATTGCAGTAGTTACCTGCTGTACCTGTATAACCCATCCTATTACTAACGTTGGCCAGCGGGGCTCAACTTCATGCAAATATCCCTTTGATATCTTTACTGCGCTACACAAGCGCTTGTTGTTGTCGTTAGTCACTTTATTATATAACTCAGTTTATTGTATAACCCTAACTCTAATCCTAGCACCAACTTTTAATCAAATACTCGGTAAATTTTAAACTGGTTCGAAAAATATCCAGCCACTAAACTGGTTTAATTTTTTCAAACCAGTTTAGAACCTGAAGTAAAAAATTAAACTAGTTTAAAATAAAATTCTTTCCAATTGAATATTTAAACCACAACATAAACAAAGTCATCCAGTCACGTTGATGAGTCGGTTGCACCGGCTTGTATGATTTCCAATATGAGCGATATGCTTCGTAAAACGTATCAACGAGTTGGTATTGCGTATGTTGTAGGTTATGATGAACATCTTGCACAAAAGACCAAGGTTTGAATTCACCGAGTCGTACTTCGTCAATTTATACAGACCCGAGAACGTGTGTTTGACATTGCACTGCAATCTTATCAAGTCAGTTTTAGACAAGCAGGCAAGTATAAAACTAATCAAAGACAGTAAATCAAACCTTAAGACAAAGCACAGTCTAAGTCGTAAGGATTTGTGAATTGCTCCTTAGGTTCAAAAGCGACAAGTTTTAAATTTTTTGAAAGAAACCCATGTGAGTGGAAGGAAACGAAAAACGTTTTTCTTCGATGTTTTTGCAAGTAACCGCAGAGTCAGTAAACGTTTGGATGATCCTTGGAATTTATGGATCTGGCTGTCATACGTACAGTTTTACAGGGAAAAAGTCATACAACGGCCGATGACCGTCGACCATCGTTGATTTCTTGGCCTGGTGATGAGGTGCTCGGTTGCTGAGTTGGTTTTTGTTATTCCGACTACGTCAGGCAGTGTTGGCCGTCATTCACAATGATGTTGTCTGAGAAGCGTTGCAAGTGCTGGGACATCGTCTTAAGTGCGATTAAATCGTAAAAACTAAGAACCAGTAGAAAGGAAATCATGTTAGTTGACATGACTTCATTTTCTGTTTTGCAGATCACTGAACAACGTGAATATGTTCAGAAAGTGACAAGAGATGGAGATTCAGCTAGATTATGAAAGTTTAACTACCGATAATGTTCAGTCCTTTGACTATGACGCTGATCTTCTTAACACTGTCCTTTTGACTCTTCGTTTTAGAATTTGGGTTACCTCATAGAATTATTCCTAAGCAGAGCATTGCTGTAAATACAAGCAGGTATATGAAAGAATATTTACACACACACGCACACACACACACACATATATACATATATATACATACTATTTCCTTTCTTTCTTTCCATCCATCATCATTCTTTCTTTCCTCGTCTTCCCTAACTTCTATAGTAGCTCCGTGGTGGAGAATATACATATCGTGTCTTTATATGTGTTAAGGACACATGTGACTTTATTTGTGGAGAAGAAGTTATATTTCTCGGCTTAGAAAATATAAATTTTCAAACTTTCTTCACAAATTCGCGTATTAGTAGGTTCATTTTAGAAGACATCTAACTAACTCTCAGTTCGTGTTTTATCGGATCTAAAACACTCGGCTATCGCCTCGTGTTTTAAATCCCGATAAAGCATTCCTGCTCGGTTTTTAAATATTACATATATATAATATAATAATGACTTTTGTAGACTAAGTCAGAAAATTTCTAGATTAACAAACCTTTTCGTAACACGAACTATCTGATCTACCTTCGTAGGCCTATCCTTAAATATGTGTACATGCTTGAGTATCACCCATCGCTTGCCCTAGCTGCCGCAGTTCCAAAAGCCATTCAACACGTGCTACAGAGGAAACGCAGCCTTCACTTTCATATCTTTGTCATCCTTTTGTCGTTCAAATTTTTATTTAAATTCGGTTATGGTTTTCAAATTTCATTATTCCATCACATCTGTATTTTCTTCTTCAGGTATTTCTACATGCAAACCACCCCAAAGGATTCTTGGACGTCATGAGCATCGAGAAAAGTTTGTTCGAACTGATCCAGAAGAAATGGGACCACTTGGACGAGATAGGAATTTGTCACTCACAGCAAACGCAGAAAGATGTAAGTTAGTTTTTCGGGAGTAGACAAACAAGGGAGATTGTGCTAGGAGGTCGTAAACTGTTGAAAAATGACTTAGGGACGCAATAGGCAGCTTGATAGAAGTAGGCCGTAAGGAAAGCGTACTAGTCGACTTACTGCAAGAAAGTACAAATGAAAAACATTCCGACAGACAGGCAGGTATTTTTAGAATATATTCTGCAATAGGGATCGAACTTGGTATAGGGCTGAGAGGTCCACTGCTCCACCACTGAGCTACTATAGAAGTTAGGGAAGACGAGGAAAGAAAGAATGGGGATGGATGGAAAGAGAGAGAGAAAGAAAAGAAAATGAGAGCTGGGCAAGGCGAAGGGAGAAAAGACGAAAGTTGAGGAAAAATTGAAGCAAAATAAGGTAAAATGGGAACTAAAATCAAATGAGACGAGGAAAAATGACAGAAAGGAATATACTACGAATAGGTAGAATGAAGAAAAAAGGGTGACTTCTGAGATAAAGCCCTAGCTGCCGTATATTGCATGTAAAAAGTCCGTGCGGTGTAGTGCTATCTATCACAGACTATAGAACTTTTAGGGTGCTTAGAACGAGGGATGACAGGGTTAAAGATGATTCTCATTTTATGTTCAGAAAGAGCTGGGTACTTTCACCTTTTACTTAGAACATTTCTTACTTTAAACACTGTCCGTTTTTTGTTTCAGTATGATTTAGCTCGGTTTTGTTCGGTTTGCGTTTGTTTCAGAGCTTTTACTGATTCATTACTTCGTCTTGGATTACTAAGGTAGTATTGGTGTTTACATTTTCAGTTGTTCTCCGACATTTTCATTGAGGACCCGTTGTTTGTCTGTGAAGTTGGTCAGTCACAGCTTAGTGCACTGGAGTCAAAATCTGGAGGACGAAGATCGGTGAAGGAACGACATCAGTCATTCGTTAAAACCTGATGTGACCTTTTAGAAGTAAGTATTGATTTCTTGATTAGATTCACTGGCGTAGCTACGAATTTCTTCAGGGGGGGCGAAACTATAAATTTTCCGACAACTGGGCGTGGTCAAGTGGGCGTGGTCAAAGGAACGTGGTTAAAAGGTGTGGCTTTTAAAAAATGTGTACAGATGAGACATCATCAAGGAATGAACAAGAATAATATCTTTATTATATTTAATATTTACATCAGATGGCGATATATGTTAGCTATGAAAAGCCGGCTGCCATTTTCAAATCAACTAAGTGTGAAGAAATGGTAATATGCTAGTATATAAACATACAATTTCAGGTATTATCGAATAGGTAGATCGAGGTAGATCAAATGTTTCTATCGCTATTTCTCTTCAAATGTAATGTACTCAGACAGGCAACACACTGAACGCAGAGTTTTAACTTTTAACGTTGAAAAACGTTTTATAATGTCACGTCCATGTGAATTAACACATTATTTAAAAATTCTTCTTGTTTTGTCGTTCAGGAACGGCATTTGAAGTTCTCGAATCGAAATATTCGAAACAATTTCACGATAGATAGAAATACAAGCGAGATTCGACAGGCGTTTTTCCGTTCTAAAGTACAAATATATTATACGTGTGAATAATTAATTACTTTGCCAGTTCGCTTCAGAATTTCCGACAAGCTTCCAAATTTTCCGACAAACGGCACCCAAAACGTCGAGTGGGGGGGGGGCGCTCGCTCCCCCTGCCCCCCTGTAGCTACGCCACTGATTAGATTCATCGTTTTAGTTATATTGGCGCATACATCAAATTGTCCAAATACTCATATTGAGATAAGAGGCCGCATTAAGTAGCCGTCAATTGCAAGTTATGGTTGAACAGTGTGTTTACCAATTTAAAATGTGATGCAGCTCGTGTTGATTATGATTTATCTGCACGCAGACAAGCTAATGTATACCCGATTATAAAAGTGGTGCAAAATTCGTCTTTCTTAACCGAGATGCTGTTTCAATTAATGCACTTGATGTGCAACTATTGCAGTACTTTTTAGTTTTTACCACTACCGTTTTTGAAGATAGAATGCAGTGGCATTGCGCGAACTCTCTCGACATGCACGTAGTGCGTGTGGAGTTAATAGTGTATTTTTGTTGCTTTAAAATATAATAAAATCGACGACCGTTGATTAGCAAATGAACTTGAAGTTTTGTTTAGAATGGCAAAATGGATAAGATCACATCGGGGACGAAAAGAAGACGAAAGAAGAGGAGTGTATCTATTGCGAGAATTCTACTTATGGCCAAAGTCTGCGAGGTTGACTTTTCTGTTTCTTAAGATCCCTAATATTAACTCAGCAGAGCGCTGCTGACTAGTTTTCTAGGATCGCAGGTTTACTTCCATCGAATAATCTTGAAGGTGCATTTTTTGCAACAGGTATCGCTTAGGTCTTGAAGAGGGTCTTCTTTCCTAAAGAAGACACTTCCTAAAAACTACACTTCCTGCTTTTCCTTTACTAATAACGTAAATGCCGCAACATGCACTCTACTCTAAAATACTGCAGTATACATTTCATTATTTAAATGGAAGGCTACATTTCATTATTTAAATGGAAGGCTAATGGCCTATAAACTTTGGTCGATCATATTGATCCTGAGTGATACTTGAGCGAAATTGGGGTTTTTCCAGATCTTGACGCTCCGCCATTGGCTCATATCCACCGCACATGAAACTGAAGTTCTTATGAAGGTAACGTGACTGAGATGTGATTGGTAGTTAGACAGTAACCAGTTTTAATTTATTTTTTTTAACTCAGACACACAACACTCGTACCCTTGCTTTCAGATTTACCAACGAAAATGTAAGGAGTTTGATTTTGATGAGCATCACGCTTATCTACGAGCGGTCTCGTTTGACTTTGCTCAAGTAAAACCTGAAGCTGAACTTCATCGTATTGCAGTTGAGAGCATTCAAGATGATGACGGTCGAATTGATAGGTATTGTAAAAAACAACTGATGTGGTTATATCTGTTATTATTATTATTATTATTATTATTGTTATTGTTATTGTTATTATTATTAGCTTTCTTTTTTTTCTCCTCTTCCTCCTTCTCGTGCTGCTGCTCGTCTTAGCTTCTAGAAAACATAAACCCCAACAAGCAAGCTAAAATAAATAAAGAAGGTGGCAAGTGAAAGTTACCGCGGAAGTGATTCTAAATCGACCATGTTGGTGATAAAATAACAGTGAAAATTCCAGCAAAATCTGCCAGTGTAAAACCCTTTATGATTTGGCCGCTCATTAGAGGTAGTTGGCAGGTGGGTGCAGAAATTACTGGGATATTGGGAAACCAATATTGGGTTGTAAAAAGACAAAGTTTAAGATAAGTCACTGAACTAATCAAACTTCTCAAAAACTACCTGAACGTTGCCTAAATATCACAATATTGTTAACTTACCTTCTGAATTGATTCTCATTTGCTTGTGACATAAAGGTCGTAAAACAAATACATTCAGTCACAGACCAAAAACCTTCTCGTCGACAGCCGTTGTTTTTACCAGACATGCAATTGTACTTTCTGTGCAGAACGTCAGTATCAGTATGTTTAACAAACAGATCACGAGTATTACGTTTCAATGCAGGTACACCGCTGGTTCAATTCCTTTGGCAATCCAAGAGCTGGACGAGAAGCATGTTGGAAGTTTCAACTTCAGAACAAGGGAAGGCCTGTTGCAGGTATGTTAACACTATGTTAACATATTGCAGAGATGTTGACTTTGTGCTCAAGATTTGTTTATGTATTTAAAATTATTTAGCCATAGTAACCGCATCAACTTACAAGCTGTTTTTCATTGAGCTTTGATTTGGTAAAGAAATTCTTTTACAATCGACGTAGCCACTGACAGGACTGAAGAACTAAAGGTTTTTAATTTGGTCGTAGCTTACCAGTTTCAGAGTCTGACAAACTGTTTAACTGCAATGCGAGGATAGTTCTAGGGCAAGACTCGTTAAACCGATACTATTTTGACCGACTTTGACAGTTTTGGTCTCCTACAGATTGTTTTTGGTCCATTATTTACACTCGTCTTTTTCATGTTTTCTGCCTCAAAGTATATGTCATCCCCTGTAAGAAATAAGTCGATATATTTTTATTCTTAATCTCGGGCCCAGATCCAGTGGTGTCCTAAATGTTAGGAGATCCAGTTTATGCTAATCCAATTAGCGGCACCTCTGGTTCAATCAGCCAATCACATTATTCAGTGTCCATCTCCAGAGTCCCCAAAATTTTGATTTTGCGTTGACAAAAGTGACCAAATCTGAGGGCGAGAATGTTGCTCGGGGTGATTCTTAGCGCTTGAGTGTGCTAACAATTTTTTCGAAAAATTCGATTAAGAAAAAGACCTAAACACGAACCATATATTCATTAACGTGGCTTACGATGTGAAGAAAAGACAAACAAGTTTTGCAAAGCTAATTGAAGATATTTTTCACATTACAAAATTCAAAACCTCAGAACGGCACTGACTGGTTTTTTGAATATCCCGTTCTATACTGTAGAAATTGAGCCGGCGCAGCAACCAACCAGAAGTTTTTATTTCTTTTTTTCAGCTTTTATGCCACGTTGGAATTGAGAAATTACAAGTCATCTGAACAAGTCAGGTATGTTAAACATACTGCACGTGGACTGATGAATGTATCGAAGATTTATTAGGTATCTTTAAGTACTGTAACATAACTATTTGCATGTATTATGTAATGAGGTTAAATTTTTACCACTGGAACATTTTCGTAATTTTCTAGATCAGGAATGCTTGCTCCTCTTAAATGTCGTTTACCCTTAATCACTTAACTTCAGTGGCTTAGCCAGGAAGTTTCTAGTCGAAGTCTCTCTGGGTCCTTAAAAAAATATAAACTTGGGAGAGTGGAGCATGTGGTACAGATCACTGTACTCTAGAATAACCCTATATTTAATATGAATGAAAGACCCTATAAATAACATAGAATAACCCTATATTTAATAATGTGAATGTGCAAATATTGCACATGTGAGAGCTTAATGTTATTGCAGACGATACTTGGAGGTTGTTCAACTGTAGCGATCAACCCAGCAACCTTCGGATGACCGGTAAGACAATTAAGTCATGACGTCTCTCTGGTCATCGGAAGGTTCCGAGTTCAGTCGTCTCGGGCTCAGAAATTGTATTTCGGAGTAAATGGACCTGACAAACGTCCGTATCATCAATATATATAACGTTATTTATGGACCTTAGTGCTATAAATTTTAAGGAGGCGTTTCAAATACTCGAGTACGTCATCTTGTTCACCTTAAAAGTAGTGGTGCTGTTCTTTCACTTTTTTTTGTAGGTCGTCCATAAAAATTTGCTAGCTGCAGCAATAACCATGGGAGGAGAGTGCTGGAGTGCACTGAACAGAGAAAGACGAACTGGGATAGTGGTGGATAAGAACGTAACTAGGTAATTATCAGCTAAGTGGCGAGACTGGCTGAATGAAAGAAAACCCTCGATTGAAGGACGGTTTAGTGCAGTATCGTGCAACCTTGGTTCTTCTTACGTTTTCTTTTTTCCTTTCCCCATTCTCCTTACGCGAAGGATGAAAGAATAAATGTGACATTTCACTGGCTGTAACATTGACCCTAGCGTTGACACGGACGCGAGTGCGTAAACAACACCGATGTTAAAAATGTACTAGGAAACAGGCCGGTACCAACAATGACTCTGGAATTGGTTCTAACACGGACTAAGATACTTACGCGGACATAGCACGTCCCGACACTATCACCTACGCTGACAAGCCGCGGACACACGCGGCGACACTCACTATGGCACTCGTACTGGCGCTACCTTCACTGTAAATTTCAAGGAGTTAATTCGACTCCGAAAGTGGAGTAAAAAAAAGGTACAGAATGACTCCTTTTTTGGAGTAATTTTTTGCTCCAAAATCTTAACTCTTTTTCTGGAGTAAGCATAACTCCATAGTTAGAGTAAAAATTATTCCAGGGCCAATATATACTAATATATCCCGTGAACTTTGTAATTCCCTGTATGCAAGAGATAGATGAGGGTTATATTCCTAGATAGAACAAAGAAAACCAAGTCAGATGTGATATAAGAAGGTATATCTCCACACCATTGGGAATTGCAATAAATCCTGCCATAAAGAAATCTGACTTAATATAATTCTACAAATTATATTCCGATTTTGGACTAATCTTAACCCTTTCAGTGGAGATAAATTAACACTACATGGAGTAAAAATTAGTCCACTGATTATATTCCAATTGGGGAGTCATTTCAACTCCTTTGGTGGAGTTATAATAAATCCACGTAGAGTTGAATTAGAAATATTACATCAATTGGAGTAGATTTAACTCCAGTTTGAGTCAAAACAACTCTGAAATTTTAACTCCGGCGAATGGAGTCATTTTAACTCCAACCATGGAGTCAAAATAACTCCATGAAATTAACAGTGGACAGTGACATTGTTTCTTGCCGGCACAAGTACTTGCTTTTGCACTGATGTTGGCCCTGTCCCTAACACTGTATTGTGTGCTGACACACTGGCCTTTGCGTTTACACACTGGAACTGGCACATACACTGACACTGATATTTGATCTGACAAAGGCAGCAGTGCGCACGCAGCCACGGATACAGTACCTCAAAAAGTGCACATGGAAACTGCCATATGGAAACTTGGAAATAAAATGGAAACTGGAATTGGCAAAGGCACAGACTCAGGACATACATATACTCGTACTTGGTGCTGGCTCAAACATTCACACCAGCAACGGTCTGTAAATGCTCGAATGACAGCCGAGATAAAGTGCCATGTTAGACGTTGTTAAGTGAAGTTAAGTTAGTTATTCCTGCGGCTCGTGAATCCTGTTATAGTTGATTATTACTTAGTTAAAACTCATGCAGGACAATTTCACAATTGCAATATACGTTCCTGTTTTTAGAGGAGTAACAAGTTTTAAGATACCAGCAGTGTCCTCCATGGATCTTGTTGACTCAGATAGCAACGACAGCTCGGGAACAGCGAGTCCTACTCAGCTTTCAACCTTTACTCCTCAAGTCAAGCGTGAAAGAAGTCATGTACCAAAAATGGCCTTTGTCTCAATACAACTTGAAAAGGTAATTTTTTCATGAGATATTTGTTTTGGAAGTGTGGGAGCTTGGAGATATCTTGAATGATCGATGAACGTTTGACAAGTTCTTACCTTAGAAAAACGATTTCTGAGCCCCAGACCGGGATCGAACCCGCAACCTTCTGATGACCGGTGAGACGCTCTAACCATTGAGCTACCAATTCTCAGATGGCGATAACATTATCAACACATGATATTAATAATATAAATGTCATGTGTTATTATAATAACATATAACATTCATTATTATCTATATTATTATTTATATCTACAAATATTATTTATTTTAGAGAGTACACTTGACAGCTCAAATCTGATGAAGATCGGGGGGGTTGAGTATGAAGAACAAAAGACAACCGTACATAAAACCTCCCACGAATATCGTGATTTTTGCGATTAAAAGAGCAAAAGTCATAAAAATTTTAACATTACTAAAAATGCTTTCTAAAAGACTTGTTATTTTTTGTTGTTCACCCAAGAAATGTGGGAAACGATTCAAGGAACTGGTGACCCGTAAAACGTTTTTTCCTTATGTATATTTTTCATCGTAGGCATGGCTAAGAGACATCATGCTCAATGAATACATCACAATGAAAACTGGTCTGAGTCCAGTTTCAAAGAATGTCGATGAAACCGTCAGATTAAAAAAGTAAGTCAAAATTGTATACATGCATCACATTGGATGGAAAACAATGTATATTACAGCCTGCTTTTATTGCGAATAACGACGCATTTTGACAAGACTGAGTAGTGAAAAGACTGAACTTTGATAGGACTGAAACAATAAGTTTACGAGTAAAAATACCACGCTGTATATGATTATTTTCTCTCTAATGAGTTGTTTGTGTTATTTATGCTTGCATTAAGAGGATAGTTAAAACCATGGACAAGAAAAAAACTGGGGTAAGCTTTACATCTAAGTTAAAAACAGCGAGCAAAAAGCTGTCACGGTTTTTGAAATAAAGTGATTAGAAAGCTCGAAGGACATATAAGGGCTAAAATTGAAAACAAAAATCTTTCGAAATCATCACAATTTTCCCTGAATGATAAGTTTTTTTTCCTACAGTGGGCATCCAATTTCCTTCAATGTAACATAAAAAAGGAATTCAAAACCTGAAATAGGTAATTGATATATAGATGACAAATTTAGGAATACAAATGTATTTTTTGGGAAATGTTACTTTCTCTATGGTGCTATATCATGTAGCGTTCGGGAATTTGATGTACTGAGCATTTTACCTCAGCAAGTTAACTTATATTTTTCCTCGTGTTTTTATTTAAGGAAACTTATTTTGAGTTTTTGTGAGGGACTTCAGATGTCAATTTCTGAATACTCAATGCGTGCCCAGGTTAGTGAATGTTACACTGGGTGGATAATTGATCATTCAAATGCTTATTTAATTAGATACAGACTTGTATACCACGAATTGAATCGTAATATAAAGATCAGAGCCCAGCTCAGAATTCTTAAGTCTATCGCCATAGTGAAAGAGGCAAGTCGAAAAGTTTTAAAACATGTTTACTGACGTTTTGTTGCGGCGTGCAACATCTTCAGAGAGTAGGTTTACAGAGATGAGAAAAAATTTTATGTATGAATGTATAATTACATACTGGAATAATTAGACGGCTAACCAATAGGAAACTGGGAGACGTGACAGGAAGTGACAGGCATACTGAAGAGGAAAGTGTTAAAAAAGAGAAAGAGGTGTGGAAAAGATATTTTCGTTGAGAGACGGTTTGTATTTAGAAACAAGTAAACTCTCACGAATGAGGAGTTCAAAGTTAGAGGAAGACATGCAGGAAGAAATGATGGAAAAATCGTTGGGGGCGTGATTAGTCTGGCGAGTATGAGCCTGGATAGTGGAAGTAGGAAACAAAGTGGTTGCTCGTTTCTTACCGGTCAAAGGCGAAACCCCCATGTGTTGTGAGATACGCGCGTGTAAGTGGCGCCTTGTTTGTCTCAAATACAATGCTCCCCAGCATTGACACGTATATTTGTAGACAACACGCGATCTCATTAACATGTGGGCCAAATATACAAATATTGAAATCTACAAATATACATGTCAATGCTGTGGAGCATTGTATTTGGGCCAAACAAGGCGCCACTTACACAAGACTACCGAGTAACCAGCGCAATATTTCTTTGAGAATTGTTTTGGTAATCATGACGTAACGTTTTTTGTACTTTAATGCACCCACGTGATTATCCTGAATTTGTTCTTTCCCCTCAGAAACAATCACCTTCAAATGTGATTCAGAAAATAGTTGTCGGAGATGCCCTAACCAATGAGCTAAAAAAATTGAATAAAAACGAATCACACGTACAAGTGTTTATTGCTCGTCTTTTCCCCCCTTTTCAAAGACGATTCACAAGAAGATTCAACGCTTACGAGTTCCACATTGTTCTTCAACACGTAACAATAGTTAATATCATTTGCTTTATTTTTTCATCATTTCCAGGAAATGGTTTCTTCACTCCATGACATCTGTCAATACTTATGTGCGCACGCCAGGCTTGGTAGCTCTCATGCCAGACTTGGTTCCCACAAGCTCGAATTCTCTGGAGTGACAGCGGATTGGGGAGGAACTGAGGGAATTGGTAAGGAATTTTCCAAATGATGACCTGCATCAACTCGCTCTTACTAATATTGTTTTTTGTAAAACTTTTCATAGGAGCTGAATTGAGAGAAATACAAAAATAGATAAATCACCTTGAAAACCCTACAAATCCCCAGGAGGTATGTTTAGAGTGCGAGGTACATATTTTATGAGAGTCGTTTCGGTGTTATCATCGCTGTTGATATTGCTATAAGCATCACTGTCAGTGACTTCATCTGTGTTAAGGTGATCGGATAGATCTTTTGACAATGGCCTTTGTTGATCAGTTGATGTATCGCTGCGCCAGATTTTTAGCGTCGCAGGTTCCATTTCCAGCCAGAGACTGGAGAATTGCATTTTTTCCAACTGGTCTGGGCTGGAACTTGTAGTGTGTGATTCTGACGCTCGAAAATTTACGTTCATTAGTGTAACCCTTCAGGCCGGAGTTTTGACGTCACATCGTAGGGTTCTGCACCGTTACTCGAGTATAGCAAACGTGTGTTCTCAAAAAGCTAATATAATTGGCTGCAAGACTGTTATGAAATAATACCAAGCTCCTCCTTGCACAATATTGTGTACAACGCTCAAGACAATAGGCATTATAATATCATGGCCACCACACAGGCAGCACACATGTCGGACCAACACCTTAGCTCGCCAACTGAGCCGCGGTAGCTCAATGTTCAGTTTGTCTGACTGGTCATCAGAAGGTTGTGGGTTCGATCCCCGTCTGGGGTTCAGAATACGTTCTTCTTAGTAAGTGAGCTCGACGAACGTCCTATCATCCTGAATGACATCAAGATCCCCCAATGTACAACTTTATAAAACTTCGTCAGTCATTACTATTATCATATCGTGGCCACCGCATAGGCAACGCAAACGTTGAATAAATACCATAGCTCTCCATCTGAGTCTCGGTAGCCCTTTGGTTAGAGTTTCTCACCGGTACCTGCGATTCTTCGGCGACTAATTTTTGAAGAACTGCTATTCTAATAGTTGCATGCTTGAGTACTTAAGTACATATACGGCTTTTGGTTTGAGGTTAAGAGTTAGGTTTGGGATCTAGCGTGAATTTGAGAGAGAGTTTAACCATAAACTAACGTCTGTGCATCGACCAGTTGCACAAATACCACAATGCATCATTTCATACACACAACCTCACTTAATTCTTTAGAATTCGATTGAGAAAATATAATAGTTTGGATTTGAATAGTTTGAATAGAATTCAAATGTAAGGCTATCCGTGTATAAGGGATCCATTTTTTAAGCAATCATTTAAGGGTGGATTTAAATTTGACCATAGACGCGACAGTATATGTGAATATTTGGGGAAGGGTTTACTAGCAGGGAAATAAGGTCAATTCCAGATCTCTCAAAACTGATACTTTCTAGTAAGTGAAAATAATCTGAGTGGACTTGCATCCGCTAAACCAGTAGTGTAAATTGTCATATGTCATCCTTCCTCTATTCTCCTTGTCATATGTAAATGAGTGTTTTTTTCTCCGTAATTTTAATGCCTTCCCCGCCACTTCTCAACGCCATTTGGGATATCGAGGGAAGACCCTGAAGCCTAGCGGCGAAACAACCGGGTTCCCGGTCCCAAACCTAATGCCGAATGCCCATTGTGAGCCTACAGATACTAAAGTATACCAAGACGGAACACCTGAGTGACAATGATACCTGGTACAGAAGCTGAATTACAGGTGTTCTTTTATCTCTTACAGCCACTTAAACTTTGTTTAATCCAGACGATCTTGTACATAAGAGGGCATATCGCGAGAAAACAGAGGTTTGGTGTGAGGTTTTGAGACCGCGCTTAAAATTTTGTGTCACATGACAAAACCTAGTTGGCTTAAAGGCCGCTGGGTCTTAGATAAAAATTTGACAGGCAAGGTATGCGCGCAAGCGTTATGAGTTCGTATGTCATAAGTAGTCTTTCAGATGTTAGCTTTCTGTTAAAGGATACACTCAATCTTAGAGCTACATTTTGATATTTTATTAACAAAGACCTGTATCCCTTCTTCAGGTTACAGATTTCTTACGTTATCGTCGTGACGTCATGTACTTGGAATTTGATATATCCATCAGCCATTCCGTTCCTGATACATTCTTGCAGACAGGAAACGAACTGGCTTGTAAGGTATGTGGAGAACGAACAACGTTCCCGCGTAGAATTTTTAGCCGCCGTTTTTTAAAACTAACACTTTTCTACTAATGTTTCGCCATTGTTGAACATTCCACTTCTCTTGGAGGAGTTTTAATGTCCAGATTGGCCAGTAGAAATATAGGAAAATAGCAAACAAGTGTGAAATTTGTACTAAGAAGGTATTTGCCCGTGATTCTGATCAGCCTTGAAGAAACTCGGGCTTATTAACTCTATCAAGGCGGGAGCTCCCCAGTTGACAAGTAAAATCGTCTGGTGTTAGCCAGAGTAAAATAATACGAGTCTTATGCTGACGGGAAAGAGTTAAGCGGTTTATTTCTTCAAGTTGTAAGCCTTTGGAGACCTAGTCGGTGGACATTCCAGTCAGAGTCGTCGGTTCACCTCAACTGCGATATAAATAAATAATGGACTGATAAAACGGCCGTCAGCTTAGATGACAGGGTGACCGAAAGAACTTTTCTTGGGAGGTGACACCTGAGAACGTGTAGAAAACCAGTTCTTTCATTCCCAGGGCCCTTGCTCAATGTGGTCACCGCCTCGAAACTAAAGTTTTGAGACTATCCTTGATCGGAGTCAGGAAAACCTTATTTCGTTGAGACCGCTTTCTTTCTTTCAAACCCATACATCTGCTGGAAAAACTGGCAATTCAGTTGTAATTAGCCAATGAAAATGTTCCCGATCATACAAGATTATCCCAGAATTTTCGTTTTGTGACAGAAACCGCAAGAAGCAAAGACAATGGGAACGAGACAGGACAGGGGTTTGACAAGCTATTGCTACGTATTCTACCAAAACTGTGCGCCGGGTAGTCCCTCGCATGGACCGAAATGCATAACTGGGAATGAAATTGGACAGAAAGTTGGCGAACTCCTACATGCGATCAAATATATAATACAAAAAACGGAGCAGGATTCGAAGAATTGATCTCAGTGGCTGAAGGCTGCCTCTGTCGTGACTGAGCTATCAAAGAGAGCATAGGGCACCTGCCTCTTGGTTTACGCACTCACCTCAATGTCTATTTATTTTTAGCAACCACGTTGTGGGAAACTGGCTTGAGAGAAGTGATAAATTGATATTGGAATGACTACTACATAAGACTGAACAAAATTATTAAAACGTGTCCCGGACTCCTGAAGAAGGTGTTAGATTCTGTCGGGAGTTTTGATCAGGTTTTAATGCCTCTAGTAGCTGTCATTCTAATACAGGGGTTGCCAAAACCTCCCACTGTGAGGACTTGTGAGAACCCTCACCTACGATCAGCACTAGAACGGAACCACTGAGGCAAGGTAACCGTGTGGATACTGGGACTGGAAAATTTAATATTTTATTTACCTGATATACTCTCACCTGAGATTCGGGGTAATTCTGAAATGTCAATGGGCCCAAGATTCAGAGTTATCCTGAATGTTAACGTTACGATTAGGATTAGGGTTAAGGTCCTAATCCTAACCCTAATCCTAACCGTTGACGTGTTACTCCTAGTGACATTTTAACCTAAACGCCGACGATTTTTGCCAAAAAGTTATCAAGTAAATAAATATTCTTGATTTTCCAGTCCCAGTCTCCACACGGTTACCTGGTGTCAATGGTTATGTTCTAGCGCCGACCCACCTACACTCCAACTTGGTCACATTGTTCCTTAACCTCAGCAGTCAGGTCCCCAAAATTTTACTAGTAGAACCGAACCTGGGCTTAAACACGAACGCAACAGTTCAAATCTTACTTAAAATATACGATGAAATCTTCGGAAATAATACAAATATTTTAAAAGATGATAAAGGGAAAAGATGGAGTGAATTTGACGACTGCTTACTTCATGGCAAATATTGTATCATTCATGGTTGACAAACGTAATTATTGAAATTATAGTCAAAATTGAGGGCGACTCATGCACGTAGAAAAAGCAGTGGATAAAAATTTGCTCACCTTTTGTATAGATACTGAGTGATGCCAGTTGTTGAATCTTGGTGTAACGAACTAACGGGTCGTGTAATCTGGTACCACAGAATAATACCAGAAGTCCCACTCAGTGTCGGTACCTCTGATGTACATGTCCTCGCGTATGTTGCCTCGCGCACACAGGAAGTTGAACGGCCGCCATGTTCTTGGAGGGTATAACTGAGTCATTTTCAGAAGGAAACGATATGGAGTAGCTCAGTTTGAAGGGATCTGGCTAAAAAGGGATCTGACGTCGGATGGCGATTCTACCACCGAGGCCGGTTAAAGCGAAAGCAAACTGACTGTTTTTGTTAAAAAATTTCCAAATACTACGCTAAAACTGATCACAATTAGGCAGTTTAACAATCCTTGTCTCTCGGTGATTCACCACATCAATTGTCCGCCTAGTAATCGGAAATTTATTCAAATAATTTGAACTACATTTACACTACACTTATACAATCACACTATAATTTCTACTGACTAGTACAGTTTTTAAAAGTTACCTAACAGCCGTTGTTATATGTGTTAAGTGTTTGACTTGAAACGATTAAAACTCGCTGAATATGTGCATACAATGCGTTACATTATTAGGAGCTATGAAATCTTTGAAGCTACAGTCAGGCACGTAGCTAGGTGGTAAAATTTGGGGGGGGCAGCACTATTTTTTGGGGGCTGTTGTCGACGTAAGCTGTTGTCAAATGTAGTGGACTTGGTATAACGTTACAAAAATAGGTTAGAATGGTCAACGAAAAAATATTTTCCATAAGATATTTTAAAAATCTATCGGATTTTTGCATATTTAAATTATAATTTGAAACCACTTCAGAATTTTCTTTGGGGGTCAAGGACAAATTTTTTTTGGGGGGGCGATTGCACCCCCTCGTACCCCCGTAGCTACGTGCATGGGTACAGTAAATCAGTTAAAAAATATCTACCTATAAAACTATTTATGCCTTTCAGTAAAGATTGAATCATCTTTCAATATCTTAAAAGAGTTTTGGGAGAAGTAACCGACCCCAGTGAAGTTTGATAATGTACATATGGTACGTAGACTTTGGCTTACAGTTTCTACTCAGAATTTATGCATATGTATTTGTTTGTAATGCTTGGAAAGGCCTAAACTTTAATCATCGACAGCATACAGTGCACAATTTAAGTTAAATAATTTGGTTAAATGAGGTGAAAGTCTACATGTGTAGTATGTAAATAACAAACTATAATGGCAGTTGTAATTTATATATTTTATTCTAGCATAATAGGTGTGTTCATTAAAGTGCCCATCCAAAATACAATTGGGCACCAAGTGTAAACATTGCCTAAGATTGTCTATTAACCCATTCAGATGCAAGGGTGCATCTGGGCTCATCACTTAGGTGAATAAAATTGTTTGCTATTAGCCAGAATAAAACAGTAGAGTGTGCCCTTGTCCCTCAATGGGTTAAACATGCTATGGTTGATTTCCATGTGCAGGTAAGACCATGCAAACATTGCCAGCAACCACTTTTGACATCTTACTCTATAACAGTAAAATTGATTTTAAAAATGATGGCTTTCTGTCTTACAACTTACAGTACAAAAAATAAGAAATTAAAAAAAATAATAACAGGACTTGGTTTTTGGGAAGTGTACAACAATTTATTGAATTTACAATCTCTACCAGTAACGTCAATGTATGTTTATTTAACAGTGGGTGGCAATGATCCTTTAGAAATGCTGTTCATTATTAGAATTTAGAAAACTACTTATTCAGGTTTCCCAGTATTTCCATTGCATTATAATACAATTTAAATTTTAGAAATAAATTATGTTATAATTATAACAACAATATAGCTCATAAAAAAATCATTTTTGTCTTTATAAAGTGTCCCTGAAAGGCAGTTCCATGTTTTAAATGTTTCTTTCTGCAGTTTGAATTCTCGTCTTAAGGTAATTCTCTGTGTGCTTGCATCATACTGGGTTAATCTGAATGACCTTGTAGTTGAGATAGGAATGTAAGTAAACTGTAAGACACCAAAGAATAATCTGGCCAACACTACAATTTTCCAAATGAAATTCCAGCCTTTGCCTCCATATTGACTAGTACATTGTAAGTTTTAAACAGACTCATTGAAACAGGACCTTCATCACCATCTGTGACCATCTCACTATATAAAGGAAAAGTTATAAAAACCAGTCCATAAAAAACTTCATATTCTGAATTTTCCTGGTATCAATATTAAACAGGGTTCATACTGATGAAAGATCACAAAATTCCAGGAGTTTTCCAGGGTAGCAACGCTACTTTTCCAGGATCCAACCCCTAGTTTTCTTCTTTGGCAAAAAGAGCAAGAATGTAATCTTCCTTATGACAACAGTACAACATTATTTTGTTGGTTTCAATATAAGAATTGAGCAATAATGAACTCACGACTCGATTCAATTTGGATTTGACAGAAAAGGAAGGACAAAAGCAAACAAATCTATTTTGTGTATGAAAAAAGGAACTTTTGTGAATGTACGAATTGGCAGGTCTGGAGTATCCAGGTTCAAATTCATTACAAAATCCCAGGAGGATTCCAGGAGAATTACAGGAGTACCCAGAAAACAGCTGTTTTTCCAGGAGTTTTCCAGGGCCCTGGAAAGAACCGTATTTAGGGCTGAGAGCGACTGAGGTGCTGGAGAACACAAGCTAAATTCTACTCGAAAAAATCGTTTATACATTATCAAACTAATAAAAAAGTAATCACTTACCTCCTCTCCAATAGACTCAGAAATGTAATGAAAATCATCCTCCTACTTTTCCAAATACAGCAGTTTTAGTGAGCCAACTTTGGTTTTCGCCATATTGTTTCTAGTTGAAATGCGCTGAGTATCCCCTCCAAGAACATGGCGCATGCGGACATGCGCAGTTAAAAAAGTGTGACAAGTTTCCTCGCGAGTGGGACTTCTGGTTAATTCTTTATTCTGTGAACCAGAGGTCGAACTCGCGTGAAAATTTGTTCCAAATTTTTTATGCGCATGCGCTGGCCGCCATGTTCCTGGCAAGTTCCCCCGGCAGTTTTGACCTCGTACGAATTTTTGCCATTTATATGTAAACAAAGTGAAGTTTGATTGTAGTACTAAACTGGTACATTGAAATTAGGTTTTCAAACCTATCGAGGGGTATTTGTTCAGTGAGCTTACAAAATAAAATTTACCCCACAATTTACAAATATCGTACGAACGTGTTGACAACGCTCTATGGATTCAAACATGTGCTGAATTCTTGTTAATCTTACCACGATTTTAAAATCTTACCACGATTTTAAAATCTTACCACGATTTTTAACTAAAAGTCAAAAACTGTTACAGTCAAACCGGATGTTCGTGTATAGCCAACTTTTTGATGTTGCGTAGCAACAATGCAATCGCCATTTAGCAAGTTCGTCAAGGAATTCACAACTTGCAAGTCAACTGAGAAGCATGTTACCCGAAGGGCAGACAACGCAACATCAGATAAAACATGATTAAAGTTATTTCATTTAAGTACCTCACAATAACTTGAATCATGTTTTATCTGATCTTGCGTTGTCCGCCCTTCGGATAACATGCTTCTTGGTTAACTTGCAAGTTGCAAATTGCTTGACGAACTTGCTAAATGAAGATTGCGTTGTTGCTACGCAATATCGAAAAGTTGGCTATGCACGAACATCCGGTTTGACTGTAAAAGATCAAATGGTATACATGTGCTTATGAGCAATTTTTCGCTTGCCTCTTCTGGCCTTGCGATCACACTTAAGGTTGACGAAGACGGTAAAACCACTTCAATTATGCAAAAATTCAGTTCAGACGAGCACAAAAGTTATGGAACACATACCTACACTCGGCGAGCGCTAGACCACTGACTTAGAGGACAGTGGGCTAGACGCTTGCCAGGAACATGGCGGCGTTTCAATTAATGAGATGCGCGATGCAACATGCGCGAGGACACAAACATTAGAGTTGGCGACAGTGAGTTGGACCTCTGGTAAACTATTTACTCTGTGCCAGAGTTAACCAGTTGAAAGTTTACAATTTAATCCATGAGTTCTGTTTTCGAAGCGCGACGAGTCTGTCTGAAACGAACTAGGAGTTTCTACAGCCAATCGTCTACGATGATTTACTACATAGACTTAGCTGCCTTCGAGTGATGTCTGACGAGGAGCATTCAACCACATAGAGCGCAATGGTCATCTTGATATCTAAGGTAATCGGTCTTTCACACTGTTTTCCACCTGGGCAATTAATTTTAATCTCACTTTTTCCCTTTTATCAAGTGCAAATGCAGCATATCAAAATTTATTGTAGTGCAATATTATTTTGTTCGACCTGGAGACTGGTTATTTGGTGAACTGATGATCACGCTTTGTTTATATATGTACCTCTTGTCCATCTTATGCAACATTGAACAACTGACATGGATTTTCAAATTTCCAATTCCTTCAATATCCATTTATTTCAAAATCTTCCTTGACAACCACCTAAGATTTCTGTATGGAATGGTCCATGTTTATTAGTGCCATTGAGTAAACAAAACTGTGGACTCTTATGCATACATTAAATTTAAGATAACAATCCTGATGGAACGTTGACTTGAAGTTGTTGATCACAAACTGACCTTGACAGTTTCCCCAACAGTTTCTCCATTATTTAAAGCTAGTCGTATTGTGTAATAATAATATAAAAGCTAACAAGGATTATCTCATGTAGCCAGGAACTATTTATTTATATAACCTGTAGACACTGTTTTCTCATGTAATAATTATCACTAATAGATATAACAATGAATTTTATTGTGGCACCAGTATCATATTCCTCTCATTTGTTACTCTTAATATCATGTATCCCCAAGTATGGAGGTAACTGCATTCACAAGTATGGTATATCCCTATAATCATAAGTTAAAGTCAACTGAAATGCTAATAATAATAACAAGAAATCATATGTGCAAAATTTCGAGGTACAGTGGTACTCCTATCCATTAATTAATGCAAGAACTAACTGTGATCCAGCATTTTAGTTTATTAAGTAATTTCCAATTTGTACTTGTGGAAAGGATTACAAATATAAAATTTGCAATCAAAAATGAGAACTTTGTCCTTGATAACAGATACCACCATGTTGCTCTGAATTTAAAAGATTCCTTGGAACTTGCATTTCTATTATTGCTTATTCCAAATTCTTGTGACTTAAAGAGCATTTTCTTAGGTGTGAGAGTACTTGTGGACATTTTATTGCTTGAGTTAGAGTGCATAATCAATGCCCTCACCCTGCCCTGATCTCTCTAGAGTATACATGGTCAGAAACCTTTGAGAAGAAACAATGGTATAAAATGGGTTTTAACCTATGATCTGTTTCACTGGTTTTGACCATTGTAATCTTGAAGGTGAGCCACTTGTTCTTTTCCCTGTGGATATTGGTCAAGATAATCTATCATTATTTTTTAACCAATCACTCATAATTATATAATATAATTATAACCAAGTGGCATTTATTTGCCTTCAAGTGCCTGGTCTTGCAGTTTTTTGAACCACCATTTGATGTTAGGTGCATAAATTACAACTAAGAACAACTGAAGGCATTAGACTTTTGTGGGGCTGTGTATGAAGGTTTTTGGGGTATTTGTGGGACAATACTGAAAAAGATAATTGAGTCTTTATGACATAACCATTATAGGTGCAAGCTTTCTTCTTATCTCTTATTATATAAAAAATGTAATAATTTTGTTAACTTTTTTGTGTCCTAGAAAGTGTCTTGAGATGACTATAGGTCAAATGTGATTGTTTTCTAGTTACCTCTCATAATAGAAAGCAAAGTGTGCTTACAACCCCATAAGTAACAGGAATTAAGGGAAATGGGTGATCTGGAATGGTAATTGTTGGGGGCTTTTATGGTCTGTTGTTTTTAATGTGTTTGTTTTCCAGCTGTAACAGTTAGTTAGTTCTTGTCAACAGCCAGGGAATCCAAAATCCTGGATTGCCATACTTTGTTTGGAGTATACTTAAAAATGTCAGGGGTTTTTTTTTGTCAACTATTTCAGAAGAAGTAAAATTATCTAGTTGACATCAAACACCAGTGAAACTTAGCAGATACTACATGGTTATTTGTTTGCCTGTTTTAGGTTTTGATCATCACTGCTTGTTCATTGCATTCAATCTCACCTAAGAAACAAACATAAAATCCTAGACTTTGGATGATGTCCTTTTGTATCTTTTCTGCAACCTTTGAAAGCAGAAAAGGTTCTATTGTGAAAGTTAGCTATTTTGGTTACTGTCATCCACAAGATTTTCACTTGCAAAACTAAAACCTTTGATAGGGAAATGATGGTAAATGACAGTACATTGTTGCTCTTAAATAATGTTCTGTCCAGCTCATCTCTTGAATTTAGGTGCTGAAAAATTAATAATATTTTCCCAATTGTTTAGGATTTCATTGACCATTATTGTTCACAGCCTCCTGAAAGTGAATATCAAGCCTGGACTTTGGATGAAATCCTTTTGGGTTACTGTGGAGAGAGCTACCCTGCTTTATTGTAAGTTTGTGTCCACTAGAGTCTATTTGCATTAAAACTTTCTAAAGGCACTTAATGCCTGTAACTTGTTAGGTGTTCTTTTGCATTTATTTTTTCTTGTCTGGTTAGCTGTGCTTGAAGTCACCAATGACAAGAAGAGTTTATTAATTGTGGTATGAGGGAACAGAGGGTAGGAGTGTCTATAGTAAACTAGTTACCCTGAATTTCTTGGGACCTTGGCTTCTGGAGCAAAAATTTTGTCCAAGCAGTGTTCAATTAATTACACATTTCTAAGAATTGCATGCCCAAAAGCAATCTACCAGCAATTTACATCAACTGTGACAGTTGTTTTAGTCCTACAATACCTGTTTGCTGCTCCCAAGATGTAATACCTCTCATGTCTTTGTGAGATTACTGGTTTTCATCAAGTCTTGGTACTTGGTCAGGCACACACTTGTCACAGCATGTGCATGGATTGATGACCCAGTGAGTTTCACTTTTCTTTTTCATGAAGTGTACAATAAGTCCTTGGCCATTTCATCAATTGATTTTGATATGCTGGTTGTTGATAAAAACTTGAGTCCCAAATTTTTATCAGGCATCAGAACCACAAACACAAGGGCTCATTAATGATACCCTCATTTTGGGGACATTTCTTTGGGTTTTCTAGCAGTCCAATTACATATGGATTGGTGTTCCCATAGCCTGTGTCACAGAAGATCATGGGTCCAAACCAGCAGTGTACTGCTACCAGGGCACAACTAAAGCGGGGGATTTGGGGGTTGCAACCCCTACCTTTCTGTTGATGATCTTATGTGTGTCCTATTATTGACAGCTTTCTGCCTTCATTTCCTAAAGCCGCATAGATCTGCTTTACTAGAAATGATCAAAATTGCCCTGATGGTGCCTTGATATTACCATCTGACTCCTGTTCTCCAAAATTCCTGGTTGTACCCCTGTAGTATGATGTAGTCTATAGGTTGTTGAGCAAAATTATCAATCATTGGAAAGCTGCCAGCAAGGCTTAGTAGCACACTAGCAGTTTAGCATGACCAAAGTAAGGAATAGCTGCAATGAGGTTTTGTCCAGGGTGATAATAGTTACCCTAATGTCATCTTGGGGAGAATGCTGCAACAAACTTCAAAATTTAATTTTTGCTAAAGTTTATCACTTCTACCTTAGTTACTGTAATTTTTATTGGACAGATTTTCTGAAATTTTAATTTCTTGCTAAAATTTTATTTGTGAGTGACCTTCACTTGTATTCTGTAGATTTAAAATCACTTTGCTCTGTGACTGACAACTTGACCTTCTGTGGTAATTTTTAGTTATGTGTACTGTCAGCAAAATCTGCAGACATTAGAACAATCCTTTGTCATCTCTAGCCAAGGACATTCGTTATTCTAAGTGTTGTGAAATCAATGACAACACCTGTTAGCGTACTTGTGAACAGCCAGAGTAAGAGTTTATTGATCTAACACTAATGGACACAGTACTCAATGGTAAAACACTGATCACCTTTAGTTGCCAATGTTTTGGTATGCCTTTGTGTTTTTCAACAGAAAATGAGTCCTTGACCACTGTTATTTTCTTTTTTTGTTCTACTGTTTATAGGATCAGATGATCTTAACTTTATCTGTGCCTGCTTCTTTTGATGGAATTATTTTATTTATTGTGAACTGTTGAGTTAATACATTTTCAGCTTTTAAGGTCTCAGATTCATATGGAATAATCTCGTGCTATAATTCATCAAACTGTAGTACAACGCATTTGAATTTTGGAAATTTTATCACCACGTTAGCCTTTTCTTGTTAGAGAAAAGTAAAAGGTGTAAAGGCCCTGCTCTTTCAGATCAATTATTAAATGGTGGTCAGGGGTTTTTTTTGTTTGTTTTTTCTAACCCTTAATGCATACAACAGTGATACAGAACAGATGATTTATTAATGAGTGTTGTGTTATATCAACAGAGTTTAAGAGTAAAAATTACAAGTTGTAATGACTGCCAGCTATTCATCCATTGCAAGTTGAACCCAAAATATTGTTTAATGCATAGCATGTGCTGTCAACATTCTAATTCTTTTTGTCTTCCGATTTAATTGCTGCCATACTTGATGGGGTGAAGCTGGACAGTGCTCTTACATGATAAGAGGGTGAAATCAGGCCTGCCTTGTAGTGTTAGTACATTCCATGGACATGATTTTAATCGCTTGGTTTTGATCCAGTTTATGAGCACTTAGGGCTCCAATGTTAAAATGGCAGTTAGCTTAGTCCTGAATTAGTAATTGTAAACATTTTATGGCCATATGTTGACATGCAGACTTACAGGAAGGTGGATTCAGAAAGGTGTCATCCTATAGCACATAGGTGGCAGAATAGGTGGGGCTAAGAGGATTGTTGCCCCCAAATATTTCATACCAGGAGGCTAAGCCACCCCAAAGCAAAGAAATGCTGCTTCACATATTCCTTCATCTAATTTTCTAAAATTCTGGTGGGTTGTCAGGAGTATGCACCCCTACTGTTCTACTTTTTCGTAACAAATAACTCCCCCAATGCCAAACATCATCCGCCGCCAATACTTTAACATTTGAACTCTTCTCATCAACCTAAAGTATTTGGAACTAAAATTCAGGTCTAATGGACTTCTAATACTCATTAATAATTCTTAAACAAAGCAAGCAAAAGTAATGTTTAATCAAGGTCTGTAAATATGGTAGAGAAGTTTAACACATTTACAACTACTGATGTTTTACTGAGCAGTTCTGCTTCACATTTAAAAGCACTACTGCTGCATTTTGCGTCGGTAGTTTCATGATAAAATTGTTCTCTTTTTACCTTTTCAATCGTTAGAAACTTTTTGCCATCTTCGAAAGATGACTTTATGCAAGTTTAACAAGTAATTCACCAAAGTCGCGTTCGTTCTGTATCGTGACATAAAGACCTTTGGGGTGGACTCGTGTCAGTATCCCCTGATACGGCGGGACTGCCACTCATCGCTCAATTTGCTGGAAAGACTGCTGCAACAGAAACATTCAAAATCTTCTTGCCTGTCGCTAAGATGCAGCAAGTGTATGTCACAATGATAGAATTCGGGAAAATGGCTGTAAATTTCTACTGATTTTATCTTTCATCGCTTGACATCATTGAATTTAAAGGTAAAAATAAATCCACTGACGCGCAAAGTTGTACAGTAGAATTTTGTAGCGAACCTCGGACGATCTTATTAAGCGAAATGAGACGAATGGACCTTAAAGGGTTAATAATCGACGAGTACAAATTATCATTGAAACAATCACTGAAACGTAGTAAATATCGCTTACAATATCATTTCATTTTCTTAAGCTTCTCTTATTTTATTTCTTTAGGTTTTCAGTAATTCTTGGTGAACTGGATATTTCAATCAAGTCAACTGCATTATAGCGAGAAATGAAATTATTGACGCAGGTTGACTTAACATTGTGTACAAATTCAGCATGATGATGAAATATTTTAAGTTGTATGTTGGGCAAATGTTTACTCCCCTGAGAAGAGGAATGATAAAAAATATGATAAATGTGATCAATGATAAAAATATGACTGATAAACTTCAAACGAATATCTCAGTAGACAAACTGCGTGCAATAATCACAACATCGATTTTTGACATCACACAACACTTGTGAACACGTAGATTTCATTACTGTCTTGCCAAAACATATTGAGGCATTGATGTGTTTGGTTTCAAGGCCTAAAACAATGGTCATTTGATGCAACAAGAAAAATTTGAACAATAAGTTCAATCACGGCAACAATGTCTATTTTTCAAAATAAAGATTGTGAAATTTTTCAGGAAATTGGAGTATGTGCTTGTTAGAGTAAAGTATAGTTGCCTTGACGACTTGATAACACCCCTATTAGCAAGCAAGATTAGTCAATTCTGCATTTCGAAGTCAGTTCGTGTGTTTTTAATTGGTGCTAAAGTAAGGTGGTAAAATGGCAACGTCCTTTAAATACGCGATTTCGTCCTTTCCCCCGTATGTTTCCGATGCTTCTAAAGCGCTTTGTTGCCGCATTAGCAGCGATTATCAAAGTATCTGTAAATGTATATTACTGTTGAAATGTGTGTACAGTGGGAACGAAATCCAGTCTCCGTGTCTTTTCACTTATTCTTGATGTGAAATGATTAGAAATGTTCCAGGGGTCGGTTGTTAAGACTGGGCAACTTATCCAGTTGATTAGTCCAGTGCGGCAGGTTTTTTGTTGTACGATGGACAGGGTGATCGGTGTTATTTATGTTCAGAACCGAGTATGTCAGGTGGAGAAATTTTTATCGACAAAGTTATCCGATATCAGGAGTAATCTACCGGATATCCAAGCTTTTGAACAACCTACCCTACGTTTAGAGAGGACAAAATAGGTTGTTCATCTGCGTCAGTCTTAGGGTATCTTTCATTTGGAATCTTTTTTTTTTTAGCTACTTGTATACATAGTCGATCAAAGTATGGTATGAAAACTGTACAAATTTCAATGCGGCTGACAAAGAAAGATAATTAAGCTGCGAGTAATTTTGGAAGGGGCACTGAACATGTACAAATGTTTTGTTTGATGAAAATCAACATTGAAATAACACAGTTAAGAGACTGAATTCAAACGTTTTTATTGGTTGAGTGTTTAATTATTTCAAATATCCCTCGTGTTATGCACGTTTGTTCTCCGTAAAAGCGAACAAAAAGAAAGTTTCCAGACCATCCTTGGATTCACTGATGTCAGTGCGTGGACATTTTATGCTGTCATAGAGGTACGTCGGTATAGATACCTTAGTATTTCTTCAGCTGTGGGTAAGTACTTTAGAATTTTTTTACTTGCACATGGCATTTGAATTTTTATATAGGTATGTAGGCATCTGTTAACTTGCACACTACCTATTTTGCTGTCCATTAGAAGAAAATATACTATGTTGAACGTCCAGGTTAGTTCAGCGTTAAGGAAGACTGTTGGCGACGGACGTTTGGACGGCCATCTTCTGTGTACAAAAAGAGGAACAGTCAAATAGGTTAACTGGTCTTCTTTCTACAGTGAAGATGACCGCCGCTGAAGCCGTCGAAACGTCAGTTACCAAAAATCTTGCTCAAGACTGAACTAACCTGGCCAATCTGCCATCAAGATCTACCGATTCTTCCGGGTTCAACCGTTTACTTTGTTGAAGCACATATGTGCAAGTAAACAAATGTCTGAATATCTAAGTGCAAAGGAGGAATGTTCAAGAACTCATGTGCAAGCACAGAAGACGTCTTCCCCCTTGCATACAAGTACTCAGACATTTTTCAGTTGCACATGAACACTTAGATATTTTTCCCTTTGCATATAAGTACTTAGTCAAATGTCGGAGTCTAATGTGCAAGTGAAACATGTCAAAGTGCTCATATGTAAAGGGAAAGCCATTGCTAAAAAGGTCTAAAACCTTACTTTATAGGGGAAAAATATTACTGCTTATATTGCCACATAAAAAGTACTAGACTACAAGGGGAAAGATGGCTTGGGAATATCTTGAAAACAAATTCCCAAGGGAATTGGAATTCCTATGGGATTTGTTACACCCAGTCAAAATCGGCCAAAATTTGATTTTTTAGTTGGCGTAAAAAATCCCAGGGGAATTCCAGTTCCCAAGGGATTTCTTTTCCCAAGTCAAAATCGACCAAAATTCGATTTTTCAGTTGGTGTAACAATTCCTAAGGGCATTCTTTTCCCAAGTCAAAATGGGCGAAAATTCGATTTTTCAGTTGGTGTAATAGTTCCCAGGGGAATTCTTTTCCCAAGTCAAAACGGGCGAGAATTCGATTTTTCAGTTGGTGTAACAAATCCAAGGGGAATTCTTTTCCCAAGTTGAAATGGGGCAAAATTCGATTTTTCAGTCGGTGTAATAATTCCCAAGGGAATTCCCCGTTATTAAATAAATTAGAATGGAATTCAGAGGGGACCGTTTCATTTCTTTTTTTCATTTTTTTTATATTTTTTTTCTTTCAAAATTATAATATTTTCAAGACTAAATTTCCACCCCGTTATACTCCCCCGTAGGTATACCCCTGACTAAGTGAAAGAATGAATCTTAATCTACTAATACAAAGTAGAAGTTTGGAAACCGCCAGCCATCCTCCCCCACCACCTACCCTTATGGGTACCCATATTTATAAACTAAGATACAAACATCCAAACGTGGGAGCCTGGGCGGCTTTACTGCGAATGTGACGTAATTTAATTCTCATGGGAATTCTGAATTTTCGGGCGATACTGATCTAGCAACTGGCGGTCTAGTAACTGTAACTATAACTATAACTAATTACGAATAAACTGTTACAGCACTGGACCTTTATCACAATGTGAAATTGATCATAAAGACAGCAATATCAATAGCCAAAGTCGAAAAATTTCTACACTTTCACTGTTCCATAGGTTTAATAAATTTCCTATTTCAGCATTAACTCGCCAGACTTTTTAGAACAAATCTTTCATCATCAGAGTTCACAAAGTTCACAATTGTGTTTGCTTTGAAATCTTGGAAATTCAAAAGCTTTTTTTACCAATTCAACTGATGAGAGAGTTCAGAAAGTAACTTTCTTTCAGCAAAATCTTCCGAATTTAAATGCATTGCTAAGAGGTTTACAAGAATCTTATTCTGCCAGACATCTGGCCATTTCATTAAGCCAAGAAAAACGTTTGGGCATCAAAAGGTTAACCAACATTTTAGCAATAAAAATAACTCCACTCAGCATTGTGTACTTCTAATTTCATGTCCGTGTTGCTGTTGTTACAATTAATTCCTCTCGGCCTTTCAAACTGATATGTACTGTAAGAACTAAATATTAAATAAAATTGTAATTTTCATATTCCACACAATATGTCCACGTTACTTACTGCAAGTCTAATTTGCTATCTCCTACTTTGATCATCATTATTATCTGAAGAAAATTCATTTCTGTTTGATGTATCTTCTTAAGTATGCCATATCCTAAAGTTAAAAAAAGAAGAAATTTTTAGACCTTGAGAACTCATTGAAAAAAGGCTTAAAATAACTCAAATAGGTCAGAAATTAACTTGTGCCAATCAACCATCTGTTGACCTAGTCAAAATACTTCAAAAATTGGTCGAAAAATCGCCAAAAACCATGGGTTAACCTTTAAACTTTTTGGTCAAATTTTTCGACCTCGAGAACTCATTAAAAGCTACCCCTAAAATAAATTTAATAGCTCTAAAATTAACTCATTTCGGCTAATCTACCGTTTTTTAACCTTGTTGGGATACTTTGAAAATGGTCAAAAAATAGCCAAAAAACATGGGTTAACCTCTTTACTTCTTGGTCAAATTTTTCGACCTGAAGAACGCATTGAAAACTAGGCCTAAATCGATCAAATACGTCCATGTAGGGATACTTTGAAAATGGTCAAAGAATCGCCTAAAACCATGGCTTAGCCCGTTTACTTTTTTTGGTCAAATTTGTGGTCAAATTTTCCACCTCGACAACTCCTTGAAAACCAGGCTTAAAGTATCTCAAATAGGTAAAAAATTAACTCGTTTGGCCCAATCTACCATCTTTTCACATTGTTGGGATACTTTGGAAATGGTCGAAAAATCGCAAAAGAATACGACTCAACCCCTTTACTTTTGGTCGAATTTTTCGACCTCGAGAACACTTTGAAAACTGAACCAAAATGCGCTCAAATAGGTCAGAAATTAACTTATTTGGGCTGATCTACCATGCTTTGACGTTCTTGGGATACTTCGAAAATGGTCGAAACGTCACCTAAAACCATGGCTTAACCCCTTTAGTTTTTGGTCAAATTTTTCCACCTCGAGAACACATTGAAAACTATGCCTAAAATCACTAAAAAAGGTCCTATCTTAACTGATTTGGGCTAATCCAAAATGTTTTGACATTGCTGGGTTACTCTGAAATTGGTCGAAGAATCCGCCAAAAGGCATGGATTAACCCCTTTATTTTTTGTCAAATTTTTCGATCTCGAGAACTTATTGAAAACTGCACCTAATATTAAATTAAATAGACTCATTACAGACAATTAAATCAATTATCATCAATTAAATCAGACAATTAAATTGACATCAGACAATTAAATTAAATAAACTCATTACGGCTAATCTACCGTCTTTTAACCTTGTTGAAGTGCTTTGAAAGTGGCCGAAAAATCGCTAAAAACCATGGGTTAACCCCTTAACTTTCTAGTCAAATTTTTCGACCTCGAGAACTCATTGAAAACTACGCCTAAACTCGCTCAAATCAGGCCAAAATTAACTCATTTCAGCTAATCTACCATCTTTTCACCTCTTTCGGATACTTTGAAAATTGTCGAAGAATCGCCTCAAACCACGGGCTAACCCCTTTAATTTTTGGTCAAATTATGCACTTTCAATAGCTCATTAAAGCTACGCCTAAAATCACTAAAAAAGGTCCTAAGTTAACTGATTTGGGCTAATCCACAATCTTTTGACATTGCTGGGTTACTCTAAAAATGGTCGAAGAATCGCCAAAAGCCATGGATTAACCTCTGTACTTTTTGTCAATTTTTCGACCTCGAGAACTCATTGAAAACTACGCCTAAACTTTCCCAAATCAGGCCAAAATAACCTCATTCCAGCTAATCTACCATCTTTTCACCTTGTTGACATATTTTGAAAATGGTCGACGAATCGCCTAAAACCATGGCTTAACCCCTTTACTTTTTGTCAAATTTTTCGACCTCGAGAACACATTGAAAAGTATGCCTAAAATCGCTGAAATCAGTCAAAAATCAACTCCTAAACTTGCCCAAATCAGGCCAAAATTAACTCATTTCAGCTAGTCTACCATCTTTTCACCTCGTTTGGATACTTTGAAAACGGTCGACGAATCGCCAGAAACCATGGGTTAACCCCTTTAATTTTTGGTCAAATTATACACCCTCAATAACTCATCGAAAACTACGCCTAAAATCCCTAGAATAGGTCCTACTTTAACTGATTTGGACTAATCCACCATCTTTTGACATTGCTAGGTTACTCTGAAAATGGTCAAAGAATTGCCAAAACCATAGATTAACCCCTTTACTTTTTGTCAAATTTTTCGACCTCGACAACTCATCGCCAACAAGCATGGGTTAACCCCTTTACTTTTTGGAAAAACTTTTCGATCTCAAAAACTCATAGAAAACTAAGCCTAAAATCGCTCAAATCAGGCCAAAATTAACTCGTTTCAGCTAATCTACCATATTTTGCCCGTGCCGAGATACTTTGAAAATGGTCGGAGAATCGCTTAAGAACACATTGCCTAAACTATGCCTAAAATCGTTCAAATCGGTCCAAAATTAACTCATTCGGGCTAATCTACCATGCTTTGACGTTCTAGGGATACTTTGAAAATGGTCGAAACATCGTCAATAACCATGGATTAGTACCGTTACTTTTTAGTCAAATTTTTCGACCTGAAGAACGCATTAAAAAATAGGTCTAAAGCGGTTAAACAGGTCTAAAAATTAATTTACTTGGAGTTATCTACCATCTTTTCACCTTTTTGGGATACTTTGAAAATAGTCGAAAATAGTCAAAACTTTAGAACTAAGCTTAAAATCACTCAAATTAGTTGGGCTGATCTACCATCTACCATCTACCACTCAATTGGGCTGATCCACCATCTTTTGACGCTGTTGGAATACTTTGAAAATGATCGAAAAATCGCCAGAAACCATGAGTTAACCCCCTTTACTTTTTTTGTCAAATTACGTGACCTCGATAACTCATTCAAAACATGGCTTAGAATCACTCAAATAGGTCCAAAATTAACTCATTTGGGCTAATCTACCATCTTTTCACCTTCTTGGGTTACTCGGAAAATGGTCGAAAAATCGGCTAAAACCATGGTTTAACCTCTTTACTTTTTGGTCAAATCTTTTGACCTCGCAAAATTATCGAAAACTAGGCATAAAATCGCTCAAATTAGTCCAAAATTTACTAATTTCAGCTAATCTACCATCTTTTCACCTTGTTGGGATACTATGGAAATGGTCGAAGATTCGTCACAAACCATGGGTTATAACCCTTTTACTTTTAGGCGAAATATTTGGACATGGAAAATGGAACAAAATTTTTGCCTTAAAATCACTGAAATAAAGCCAAAACTAAGTGATTTCTCCCGAGCTTTCATATTTTGAGCTAATTTCGCAAGTTTGAAATGGATCGAAAACTCGTCCAAAACCATAGGTTAACCCCTTTACTTTTTGGCGAAATTCTTGGACCTGGAAAATCTAACGAAATGTTCGCCTCAAATCAGTGAAATAAAGCCAAAACTAAAAGATTTGGCTTCAACTTTAATATTTTGAGCTTATTTCGCAAGTTTGAAATGGGTCAAAGAATCGTCACAAACCATGGGTTAACACCTTTACTTTTTGGCGAAATTTTGGGACCTGGAAAATGTAACGAAATGTTCGCCTCAAATCAGTGAAATAAAGCAAAAACTAAAAGATTTAGCTTCAACTTTCATATTTTGAGCTTATTTGGCAAGTTTGAAATGGGTCGAAAACTCGTCCAAGACCATAGGTTGACCCCTTTACTTTTTGGCGAAATTCTTGGACCTGGAAAATCTAACGAAATGTTCGCCTCAAATCAGTGAAATAAAGCCAAAACTAAAAGATTTGGCTTTAACTTTAATATTTTGAGCTTATTTCGCAAGTTTGAAATGGGTCGAAGAATCGTCACAAACCATGGGTTTCTTTTGAGATTTTTGCACCGTAAAAAGTTTTTTGTGTTTTTGGTTATAGTTACATGTTTTTTAAAATTGCTTTTGAATAGCAGATTAATGCCACCTGATTGTCGACCTGCCTGGTTAGTTAATGGTTTGGCTGTTGGGGAAGCAATAGTCTCAAATCCAGGAATGTTTATACTTGTGTTTGTCCATGTTTCAGTTAGAAACATGAAATCAATTTTTGAAATACTTTCAAGAAAGTCCTTGTTTTTAGTTTTATCTCCTAGGACATTATTATGTATGCCATTTATATTCCATGTGCTAAATGATAATTCTGAGACCATTTCAGTTATTTCTAGTAATGTGATAGAGGATGCCATATAACGTTTTTCAAATTTATGGGTAATTGATAAGATAGATTTAGTATATGATGATTATTAAATATAAAAACACATATACATGTATGTATGCACATATATACACGCATGCACACACACATATACATACGTATATATACACACAAACACACATATATATAGAGGAAATAAGGGACAAACTTACAGATTACATTGTGTGATGCATCCATACAGTTGTCTCACCAGTTCAAGTAGTTGAGGTTGTACTGATTTTCTTGTTGGAAGATCCTGGGGAAAAGAGGGATGGAACAGAATATTCCCTTTTATTGTATGACTTGGTTGTGGATGGTTTGTGATTGGTGTGAAGGGAGGATAACGGTAATAAGGACTAAAGTGGGATGATTCATTTCTGGATGAATGTTCTCGGGAGTGGTTTCCATTAGGGAGAGTAGTGGTTACATCACTTCTTTTGGCTGTTCCTCTCTTTGGAGTGGTATTGAAGTATGTCGCTTTTAAGGCTTTTGCAAATTTCTTAAAACCTTTTTCATTTAAGTGTTTCTTGTCTTGAAGGTCTGTGTTGGTATCAATATTGCGGTGGTTGACAAGAGGTGTTAGATTTTGTTTTAATCATATTTCCAATTTCTTCATTGATGATGGGTATTTCCTGATTTAGATCATCTTTTCTCGGTAATAAGGATGAGATGATAATTCTACTATTAGGATGTTTTTCCTTGGTTTGGTCAATAATTTTTTCAATTTCTGTAATGATGTTTCCTTTAAGTTCTGTGTGTTCCATGTCATTAGTGCCACAGTGTAATATAAAGTTTTTGGGGTTGGTAAATTTGGTGTGTTCCATTATTTCACTTGCTTTGGAAATAGTTGGGCACCGAATATATTTGGTGGTTGAATTTGGGCAGAGTGTTTTTGCTTGTAAGTAGCGTCCATTGCTGTCACATATGATTATTGTTTCAGCAATAATGGATTTCTGAGTGTGGTCTGGATAATTACTGTTTTCTTTATGTTTTCTGGTTTTCGGTTTTGTTGATTTTCCAGCATCATCTTGTGATTCAGTTTCATTCTCATTTTGCAGAGGGTTAAGTTTTTGTGGGTTAGGGTTCATTTGTTCCATATTTTGTTCAAGATCCACTTTATCGTCTAGGGTTTGGAATCTATTTGAAGTTGCAATATTACAGTAATCATTTGTAGCAGGTGAAGGGGACATGGTTGCCCAAGTTGGCATTTCAGGGTTTAATTCTTCTTGCTTTTTATTAATTGTTTTTAGTAAGCTGGAATACTTCTCTTCAGTTTTCTTGCATCTCTTCTTAAGTTTATCAATTTCTTGTTCCATGTCCAATTGTTTAAGGGTTAAGTCACTAATCATTTGTTGTTGAGCTGTCCCAGAGGAATTAAGTGATGAAATGTCTTTTCTAAGAGAATTGATCTCTGTATCTTTCGTTTCCAGCGATAGCGTGAGTTCTGTGATCATTTTCATTGTGTTTTCTTTGAACAGGACAAACTCAGCTTCAACACTTGCTTGTTGAGATTTTAAAGCTGAAAACGATTTTTCACGGGGAGTAGGAGGACTTGTATTCTCTTCTGTTACCTTCGTTAATGATGGCTGAGGTTTATTGTTCTCATTCTTCGTGATACTTTGCGCGAACTGCTTGATACTTTCGACGCTCCACTTGTCATCTGGTGTATTGACCATGTCTACTAAATTACCAAATTCATGTGTGCCCCATTCTTTGAATGATCGTCCTTGCACTTGTATTCGGCCGGTGGTTATGTTTACAGTGATGGTTAGGACGTTTTCCTTTCCTTTCAACAGAATAGTTAGGGTTATTTTATCGCATTTCGACGGGTTGCTTGCGTTGTCTTGTTAGAGCCATGTTGTATTAATTGCCGCCTTCGTGTTTAAATCGTTGAGGCAATATCGATTGTAGAGCGCTTTAATCCATAAGGGGAGACGGGTTTCTGTGGTTGAAAATGCCACGTGGTTAGTACTTGGTTTGTAAATAGTAAAATCAAGTTCTTCGTGGGGAACTCGCTTGGCGTTCGTGTTTTTAAAACTTTTAATATTGTATCTTTCGAGCGACTCGTCAAACGTTGTTGTTGATGTTTCTGCCATCATAGGTTCTTATCCAAATATTATGCGCTGAGCGGAATCCTGTATAATAAAAAGCCTCTGAACCAATTCCCGCAACTTTCGTTTTAATAATACTTCGTTATTTTGGCAAACTCCATCAGTACTTGTTTAGAAATAATCGTTTCTCTCGGAGAACATCTGCACACTTGCTACATCATCCGCCATTAACCTTTGGTTTTCGCCTTTTACTTTTAGGCGAAATATTTGGAGATGGAAAATGGAACAAAATGTTTGCCTCAAATCAGTGAAATAAAGCCAAAACTAAAAGATTTGGCTTCAACTTTCATATTTTGAGCTTATTTCGCAAGTTTGAAATGGGTCGAAAACTCGTCCAAGACCATGGGTTAACACCTTTACTTTTTGGCGAAATTTTGGGACCTGGAAAATGTAACGAAATGTTCGCCTCAAATCAGTGAAATAAAGCAAAAACTAAAAGATTTAGCTTCAACTTTCATATTTTGAGCTTATTTGGCAAGTTTGAAATGGGTCGAAAACTCGTCCAAGACCATGGGTTAACCCCTTTACTTTTTGGCGAAATTTTTGGACCTGGAAAATGTAACGAAATTTTCGCCTCAAATCAGTGAAATAAAGCCAAAACTAAAAGATTTGGCTTCAATTTTCATATTTTGAGCTTATTTCGCAAGTTTGAAATGAGTCGAAAACTCGTCCAAAACCATGGGTTAACCTCTTTACTTTTTGGCGAAATTCTTGCATCTAGAAAATGGAATGAAATGTTCGCCTCAAATCACTGAAATCAAGCCAAAACTACATGATTTGGCCTGAATACATTTAATACATTGTATCATCTTTTATTACAGAACTAACCTTAATCCTCAGGAGACTGACTTCATCTGGAGTTCAATATCATCTGACATTTAACCAACAGCAATAAGAAACGTCTTCTCAATGTCAATGCAGCAAATATTGAAAACAAGGACGGGATGAAGTCAAACTACAGTACATCCAGGCTCCCTTTTCACCGGAGTATAAGTAGAGCTTGGGATACATTCAACTCTATTTTGTATGTGATATAGTCTGAAATCTGATGAAAAAAGAATAAGTTATTGATAACAACACTTTCAAACCAATAAATTCTGGATCTGCCAACATAAAAATCAATATCGTACAACTATTTCACTGTTATCTCTTAAGAGATGCTGTTGAACTAGGGCTATGTTCACAAAGTGATACTGCATGTTAAGCTATGCTAAGCAAATAATTAACCGTGAGCATTGTAAGGTAACAAAATACTAACTTGTCTTCTTCCAAAATACAAATGTAGTGTGAAAGACAAGTTGACTTTCATCAGAAGAGCAGCTGTAATGTGCTGCACGTTTGGCGCACATTCATCATTCATGCTCTATAATGGCAACCCAGGTGATAGCTCGTAATGAGAACTGTCATAAATGTTGTTAAAAGCACAACACGAAAAAATAATCAAAAAGCAAAATTTCCCTTGGCAATACCACATGCATACCATTGCCTTCGTGAATCTAACTGATTTGTGTTTAATTGTTTCAAATGCCAAAGTTATTCCAGGTTTATGAATTGTAGTTTCAAATTGAAGACTTTTGCACCTAGGTATTTTCATAAAATTCACTTTGATCCGCTCAAAACACCAACTTTTTTGTGAAGTTAGATCTAATGTTTTTAAGTAGTTTCATATCCTGACTTTATAAATACCTAGTTGTACTTAAAGTGAAACCTCAAATCAGATGTTACTGTTACCCTTGACTTGAGGTTTTAAAGGCCTACGGAGCAGTCACCTTTAGGGGTAAGTAAGAAAGTCGTTCATGTTTTTCCAATTGTCTGGTTCCTTGAACCACCATTTCTAGGCATTGTAGTAAGATTATAGATCACAGGTATGTATGAGTGTTAACCTTTCAACGCCATATTTTTTGAAAGAAATTATAAATTAGTCAATCCGTTCATACGTCTAATCTTCATCATATTAAACTGCAGCTATACATGTGGTTGGAGTTTAAAGGGTTAAGTGTGGTTTCACTGTTTATTGGTGTCTGTGTGGGTTAGTCTCTTTGGTCAGTATAATTATATGGGTGGTAGCACATATAACTGAAAGGGAAGAGGACTGCCAAGAAAGGGTTCCCAAATTGATATCATTTATAGGTCCTTGTGTTCATGGCAACAACCCTTGGCTGACGGATTTGTCTTGGATTATGGTTAATAGCCAATTGAGGTTTATGTTCTCTGAACAGTGTCAGTCCTTTGAAAATCAAACAGGTGTTGGAAATTTAAGAAGGTTCTTTGGGCAATGCAGTTGAAAGAATACTTGAACTAAGTTGTTAAAAATGAATACAGTTTTCAAGATCCAAGTTCTTGCAAGGAAAACTAGATTCATCTATTCATTTCCAGCTGTTAATGCTACATTGCCATTTTTGAATGGTAAAAAAAACCTTCATGGCAGTGATAAGCAGTTACTCTTAATTTATGCTTACAGTTTTTGGCTTCAGGAAAACATTTGTCAAGGATTTTGTCTTTTCATAGAAAACAAAACATGCGTACTAACAAAAAAAGAATCAGGAGTTAAAGAAATATCAAAAAAATGTTTACCAAAAGAACACAAATCATCTACAGTTCTGTTAAAGGCACTCATAAGTGGGCACTACCATTAGCTTAGGAACCTATAAATTTCATTGCCAACAACATCCTTCTAGGAACACTTTTCATGACTCAAATGTTATGGGTGCCTACAGTCCAGTTATGTAGAAGCCAGTGGTAAGCATGGTGCAATTATTTGTTATGTGTTAGTCTTTGTGCCAATAGTTGTGGTCTATAGACTGCAATGTGAGTGACTAACTTCCAACTTATGCTGGATGAATTTAATACCATGTTATAACCCATTTTCATAGCTATTTTCCATCACAATTACCTAATATTCAACATCTACAAATAGTTAAACTGTAAAGTTTTAATTTAATACTGTACAAAGAATATGAGAATCTTTTCAACTTAATTTCATACTTTCAGGGTTTATACTTTCTGTGCAGCACCAAATCTACACATGGGTACTTTGGCTTGACTCCATTTTTGTTCCATTATTCAGATCCAATAATTAAAATTCCTCATAAATTGCTTATTAGTAAACTGTCATTGTTCTTGTTTTATTTAAGAATGCAAAACTGTAATTAAAGAACCAGGCAGAAAATGCATTCAAAGGATGAAAATCAAGACCCTGCAAAATATTCATTAGACAGGAATTTTTGTGTCAAAAGGTTTATCAAAATCTAATATTTTGTTGCTTAAGATGCAACATCATCAGAGAATGAAACATAATCCAATAAAACAATTACTAAAATATTATTACAGGTTGATTAGCATGAATTTAGCATTTGAGAGGAATTAGGAAGTGATCAGATGTCAGCGTTGGTGAAGGGCGTCAAGGGAATCAGAATAAGAAAAGACGAACTGAACTTGAGTGACAGTTGAGAGTAGGATTGAGTTTGTGAATGCTAATCAACCTGTAATAATATTTTAATAATTGTTTTCTATTATGTTTCATTCTCTGATGATGTTGTGTCTTAAGCAATAAAACGTTAGACCTTGATAAACCTTTTCACACAAAAATGCCTGCCTAACCAATATTTTGCTGGGCCTTGATTTTCATCCTCTAAATGCAAAACTGGAGATTACTAATAGCCCTTTTATTTTCAAAATGGACTTCATTTAAGTTGTGAAGAAATCCGATCATAATCACACTTTTGAGTTCCATGATGCTGATTGACTTCAACCAAAATAAAATGAATGCCACAGATACGATAATCACTTGGGGCCCCACAAGGTGAGTTCAATGAAACAAATATTACACATCAATTGCCTAATTCAATCATATTCAGAGCACTAACTGACTGAAGTATTCCCTTCATGTTTTGTTTTATTTTGTACATTTTGAAACTGCCATGTAGTAGTTAACAATATGTCACAGTCAAAGGTTTTATAAAATGGCCAACTTTTTTCTTGAACCATCATGTGGGAACATATAAAAATAATACCTACCATGATACTTGTATTCTTTCCACATAAATATTCCTTGTCATCCTGTGCATGGATGTATGCCAGAATAAGATTAATTGCTTTGTCTGTCACCCTGCTTGCCTACCGTGTGACTACAAGAGTCGGACTACCAGGTCATGATTTCATTAGAGCACTTCTTTTTTCAAGAAAGTTATATTTTGTTTTGACAAGTCTTGTAATTACTACTTAGCCGTATGTTGTAATCTTACATTTCAAACAATTTAAATTTGGCATCTGGCACTTATGTCTGTTTGAAGCAATAATTTCATCATCACATGGTCAAATTTGCAAAAACCACTGGATGGATACTTTTCATCTCTGTGTTGTTCATTTTACCATGCATTTGGTTTAGGCATTCAATTTTTTTTTTCAAGAGATTCACACAAAAAGAAAAACTGCAAAATTTACCATTTCCAACTTAAGGCCTCAACAATAAGACATATTTATATTATGGCATAAGTATGGCATGTATAGCCATCAGGCTTCATACATTTTCTCTATCTCAGCCAGGGCTCAAATTTTTTCATGGCCCTCATGGCCATGGCTTCTGAAAAGCAAAAATGGGCTTTGATTAAATGAAGTTGTACTTAAAATCCAAGGCCACTTTAGGCCTCAATGGGTACTTTAGGAAAATACACACACATCCTGCTAGCAGGATAAATTTCTGGCTAAAGTTGCTTTATTTATGAGTTAGGTTTCCTGACAGGGTGCAATCCAGTTATTTGTATAAATCTTTTTGGTTTTGTATCAAGCATAACGCACCTAACAATTTTTATATGAACCAGCTAACACTGCCGTTAACTGTTTTTATGAAACAGTCACAGCTAGTAGAGTCAATTTAGGAAAGCAAAGCTGATAAGCATTCCAGAAAAAGTGGCAGCAGAACATGTAAAGGCACACCCAAACACACATTTAAATGCTAACGAACACGTGAGGACACAAAGCACAAACACGCAAAGACGTTGACGCGCACGCGCGACTGAACTTCGCCATGCTTCTATCAACCCTTTCTACAAACCAGTACTCTACTCGCCTTGTACCCCACCTCCTATTCCACAACTTCCCTGTTCCCAGTTCCCCATCTTGTACCCCACCTCCTGTTCAAAAACTGTCCTCAGTACCAAATGACTCCCCGTATCATCCCATGCGTCCCACTTTAGCCTACCCAGTCCTACACAACAACTCATAAAAACCAGTTAAATTTAATTACCGATCCACAAAACGCCCTGGCAATCTGGTTTAACCAGCCGACTTTGACCTTGTGCTCTTTCAAGGTGGCTTTACGCACAGCTAACACAACCAAAACCTGTACCGCTAGAGCCTAAGAACAAGACAAAAAAAGACATTTAGGGATCAGCTACAATCGGTTTTGTACTGTCGTGTACGCATACACGTCACAAATACAGCATGACGGCATTTGCTTGGTAGAGTCAAACTGGACAACGCTCTTCTCACAAGTGACCAAGGTAACTTTAATCAAATAAATGCATGGAGCCAGAATCGAAACCTAGCCACAGCGGTGAGAGACACGTGCACTACCACTGTGCTACCAGCAGCCACTATCTTTTGACCATCTGTTTAATATCAGCCAGTGATTTGTCAGGCAGGAAGCGTAATTTACAATGAAGATTATTTATTAAATCTTACGTACCGATTCTGTGTCCGTGGCTATTCGTAAAGTGCTATGCTGTGCTTTATTCTTATATCTTTTACTACACAAACAGAATACCAAGTTCTGGAAATCCATTGCTCCGTTAGGTATTTTTCTGTACACAGAGCAGTGGAATACAGTAAATTTCGACCCCAGTGACCAATAGCAAAACGTTTTCGGTGTATAACATGTTTGCATTTAAAAAATTATTTCACTAAAATTAGTGAGCTCCTTTGTGTCGCTACAGTCCTATCACGACGTTTCAGCATACACAGCTCAAGTGGTATTCCAACGTTGAAGTCATTAGCATTAAGAGTGTCTCTGTTTGCTTTTGCTGTCAACGAAATCACCTTTTTCGTGTTAGCCTAAAAAAAAGATCAAAAGTGTCACAATAAAATTTATCGAACGTTTTTCGTCAAAATCGCATTCACTTTAAACATTTACAAATCCCCTTCTATCCGAGAGAAAAGTAAAGTAAAGTATTTGTTTATAGTGGATAATCCTATCAGCTACAGCATCTAAGCTGTTAAGTTGTTTTTCCGTTGAGGTCTAGTAAGGACCACGCCTCATGGGCGCAGTGTTACTAATAAAGAAAACCGAACAACCCGTGTGAGAGATCGGGTAAAATTTAAATTTAGCTTGTAAACAGGAAGGCGACACACCCTTAACCGAGGACACATGAGAGGGTTGTTCTTCATAAAAAACACTTGTCGCGGAAAATGACGGGGAACGGAGGCATTCGCGACACCCGGAGAAAAACTGCGATGTTTGGTAGAGTTAAACTAGGCAATACTCATCTCATATGTGACCAACGTAATTTTAAATGATAGATGAACGTTCGTCAAGCTCTATCCTGAGAAAAACGCTCAGGTCGCACAGGGGTGGATCCAGCGTTTCTTATGAGTGGTTCATTAGCCAATGAATTTCGGGGGGGCATCCGGAGATACGCTCCCGGGAAAATTTTGAAACTTTAGTATTTGCTGCATTTGGTGGACATATTTTGTGGGTCTCGAGTACCGCTCAAATTTCACGCAAGCCGAGGTCCAAAACGTCAAAGGTGTTCGGAACAACCTATCGCAGCGTTCTTGCCATATTGTACTCCGAAAGAAAGACAAGGCAAGCAGAAAGCGCCATCAAGATATTTGGAGTACACGAGCCACGAGAATTGAATTAGTCAATCTTGTCAGGACTTCGGAGTTTACCGAAGTCTCGACGATCACATTGCGGGAATTCGAACTGTACATCAAGCTTCCAGACATTCTGGATAAACTCAAACTTTTCTGCATCGGAAAATCTCGCAATACTTCCATAAAAAATTAGTCCCACATCAAATCACGAACAGTCTTCTTGGCGGCAAGTTGGATCCCCTCAGCCGATGCCGACGCCACATCTGAGTGAAGTGTGAGTGGTTTATGAGCTGTACACTCACAATGGCTAAGTCAATGAAGATGAGTTTTGATGGGTTCACGAATATAATAGCCAATTAAAATTGAAAGCTTGGTAGTTCACGAGTTTCTCCTGGGTTGGCTCAGGTTTCGGGAGCTATTGCCTAGCGTAAATGTAAAAAACATCAAAGAAAATTTTTTGTCGGGGTATATTAAGTTTGGACATAGTTGGTAAAGTGGGAGAATAAAAATATGGAAGGTCCAAGTATTATTAGGCATGTTCGCAAGAATAGCTTGTCGTTTTCCAATGTTTTGGTCCAACGTTTGAGTAGTTTCTAGAAACCCAGTGAACCACTCGAAGTCCACCCCTGTGTCGAACTTGCACCTTAGCTTACCATCTGATCAATGGTTAGAGCGTCTCATCGGTCATCAGAAAGTTACGGGTTCGATCCCCGTCTAGGGCTCAAGAATCGTTTTTAACGTCCTTTGAACGAAAGAATTTTTCATGAAAAACGAAGAGAATGAATAATTTTTGTTCTCCAGAGCACTGTCAACACCGCCGTCGTTACAAATACAACGGCGCCTGGACAATTTTTCACGTGTTAAGCAAGACATGCATCAGCTCGAGGAGTGAAAAAAGCTGTTAGCTTAGATTGAACTCAACCCGTGCCTGCATTCATTTTAGGAGGGTCGAAGCGTTTCAGGAGTCATAAAATGAGCCACAAGTATGAAGAATGGTGGTCAAGAAGCCGTGGTTTCTTTAAATGCAGAAATTTTAAAGGACGTCATCGTTAAAGTTGACGTCGTAGATCGTGAGGTCCCTAGCAAGCTAGATGGTAAACCCAGTTAGTTTCTAGAGTTATGCGTTTTGCTTGGGTTACGCCCCTTAAGTAACCCGGAAGGCGGTCAGTCCGTTGCAAGGTATATCGATAGGATAGTGGTTTAAAGTATAATTCAGGTGATGAACACAGTAATTTTCAACGTTTAGAGCTTTTACTGGAGTTAAGCGACCCGGATAATCACCGTTCGCAGATAAGCCAGAAAATTAGTTTTATACCACGTATATATTTATCAGGTTTCAGTGTGTAAGCTAGGCGGTGAACGTTGTTTACCACGAGGCCTGGGGCCTAGCTCGGACGGTGAAATATCGTTTGGTTGGATCTATGAAATGCCGACGTTAAGCTCCACTAACTGGGTTAGGAAGTGTATGGGTGACCATGAGGTAGGTAAAATATCAGAGCACTAAAAAGTAGGTGTACATGGACAGATGAGTCAAATCTAACATAGCAATACTTACATAAGTAAAGTATTTTTGACCATTTTCTTTCGTGGTGATCGTGGTATTAGTTATACACAGCGCTTTAACCAGAAAGTCTAGTAGGGCCTAAGCAAGGTAAGTGCAATAAGAAAACGTTCACTTCAGGTAAACAAGTTTCTGGCAAACACATACAGTAATAGACGGCTCCCTTTATACATCTGCTGAATGCAACTACCAGAATGCCTTTAGAAGTCTTGTTTGTAATGTTAATCGGAACAACTGTCTTTCCATTCGCTTTGGGAATGGAATGTTTGCATGGAAATAAAAAACCGCAAAGTGTTCTGGTAATTGTATTCAGCTGACGTAACAGGGGGGATCGGCAATTTGGGTAGCAGTATCTAGGTCCGAAATTAACTTTTCAAGTAGGTTACCCATCGGGCAACCATTTTTTTGAAATGCCTTTCCGCATCATTAAGAGCTGTGTTATTCATTTGGGCAGTGAGGTGTCCGTACGCTGGATTCAACGAGTATGTTCTGAAAATTGCAGGTCACTGATCAAAAATGAAGTTCGAACGAACGAACGAGAAAATAAGCAAAAGAACAAACGGTGATGATTTCAGAGATGCCTCACTGAAAGTAACGCGAGACACACTTACTGGGTTATTTAGTCCACGGTTTAAGAGAAGTCCTCGGATGGTGATTATCAGCATTAATTTACGTGTCTGAACTGAAGGTGTGTTCGAGAACGGATAGTGCTTCGGAGCAGTTTGGCTGTCCTCAAAGATGTCCACTTTTTCGCCGAGCAGTAGGCTAAGGAGATTCTTAAACTGGAGTTCAGAAAACTCAGATAGTGCACAGGAGCCATGAAAATTACCAGCACAGCTGGTGATAAGCTTGAGATCCAGATCATGATTAAAAACGCATAAAGTTGAGTGATTGTCTAAAGAGTGTAATCACGAATTTCGAAGGGCAAGGGTCGGAGGGAAGTATCAAGGCATCGTCGGGGCGATTTTGGTAATTTCAAGTGCAGTAGATCTAGGTGGCTTTGGGGAACAGAAGCCGAAAAAGCGATTCAGCATTTATCAATTTGACTTTATCGGCTTTGCATTTAACGCGAATTCGGATTCAACAAGAGTAGCGTTCTGTCGGATCATTCGGAAGTGAGATTAATGTTTCGGATAACAGGATCAAAAGCATTTGTATTGAATACATAGGATTTCAAATTTTCATGTATGATTGATAAAGGCTATATAATTTCTTATGATTTCACCAGTATTATCGGTTCATAAAGTAAACACATGCTTCTTAACTTACTTTTGATCCACAGTAAATTAGTTAATGCGAAAGATCGGTTATGTCGGTTTTCTCGGAAGTTTTTCGCGACGGTTTACGGTTTCGGTTTTTTTCGAAAACCGCCTCACTCTATTTTCGAAAAGGCCTCGAGGATACTCCTGTGCTTGCCAGGAACGAAAACTACTTCGTTACATCACGTAAGGAATCCTGGAACTTACAAGTAACGAAGTACTTTTACTACTTTACTTTTTATTTACCGTCGAAGTTCTATTTATCATTGCGGATGAAGTGCACTACGACGTCGACAATGGTTTTCTTTTGCTCGACTCTTTTCCAACTCTGTGATATAGCAGCTGACCCTAGTTTAACCCTTTCACTGCAGGAGCTCACCTCCTGACGTATAAAATCGTGTCAGTGAGCCAGAATAAAACTATAAAAGTCATATCCCGCCGGGAAAGAGTTAATTGACAACTTTCGTTTCACTTCGAAGGTATAGTTTTGCGATGAGCACTTTCATCGATTTGAACAATTTTCATACGTAACACAGTGACTAACGTTAATATTATTTTACTCTGGCTAACGCCAAACGATTTTACTCATCAAGGGGAGATATCGTGCCGGGAAAAAGTTGTTATAACTGTCTCAGCTCTTTCCCAGCAAAAGCAGTGTGTTCAAGTAGCTTACTCTGGCTAAAGCCAGACGATTTTACACGTTAAAGGGAGAGGTTCTGCCGAGAAAGAGTAAATGCAGGCATCGCAGATACGTACAGATACACTGACCATTCCTAATTCTAACATTAGCCCATGACAAGTATTGCGAGATTTCTCTCCTTATCCACAGTGACTAACAGGCTCTCTACGAGAAAGTTAGATGAACCTTCAAATGTAAAAAATCTACTAAGGGCCCATTTACACGATACGGTTCTCGCATACGACTGTTCGTTCTGGTGTATCCGATTAACCCACCAGAGTTCTTCCGGAAGTGCTGCTACATTAGTGAGCAAACTGAACACAGGAAATGTGCCTATGAGACAACATTTGTTACGTGACAGTCGTCACGCGCCGAGAACATTCTCGAACATTCGAATTTCCTATAGTTTTTACTTAGTCATACCGCTTATTCATACTGAGATTGTAATTTTGCTGACTCATGCTGATGTAAGTACTTTTCAGGTTACTTGAGTCATGAACATTGTCATGCTTTTCAGGTTACTTGAGTCATGAACATTGTCATGCTTTTTAGGTTACTTGAGTCATGAGCATTGTCATGACTGTTTGTAAAAATAGTATATTAGGTCATTTTAAGAAATGACGTAAGGTGACGTCATAGTTTACGGACAGGCTATATAAGCGCGACTCGCTCCGACCCTCGGTGTGTGTTATTGTGTGTTGTTTCATGTTGTTATGTGCTCAAGATCGTTACCTGAATACAAGAAGTTAACAGTTGGTTGGAACGCTTTGCTGCTGGAACCTTTTATCATCTTTCACCGTTGGGTCGTCAGAGTCGCAAGCTTAAAAGTGTCGAGACGACAGATAAGCCTTTAACATTTTTAGTTATTGTCTTAACTCTTTAGTTTCTTTTTGCGTTTGTGAATAAATCTTTTCGTTTCTTGTTACACGTCAGTAACACATTACATACCTCAGGATGAACAACTGCATACGACAATCATATCGTGTAAATGGGTCCTTTGTGTCACGATTAAAGTTGGTTCGCTATTAAATTTGGTGTACCTGGTAAAGTTAGATTGGCTTGTTACCCACAAAGCGAGTCAAATATCTTTTTTGGCAAAATCATCGAGTAGAGAATATCACTGAGGATTACAGACTCTACGGACTTGCCAAGCTTGGCCAATAAAAGAGGAAGAAATATGTGAACTAGTCGAAGATAAAAGAAGCTTTTTCCGGGCATACTCCTTGGCATGTCGGAGATAGTCGCCCCCCCGTAATTCATTATGTCTTCCCATCTAAAACAAAGAGAAGGGTCCTAAAATGAGCTGTGTGACATACTAACATTCAAACTCTTATAAAATCTGGTCATTCGTGCATCAGAGGACAGAAAGCGATATAAATCTGATTAGGTACGCGAAGGCGTGTATGAAACAATTTAACAATTATACACTATTCACCGAAACTGAGGTGAATAATTGTTTTATCATATACCTTGCATCACTGTTTTCACGTATATATTTTTCAAATTTTTAAAATAATTTTACCGAACTCAGTCGACTTGTCACCCACTCATCATTTGTAAACAAAACATTTTGAACTCATCCTGGGTGCATTTTTCGCCAAAAAGTAAAAGAAATAGATACGTTTGAATATTTTATTGCCCAATTTTTTTTCTGTTTTGGTATTGTATGGCACGGCGACTTCGTTCACTTAAAAAGTTCTTCTTCCATAACTTAAACAAAACTGGACGCCATCTTGTTTTGCTCTGAGGTAAATAGTGCAGGATATTCCGAGATAGGGGAACCAATCAGATTGTGCAATAAACACTATTCACCAGCGAGGTATATGTTAAATCTGTATACATCCTTGTGATTTTCGATATTCACTCCAGGATTTCTAATTCCTGCTCAATGCTGTCAATTTGGGAGCTTTTTCTAGCACATACACTTTTCTTGACAAGATGAGTTGTGGATCCATCTTCATGATTAACGAAGGAAACCAAATCAATCATTAAATAACATCCAATTTCGCTGTTCGGGAGTCAAGAACAATTTTCTTTTGCAAAGAAAGGGACGGAATTTTGTTGACGGGCATGCACACAAACAGGAATACAATGTGAGCTCTATCGCTTACCGTTTCTCCTTTCTCAAACACGAATCTCGCTTCGGCTTCCAGTTTTGACTAAGAGCAGATGGCGCAGGAGTTGCAAGGTTGGCCTCCCCACTACTGCTGACTATAGATAAATCAGGAACGTAACTGAATATAACGTAACGTAATGAACGTAACTTAAAAAAAACTACTATTGATCACCCAACGTTTCGACACTCCGGTCTAGTATCTTCTTCGAGGGCGATCACTGTGAAAAAGAGGTCCCTATTTACACCCCCACAAAACCACTGAGGGTTTAAGTAGGGACGTCTTCCTCACAGCGATCGCCCCTAAAGACGACACTAGACCGGAGTGTCGCAATGTTGGGTAATGAATAGTAGCTTTTTAAGTTGTGTTCAAAACCTTTTAAGCCAGAGTAGCTTAATACTATGTCTGATTCTTCACCTTGCTGCATTGGGAACTTGTTCGTTCTTATGAGCAATTCTGACTACTCAAGACTTCTTTTTCTTGTCCCGCTCATTTTATTCAATAGCTAATGCCAAAGTTCCTAAACTACTTATACTTATGCGCAAAACAAGGGCGTAATCAGCCTCTTACTACTAGGTAAGCAAAATCAGAAAATTTTCCTCAAAATGAATTTCGAACGTGGAGTGCGAGCAAAACTGCCCAGGATCCAATAGCCTAACTTGACGATCCTTGACGGATCCAGGGAAGGTCTTGGTTCATCGAATTCTTCACTACGTTTGCCACAGATTTTAAGCCTCATTTTTAATTTAATCACACCTTATTGGTTTGACAATCATGTTGCACAGCGGATTTCTTACTTTTTTCATTTCTCTCTTTTTGTTCGTATTTTCGCCATTTTCCCTCCTCGGCACCTTCGCTTCCTTTTGCTATTTTCATTTACTCTTTTTTTTGCCTTTCTATTTTTCTTTCTTTCTTCTTCCTTTTCTCATTTTTCCCTTGGTTTTTCCCTCAATGATTTGTTTCGAGTAGGCAAGCCGCTCACCTGGGAAAGCCCTGATTACGCCACTGGCGCGACAGCCGTCGGTTGCTCCGCGAGGGGACTAGGATTAGGATTAGCTATTGAACTCTAAAAAGACTGGAACGATACCTGCAAACTGTATTTTGAAGCCAACATGGAAGCTGACGTGTAGGTCAATTTGCAGGTCATCCCAGTCCCCTACCCGTTAAAACACACAACCTATTGCGAAAAACTTAATCTAATTTTCGGATTTTCTGAAAGTTTTGCTTTTTATCCTTACTAAGTAGAGGAAATGTCGGTAGGATTGCATATTTGTCAAAATTAACTGTCCAAGAAAACTTAAGGTTTAATAGAACTTTTGCCCACGCGTGATTTTGACTTACATGGAATGGGGCCGGTAAAGCTAATTCACATGCTCATGAAAGAATATTTTAAACTCATGTCACATGAGGAGCGGTCAGGCCGTATATGTAAAAGACAGCCGATTCAAGAGATTTTCGAAAAAACCAGACTGATAAAGGAAGGTGGAGTTGGATAGCCCGTCCGGATCAAATGGTGTTAAGTAACCTCGTGTAAGAGACAGAGGATTTTAAGAGATCGAGATCATCCGTTTATTCTTCCAAAAGTTACAACTAAAAGATTTAAACGATCTTTTTTAAATAGATGTCTTTTTAATTACTTTTATGAATAATGATGTAAATATAATGGTTTGTCACGATTTCAATAATTAGTTCTTCCTTTACTTTTGTAATATTAATTATCAACTTGCAAAGTCACACGTATGCTGTGTCTTCATTTGTAAAAGACTTAATAGTAATAATAATAATAATAATAATAATAATAATAATAATGATAATGATAATGGTAAAATTTCCTTTCCCCAACAAGTTCCCTGAAATGTGCAATGTCTGTTGCGGCCTTACCTGGCGGGATGCTGGGAGCCCGTAGCAGGCTTAGACTGTCCTTAGTTGGGTGGTGTGCGAGTTGTAATAATGATAATAATAATAATGATGATAATAATTATAAACATCGCAGGCAATGATGGTCATTTACTGAGGTAATAGTATTATTAACGACTCTGTAAGAATAAGGTTGTGGGACAACAAATTCTGGAATTTACCATGTTTAGGAACTTTTATAGACACCCACAACGAGGAAAGGTAAGGCAAAGCCATATAGTAATAGTCATATTTTTCGTATGACATGTGAAGACGTAATGTTTGCAGGTTACCACTGTTATTTTCGATAATTGTTCCGTCTTTCACCCTCAGGTCTCCCTTACGAACCTACAAGCGTCTAAAATGTTTTACCACCTCTCATGGGCTTTAACAAGTAGTGCTAGACCTAATACGATCAAATTAGATGCCAACCGGGGTCGTGTTAGCCCGAATACTACCGCATCAGCATGCAAGGGGTGGAGTTAGGACACCTTGGATGTTGATTAGGGATATCAGATACCAAATGTCCTTGTTTACTTTTCAGAACGGAACCCACCTAAACAAGCACCACAAACGTAACGTGGACCGGACCCTACATCATATAATATCATTTGTTATACATTCAAATTTCATTCTTGTTTTCTAGTGGTCGACATTCACTAGTAAATTCTCAAAGTCCGGAAGCCGTGACATCATTTCCGCCAAATATCGTGAATTATTCGACGGACCTGTTCAAAAAAAAGTATTGAACGTTGACAATGTAACCACCTCAAGACCGCAAAAATTACAATACAGCAAAAATGCCCTGCAGCAGTTTGGAAAGTTAATCGCACGAGTCTTTTTACTGCAAATCTTTTCTTGATCTATCACTTTTTTTGAATGTAAAATAAAAGAGTTATTGGATTCGGCTTACATATAGTATCAAGAATTAGTGATTGACCGATCATGCCACAATCGGAAATTACCGATTACCGATTGTTCCAAGTCATAATCGGTCCGATTCCAATTCCGATTCCGATTATCAAAACGAGTCCAATGACGTCATTCATTCTGCACGCAAACCTGGTGTAAACAACTTTAAATGGCTACCTTGGCCAAAAACTTGCAAGAAAACACAATTCCTTCACATGGTAAAATAATTTTTAACTCACTGCTGAGTTAGTAGCATTGCATTAGAGACTTGCACACGCTTCAACTTGTTAGTAGGAGAAATAGCAAAATACAGGTTTGTTTTTTTTTTAAAAAAAAGTAATTTTCCGGCCAGACTCGCTGACGCCTCGTCATCTGGCGCGACACTAGCAATCAATAACAACAGCACAGCTGGAGCATTCAGTGTTCCAGTGCTAGCCGACGTGCAACTTGCAGACGTTTTGAAAAGACTTGGATAAAGCAAACAACAAATCTTTATTTCCGGTTGCGTTGAGCAGTGAAGGAAATATTTCCTACTCACACAATAGTAATGTCTTAAATACCAATTTGTATTTATTTAAAAGAAAGCCATTCATCTAGAAATCTGTCGAAGAATTTTCAGTAGACATCTGAAGGTTGCTCAAGCCGAACTGACGATCAACATCCGATTATTTTTGTAATTTTATCTATTTCACATTGCATTATAAGATTGTGTAAGTGACTGACTGGTGATAGACAAATACGCGCGCACATCTCGCTGTTGACCATAGAAGAAACTGATGAAAACGATGCCAATTTGGAAACTTCTGAAGAGTTGTTTTATTTCCATATTAATCGGTTATAATCGGGAAATACAGGAACTTCAACCGATTCCGATTGTCTACCGATAACGCAATAATCGGTCTGATTCCGATGATCGGTCAATCACTATCAAGAATTATCCAGACCTCGGTCAATGGTGTCTGCCTCAGCCTTCGGCTTTGGCAGATAACATTGACTTCGGTCTGGATAACTCTTGATATCATGGACAGCCTCATCCAACAATTGTTTATTAAGAACCAGGTAGCAGAAATGTCATCTGCTAAACCTTGATTCGGCTAATAACACGTTCCCGAAACTCTCAGATTGGCATTTGCCTTAACTTACCTTTCAACGATTCCTGTGACCTCTGATCTATTGCTCATTGTGTCTATTTGTCTTGAAAAAGGAAAAACGAGAAAAAAGATCAGCCTAATGAGCAGATGATATTCTCCACAACGTCATTTCGATTATAAAGCATTTCAATTTGTTAACCCAGTGGTAGAACAATGACGAGGAAACTCTAAGATTAATGAACAAAACCCAGGAATTCCTTGCAGGCAAAATTTTGTGATTAACATCCTTATAAAGAAAGGTAACTTATCAAACTTACATTCTGGATCCAGGATTCATGAGGATAGAGGACAGACCATCTAACATGATGGCAGCCACTCCATCTAGCTTCTCGTCCATTTTCTTTTCACACAATTGAAGAATCCCACTCAACATCTTCAATACATCTCTAAAACTGAAGACATGCAAGACGGTAACTCGGACATAGCCGAGGAGCTAACATTAATTAGATCATGATCACCTCGGTATTCTATGAAGTTCCGTGGTTCTTAAAATCACTTAGTAACCCCTAGTTAATGTTTAAATTTGTTTTTAGAGGCTGACTACATGGAGATTTTCAGCCAGTTTAGCCGGGCTGGGACTTCAGCCCAGCCTTCCGATAAAATACTTGGAAAACGGATCTCGTACACAAAGAGGATATTTAAGAACACTCGGCTATACCTCGTGTTTCCACTAAGCATTTTCCGCTTGAAATGACATCACTCATGTTTCTATCACAGTACACAGACGCTCCCAAAATCTATTTCCCAAACAAAAAAATGTATACTTACCGTCGTGCAAACCAGTAAAAGTACCTTACAATGAGGACCAGACCGGGTTATCACTTGCGACGTTAAATCCTTAATCACACTTGTGACCCCTCATTAACCCTTACCAAACACGGAGATCAAGGTACATAGCCGACTTATATCGTCGTTAATTAATTTTTAATAAAAGTATTTAATTTGTCAGAAAAAAACATAAAGAAATGACGAAATTTCGGCTGAAAGTAGATATCTTGATGAGGTTGAACCCACTACCCCCTTAAGTTAAAATTATTGAATCAACGGTGTTTTATAGCTACTTTCCTTTACTTTCCTACGCCATTTATCGCTAATTATCGCTAATTATGTCATTTAAGTGAATGACATTGCATTTTTTGTAAATTAATGTTTTGGTATGGATATATACTATTTAGAGTAGCCCAAATCTTGCCTGGAATCGACGGGTTTACTCCAAATGTTTTATCTTCTTCCGAAAAAGAATTAAAAATAAACTCTTGACCAACCTACAAAATAAAAAAAAACAAACATGACATTACCGTTTCTTTCTAAATATAATAACTAGAATTTCATAGTCTACAAATTGTCTTCGTAAATGATCCAAACTATCTACCCAGCGACAACATCTGCAGGCCACTGAACCAACGAGGATAGCGTTAACAATCATTTCACATAAGTTAAAGTTCATGAAAATAAAGAGAGTTAAGGATGTTTTTCAGCTGAGGAATTTCATCGCGCGAAGCAATTTTTTATTTTATTTCATCGGCTCTAATGAGAAACCTTTTCAGTGTACGCAAAGAAATGTAGATTCGCGCAACAAAAATCGTCTAGTAGAAAATAGCCTTCAATCGGACGTTTCTTGTACATCTGGACGAATTTAAGTGGAGAATAGCGCGCGCTAACGAATAACTTCGAGAATATCTTGAAGGAAATCGCACGCCACTCCCAAAAATTTGAAACGGTTCTTCGAAGAACAGAATCGGTTGCCTCAGCAAATTACTAATACAAAAAATGCTAACAGTAAACGATGCTGTTCAAAGATTGTGCTTTAATGTGTTAACATTTTTTTTAAAATTCAGCAGATGTTTTTGTTGCATGGACAATACTTGACATAGTTATTCAGTCCAGTCCTCCAAGGACTATAGGGAGATATTCTTCACAAGACCAAAAAACGCTTTCTCGGTCCGCTTGAAAGGTCAAAGATTCGCACACCAGGGGACATACTGTACTGTACTAATAATCAAGATTTTCGAGGACATTTATGACATTTTTTGTTAAATACTTTTGAAATCATGCTGTGATCAGCCTTACACTAAACTAATAACTGTTAAACACCAAAAATAGTAAAAGAAATTCGTTGCAGTGCTCTGAGATATTGTTTTAGTTTCCAGAAACTGTGTTATTCCAGAAGGCATACAAATTTCTACGATTTAATCAAGAGCTGGAGAAGCGAGATCAAAGACTCGATGCTCTATCCAAACAAGTAACTCGGGGTTAATTAAAATAACATCGGCCCTACTCTCGTTTTTCAACTTCTTCCTGCTCTTACATCTGCTTAAACACTTCTTTGATCTGTTAAGTCAGGAAAGGCTGTAAGAATTGGCGAGTCTTATCGTCATAGTTTGAGGTCTGTACGAAAAAATATTTGTCTGAAGTTTCCGTAGACCGATCGACGAAGGAGCGAGGTATGTGAAGAAAAAACCGACGACAAGTAGTCTATAATATGGGGATTCTAGCACATTTTGGGATTTGACTAAATTTCCACATTTTCAAAATAGGCAAAAATAGTCGGGGAAAACCCTTTTCCTTGTTTACGTAATTTTTAGCTGCTTCACTACAGCTTCGCTCGATCACTTCCGGCGACTTCTAGACTCTTCCAGGAATTTGTTAACGTTACCGGGAACTTCAACACATTTTAAAAACGGGTCAAAACTTTAGCATCGACCAGAGGTCTCATCGCCCAAAGGGCTCAGCACCAAAGGTGCAGCGACGAAGTCGCAAAGCAAAGCTGTTTCAAACAACTTCGCTGACATGTTGTCTTGGGGGAATAACCTAACACAGCAGGCTGATAAATTCCAAACATTCCATACATGCTCAATCTCCCTAACAACTAGCCTCACTCGATGTCAACAAAAAAACTATTTTCGGTTTGCTCAGTTGTTAGGGAGATTAGGCATGTATGGAATGCGGGGAAAGTCACTAAACGACTGGTGGGGGAATTACCTTTTTTTTGGCAGAATTTTAAACAAGTCTATTTGCTAAACAGCTTCGCTGATAAAGTATTTTACGGTTTAAATCCAAATATATTCTCATAAGTGTCAATCATTTCATTCATGTAATGACCAAATGCAAGAGTGTCTATTTTATTTTCAAGTATGTTTCGTTTGTCATCTTTATATGACAAAGCAATCTTTTCAACACTTTCTGTATACAGTTCATGGTTTCTATGTCTTATCAAATTCATTTTTCTTATTTGTTCTTCTCCATCAAATAAACAATCTTTGTAATTTTGGAATGTTGTTTCTTTTTTAATTACATTTTTCTTAACACCTTTACATTTTTTTTCTTCTTTTACTTTGTTGTCTTCGCCGTTTCCACACATTTTGTAAGCATATAATTTTGCTCTCAAACCAACAAATTCTTCTATTTGTTTTCCGCCACATTCATCTTTCATCATTCCAATAACCTTTTTGTTTAACCCGGTTTTAATTCCAGATTCATGAACTTTTGGGTAATTACTTGTATCAAACATATTTTTTACATCTGGAGAAATATCTTTATAAAAATCATCAGTTTTAATTTCATACATTAAACTATCTGTATCGGTAAATAATAATGATGCAGCTTCGCTGTATTTTTTCTTAATATAATTATAATGAAAATCATACATTAAAGTTTTACTAAGATCTAATATACTCATTCCTAAATATATTGGTTTATTCAAAATAATTTTGGTTTTATATTTATGTACTGCAATTAGATTTTCAGAAAATATCGTCCTACTTTTAAAATTACTTTTTGAAAATAATTTTAATGCTTTTTCTTGTCTATTTACCAATTGTATATCAACTCTATTTCTTACATTTTCCATAGTTTTTCCAAATACAGAATTATTCATCAATTTGAAAAAGTCTTTTTCAAAATCATTTTTTGCATTTGTTCTTAAATTTGTATTCAAATCAATATATTGCTTCATGAAATCTTCTTCATAAAATTTAATTCCTTTGTGAATTCGAGTACAATGAAGTCCCAATTTTTCATACAATTTCAAGTTTTCACAATGTAAAACATATTTTTTTTTATTATTTAAATTTGGAATCAGTTTTTCAACTTGGCCAACCTTTAATCTTTCTGGTGCAAGAGGATACTCATTGTGTGAATCATGTAAATCTTCTGGATATTCTAAATCAACTTCTAAAATACAACCGGCCTTCGGGTCGTCTGCGATTTTTTCCCAATTATTTAACTCATTTTCATTCATCCATTTGAAATCTTTCACAGGTAATTTTTTTACTCATTGCCCATCCATATAAATTATTTGCATCTAAATATGGAAGATAAACACTATCTTCTTTAGGGTTGTATCGAACTCCGTTCGTTTCGCTGTCCATATATTTGTTATTTGCTTTTGCATATCTTTTTACAATAGTTGAAATTTCACCTCTTATTCCTTTTTCAATCATTAGATACATTTGCGGATCAGACAATAGGTCCAATTCAATCGGTTTACCGCCTGCGGATTTTGTAATTTTTAACATTGCATCCCAAGCTAATCCAGGTGAAGTAAAATACCAAGCAGGATCTAATTTATAATTTTGTTTACAAACTTTTCTAAAATTTTCAAATACATCAGCTAAAAGCATCACATCAGTTTTTAAATATAAATCATGATATTGTCTCATATTTTTAATATTAAATTTATTCCAAACATTTTGTGAGTGTTCATAATCTTCATCACTTATATTTTCATCATTTAATTTAGAATAAAAACATTCTTTATCAGGCAATTTTTCTTCTTTTAATTTTTGAATACTATCAAACCAATCATATGGAAAAACACCTTTTCTAGTTAATAATTCCCCTTTGGGGCTGAGGCCTCCGGTCTCAGATTGTTTTTCATTTTTATAAAATTTCTTTAACATATTTAATTCATTTTTATCTAAATTATTAACTAAATTTGATAAACTAGTTTGCATAAATTTAAAACTATCAATAAATCTAATTTTTCTTTTTACTTCAACAATTTCTTTAATTTTATACTGGGCCTGCGGCCCTGTCGTTTCACTGTCAATAATTAATTCTTCACACTCAATAATATTTTCTTTTGATTTATTTTGTAGTTGTTTTTTAGTTATTATGTCTGTTTTTTGATATTTACCAACAATAAATTCTTTTGTAAATGAAATGTATTTTTCCTCAGTGTTTGGTATACGATCAATTTCACCTTCTGAAACACCAAGATTTTTAATAAACAAATGACTGTCATAGTTTTGTAAATTATGAAATATAACTGGGATAAATTTTGGATTTTTCATTTTTGAATTACAACTAACACAAGCAGCTCCACGATATTTTCCAGTGTAATGACAATGATCCATAACTTTTTTATCAAATTTGATTCCACAAGCATAACAATTTTCTGCAGTTCTAAAATCTACTTTATCCTTTTCACTTAATATTATCTTTTTTGAAAATTTAAATTTCTCATATATTTTTTTAATATCATTTTCTAAACTTTTTACAAATTTTAATGAAATATCAAAATCAGGTTCACCGGGTTTTTTAGAACATTTTACTAATTTTGGTTTATATAAATTATCATCAAAACATTTTATCAAATAACTATATCCAGATGGTTCATGTTTTTGGGTTTGTTTTGTTTTATCTCCTACACCGCTAAGCGGTGTGACCTCCGGTCGATCGTTTATATTTTTAAGACAACATTCAAAATCTGCATAAATTACAAATGGAACATCATGCATTCTCTCAAAATTTCTAAACTTTAATTTTTCTCCTTTATCTGGATAAACAGTTTTTCCACATTCATACTCTTTACAATATTCTAAATGATTTTTGTAAACATTTTCTTTACTAAAATGTTGTAAGCAATTATCGCAAATATGTGTTTTTTCTTTGTGTTTACTAACCTGACTTGAAAATAATCTACTCTTATTTTTAATCAAACAATAATGTCGATCCCCATTTTCATTAGTTATTAACAATATATTTACACGCGGTCAGTTTTCTTGTCGATCCAAATCAACCTTACTTACTCTCAAAGGAAAAATTTCACCGGCTTTACCACCCTTCTGACCTTCATCAGCAGCTCTGCTGCCGTTGGATTTGCTGTTATATCCAAATAAATTAATTGGAATGTTATTATTTTTTTCAAATTTATCAATATCAGAAAATCCACATGGAAATTTCACATCTTTAACATTAAAATTCTCAGCTTTCTTTTTCAAAATTTTTGTAATTCTTCCAGGATTTTTTAAGTTGGGATTAGTTTTCAAAAGTTCATTTATTACAACACACCATAATAAACACTTTTGATCATCATTTTCTGGGTTTATAATTGCTTTTTTATTTTTTAAAAACTCTGGTAAAGGAATATAAGATGAAGCAAGTAATCTTTTAATTTCATTAATATTGAGAATTACTTTCAAACCTTTATGAAATTTCCACAAACTTGAATTTTTTAAAAATTCTTCAAAACTCAAAATAACTTTTTGCATCATTTTTTCATATATTTCGTCAAAATTATTTCCTTCAAAAATTTCTTCATAGTAACCATGAAAATGAGCATTATCCACAGTTTGTTCTCCTGTTGCGGGGTTTGTTTTTGACATCAAACACACAAGAGTTATTTGTTGTTTTGTGCTTGGATATTTTTTTAATTTTTTTATTACCAATGGTTTTATTTTTTTCAAAAGAGTCAAAGGATCATATAAAGACAATTCAAATTTTTTCAAATTCAATTCATATCTTTTCGTTACATTCAAAGCTTCTTTATCCAATTTAAATTTTGCAGTTGGGGTTGAAACTTTACTTTGTATTTTGTTAAATATATCTAAAACATTATCTTTCAGATGATTATACCAATTTGTTATTTTTTCTTTTCTATTATTCAAGGGTGTATATTTATCAAATAAATTAAGTATTTTTTCTTTACTCTTGTTAAATAAATCATTTGCTTTTTGTTTTGATCTTTCAAGTAAATTAATGTTTAAATTTTTTTTTGGTCTTAAAGGTTCTTGTAATTTTTCTTCTGTAATTGTTTTGTCTAAAATTGATGAAGAAATTTCTTGATTTTTTCTTGGTCTTCCTCTATTTCTAACAACAATTCGTTCATTTTGTCTTTTTTCTGGAGGTAATGTTACTGGCCTTCCTCTATTTTCGCGTCTTGGTCCTACAAAAGAACCAAAAGGATATTTTCTTGGTCTTCCACGACTGCGTTTTGAACTTCGCTCGATATTCATCTTTTATTATATATGTTTTTTTTTTAAAGACAAAAAAAAAAAAATTTTTTCGGGTTGTGGTCACGTGATTAGATTTAAAAAAAAAAATAACTGATTACTGAATTTTTTTTAATATAAAAATATTAAATGATGAATATAATTTTTTTAAATGTGATTTTAATATTTCTTTCGGTTTCAATATAATTTTATAAGATTCTATAAGAGTTTCTTCTTCATCATATTCTCCATATTCAATTTCATATTCGTTAAAAATACAATATTTTTCATCATAATTTATTGTAAATTCATGATGTGGTAATATTCCTTCACCTGTAATTTCAGCAATTTTATTAAGAAAAACATAATAAATATATTCTTTATCATTATTTTCATAATCTTCTTGTTTTAAATATTTTTCAATTATATGCATTTTTATTATATATAAATTTTCCTTTAAACAAAAAAATTTTTAAAAAAATAAAAAATAGCTTTGCTGAACTTTCAGTTCAACAGTCATAAAAAATCAAAAATTCTTGCCCATTAATTTTCAAATCTTTTTTATTATTAATTCTATATTTTATACTTCCTGCATTTTTATTAAAATTTTTTGCAACAGATCCAAGACTTTTAAAATTTAAGATTTCACCAGTTGCTCTATTTATAGCTATTACTGGGACTGGGTTTTTCATTTTTTCTCTACAATATTTCTCATACTTTTCATTTGGTTTGCTAATTTCAAATCTAAGCATTTCTTCAAGTTGATTTTTGTTAAAAGTTTTATAATATTTTATTTTTCTTTCTCTTGCAATATTCCACAATTGTTTAAATGTTTTTTGTTGATAATGGTTTTCCATTTATTTAAGAGATTTTTTTTTTTAAAGAAAAATTTTTAAATAATTTTATAAACCACATAACCTCCTGAAAGACCAACAAGAAAAAAAGCAACATTTTGATATTCTTTCATTTCATCCGAAGGTTTATAATAATCTTCTAATTTTGGAGGTTCCCTTTCTTCTTCATTTGCTTTTTCTTTTAAATATTTATAACGATTATTTATTTCAGCAAGATTTTTCAAAGACATATTTGTTTTATTTATATCAGCATTTGCATCAGATAATTGCTGCCTTAATTTTTCAATTTCTTCTTTTCTTTTTACTTGCCCCTCATACCATTATTCCTTTGCTTCACTAAGTTTTTCCATTGCTTTATTATGTCTTTTTATCTCTTTTTCATATCCAGAATGATTTAATTTTGAAAATAAAAATCCAGCACCTGCAAAAGCGACTGCATTAAATAATCCACCAACTACTGTTTCCATTTATTTTAAAAAAATTTTCTATTTTTGTTTTATTTTTTATTGTTTAAAAGGGTTCTCAGGAATCCACTTTTTGTCTTGCGCATATTTAATTCCCAGTGTTGATAATCCTACAGCTGCTGTAAGTTTTAAAGTAAGCACTAAACTAGCCGGAGTTGACAAACCATCACTAAATACTCTTCTTGTTATCATTCCAATTCCCACAGCACCCAATGTAATTAGTGTAGAATCATATAATTCATTCATAGCTTCTTTTCTATTCATTTCGGTCATTTATTTATATACATAAAAATTTTTTTTTATTAAAAACCTGTAAGGGCCTTACAGGTTTTCAATAGGACACCTTGATGGACCACTTTTATTAATTTCATAGTCATTCTTATTTTTTACATTATTTGTGAACTTGTAAGCTTGGTTGTTTTTTTCTTCCCTTTGATCACTTTGATCACTTTGCTTCAGCTTCACTGCTGAGACCTCTGGTCGATCACTTCGTTCGCTTTCTCTTTTGTCTCTTTTATATGAATAATATAATCCACCAATAGAAATAACAAGCCCTAAAACTCCAATAAAATGTCTATAATCTAAATAATTGATTATTTCTCCTTTTTCTTTCTCTAATTTAGAAGCTTCTGATTCGGCTTTAGATTCTTCCATCTGTCGCTGTTTTGCTTTTCTTTCTTTTGCTTCTCTTGAAATTTTTGCCAACCTTTTTCCCAATTCTACTTTTCTTGGGTCTTTTGCTTTAACAGATTTTTCAACTGCTGTTATTTTAGCTTCACTTTGTTCACTCATTTATTTATAAGTGTATTTAAAATTTATTTAAAATTTATTTAAAGTTATTTTTAAATAAAGTCAAGTAAAAGTCAAGTAAATTTTAAATAACATTTGTGGTTATTCAAAATGTATTTAAAATTTATTTAGCTATATATTTTAATATTTCATCTTCGTCAAAATCAACACCATATTTTTTAGAAAGAAGATAATGATTTAAAACAATTTCTGGATATTTCATTTTTCTTGTTGAAACATATACATATAATATTTCTCCATCCATTTTTCCGTAGTCTTTATTTTTTGATCCAAGATAAAATTTCGTATTTGAATTGTGAGATAATTTACTATTTGTAATGAAAGAAACAATTTCTTTTCCATTCACATAAAGTTTTCCTTTTTTACCACCACTGAGGTTATTTTGATCCCAATGTACAGAAAGACATATTAATTTGTTTATTTCTTTTGCATTTGCTTTCAATTGCCATCTGCTATTTGAAATTGCAGACACGGATGAATTTGTGATATATAATAATGAATTACGATAAGAAATACCAAAATTAAAAGGAGTTGGTTGTCTTACTGTTTCATTATCTATGATTTTAAACAATGATACCTCATTGTTAGACGAATTTAATGATTTTAAACCATATACAAAATAAAAATTCAAGTGTTGATTGCTTAAAATATCTTGTTTACTAACTAAATGTAAATTGTTACTGTTTGATCCAAGACCAGTGTGGTATTGGACACAATAAAAATTATTATTAATTGTGGATTTTTTGAAAAATGGTTGTTTGTTTGTATCATCTTGTTTGAAATTCCAATCTTTTTTTCTTGACAAATTGAAAAGTTTTTCAACCTTTTTATTGCTTCCAGTATATTCTATATAATTATCATCATCTTTCACATCAAAAATTCCTTCATCATCCATTTGTAAATTATAAATATTTGCAACCGTATTTGCAAATGAAAAGTTTGTCACATATTTTTTAGTCACAACATGGTGATCAGAAGATGGAACATAATTTGCTGCATGAAGAATATTATGATTTCCCATATCCAAATCTCCAGTCATTGTTCCTCCAGATAAAGACAATTTTGTATCATCTTGATCATCCACATATTTTTTTCGAGCCAAATGTTTATCATCTATAGGATCAATTGTTGAAATTATTTTATTTGTGTTTATAGTCAAATCGCCGGTCATCGTACCGCCTGTTAAAGATAATTTTTTATCAAATTCATTTAAAATGAAATTTTTTCTTTTTGAGCTAAAATCATCATCATTAAATATAACACTCATTTATTTTATATATTTATAGGATTATGATCAACGTTGTATAAATTACAAAGAACATAATGATAAAACAAAATTTCTTTTTCTGTCATTTTCTCGTGTTTTAAAATTGAAAAGAAAGATATTGATCCATCAAAAGGTGAATTTGTGTTGTTTTTTATATCACCAATTGTTAAAGTTGTATCTCCTAAAACAGCCTTGGTTGTAAAAGATGTTAACTTTTTTCCATTACAATAAACACTACTTTCATTATTACCAGCTTGCTGCCCTTCGGGTGTTGTATACATATCCCAATGAATACTTAAACATATCCATTTATTCAAAACTCCAGCATTGGCCTTCGGTTTGAAGGCCGCAATTGGTGTTTTATGATTTACAGGATTTGAACCAATACAGATAAAATTAGCACTACCTCCAGCAATAACTAATTCTTTTGTAGTTGGATTTGCAAAACAAACAAATCTGTCAAAACCCCCATTATCATGTCCAAAAATTCCTCCTTTTAACCAATCACTTCCAGATGAAGGAACAGAATTCAATTTATAAACAACAAAAACATTTACAATATCTTTTTTTCCTGATATTGGATTAATGTTGGAATCTGAAATCATTCTATTGTTACCGCTGTGCGGGCCGGCTCCGCCATTAAATTTTAAAAAATATTTATTATCTTCCTTTTCACTTTCTAAACACAAGGAAGGTTGAAGACTTTTTGTTGTTTGTTTAAAATTGTTTCCTTCAATTCCATAATCAATTAGTTCTTTTACTTTTCCACCATTTCTTTCAAACAACAAATCATAAATTGAATTATATTCAACAAAATATAAATTATGAAATTTCAAAGAAAAATTATCTTTCAACACTGAAAAACTAACATCCTTTTTGAGAATGTTTAAACTATTATAAATACGGTCGTCGATGTATTTCTTCCTCGCTAAATGTGTTTCAAGTGTAGGATTTGTTGAAGAAATAATTTTATTACTTCCAATTGTAACATCACCTGTCAATGTTCCGCCAGTTAGGGATAATTTTTTAGAATCTTGATTATCTACATATTTTTTTCTTGCTAAATGTTTTTCACCCATAGGATCTGAAGTTGTTAGAATTTTATGATTCCCCATGCTAATATTTCCTGACATTGTTCCACCAGTTAAGGATAATTTTCTAGAATCTTGATCATCTACATATTTCTTTCTAGAAAGGTCTTTATCACTTGAAGGATTCACATTTGTTGTAATTTTATTAGGGCCCATATCAATATTTCCTCTCATTGTACCTCCTCTTCTTGATAGATAATCTACATCTGTGTGTCTTCTTACTAAATCATCTACATATTTTTTTCTAGCAAGGTGTTCTCTTTTTGTTGGGTCAACTGATGTTATGATATGGTTTGAACCCATGTTAATATCTCCTGTCATATCCCCTCCTGTTGTTGGTAAACCTCCTGTTGTTATATTATCGTTAACTTTTTCATATCCGTAAAATAAACTCATTTATTTTATAATAATTTCTAACAAAACATTTCCTATTGATAATGAATTATTTCCTTCTACTTTGAATTCTAAATCATTATAAATTCCATTTGATAATTTTATTCCTCCTCCCGGCCCTGTTTCTTCAGGTGGGTAAATTTTAGAAACACTACCTTTTAATGTTTGTTCTGTTGTTATTGGAACTTGAACAAGTACATTACTTCTTTTACCATCCACAAAATTTTTACTTTTATCAATCATATCACAGCTTATGTTTACATATTCCAAGTTGTTATTAATATTTACCTCGCTGTCACTCTCTGTTAATGTATTTGCTTGTATAACTTTATTTTCTGGAAATCCTATGATTGGTCCAAATGTTTGTAAATTTAATGTTTTATCTGATTTTATTGTGCATTTTCCAGAAAAATCAATTTGTTCCAGTTCAATTGCGTCGATATTTTCTAATTCAGTTTTTAAAATATTAAAGGTATAATATCCATCTTTGAAGTCAATTTTTCTATTAGCGCCCTGTGTATCATAAGTATAATGATGAATATTTTTATCCAAATTATCGTAATTCCAAAAAATACTTACTGACTTTACAAACATTTTATGGGAATTGTTTAATATAATTGGTTCATCTAATGAAATTACTTTATTAGAGTTTTCATCTTTTGTTATGAAGATTTTTAAAGATATTGTCATTTATTTTATAATATATTTTATAATATATATTTTGATATTAAAATTCCACCAACAATCGATAAAGATAAAATAATAAAAGATTCGCTTTTCATAGTATTTTTTGATGATGTTGAAAAGTTATTTAATGGTTTTTGTAATTTATTATTTTTTAAAGGTTTTTGTGATTTATCTAAAGGTTTTTGTGATTGATCTAAATTTTCAAGTTTTTTTAATTCAATGTTGTGTTGTTTAACATCTTTTGTGTTGGATACTCCATAATAATTTAAATTTTTGTTAATTCCAAAAATCATATTTTCTGATGAAACTTTTAGTTTATTATTATAACCATCAATTGGTTCTTTTAAAATTATTGAAGATGATGGAATTAACCATAAAGTTGGACTTATAGCTGTATTTAAAACTACATTTGTTGATGAAACTGCTTGATTCATATTATTAATCCATGTTGTCGTATCATAATTTATTATAGAATCTTCAAAAATTTGTCTAAAAACTTTTTGTGTTTCCAATGCTGAAGCTCTATTTGAAACAATACTTTGTCTAGTTCTAGCTTGTGGCTCCAAGGATTGAATAAAGATATGCTTCAATGGAATGATTTAATAATTCTGTTCCTTTTTTGATTAATCCATTTGACAATTTTGGAATAAATTTTTTATAATCATTTTGTGTGTCTCTAATTGACCAGGGCCATGTTTATATCTTTCCCATGGTCTTACACCTACAACATCTTGTCCCAAATGTTCATTTCTTATGTTCAAAATTTCTTGATATGTCCATTTTGGATAGTGATCTTTTAAAAAACCAGCATTAAATTTATAAAATGTTTTATCATCACCATTTCTCAATTGCCACATAATTCTTCTAACTGTAAAATATAGATGAAATCTCATAAATGATGTAATTTGTTTTGGAACATCAGCTGAAAATAATAAATGTTGTATTGAAATTCCACATCCATAAGTTGCAATCCATGTTCCTATAATGCTTTGAAAATATGACTCATTAAGTGACCATTTTGTATTATCATCTGTAGTTATGCTCAACCCGGGTAAATTACTTTGAAAATAATCTGTATTGCTTACATAAATTCTAAACTGGTTAATAGGATAACTTAAAACATATTGTGTAGGAAAATTATCCCAATAATAAGATTTTCCTGTATAACCAACATGTCTTTTTCCTTTTGGTAATTCTTGTATACTTCCTTCAAGTTTCCAAATTTTTGGAAAATTTGGTTTTGGTTTGTTAATATAAAGATACTTTGTCATATTTGGATCATTTTTGAAAGTGTCTGAATTTATGTCTGTTGAAATATATTCATTGTTTTTCAAATATGTTATTGTTTTTTCCCAACTTCTGTCTTTATTAATATCATGCTCGAAGGTAAACCTTCGCATGTCTGCATATGGATATTTTTTCAAAAAATTTTCTTTAAACTTTTTATCCAAAATTTTTCTTTCATTAACCACAAAATCATATTCACTTCCGTAATATTTTCTTTCTGCTTTTTCAACTGAATCACTAACGTTCATTATTTATTTTAATAAAAATAAATGAATCAAGACACATCGGATGAAGTCCTCAGAAGCAAAGCTTCAGCGAAGCTTATTCACAATGAAATCGTTATTGAACAAGAGTTAAGAGATATTTATTACAACCCAGAAACAGGTTATCAATCTGCAGAAAGACTTTATCAAAAAGCAAAAGAAAAGGGGTTAAAAGTCAGTAGAAAAATTGTGAAAGACTGGTTAAAAGCACAAGATACTTTTACAAGATACAAACCAATTGTTAGAAGGCATAAATTCCAAAGAACATTTGTCAAAGATTTAGGTTATCAAATACAAATGGATTTGGTTGATATGGGAAAATACAAAAACCAGAACAAAGGATATTATTGGATACTGACAGCTGTTGAAATTTTAAGTAGATATGCATTCGCCATTCCTGTTTACAGAAAAGATACTAAAAACATGACAAAAGCTGTGGATGAATTATTAAAACAATTTAAAGAAAGATTTGGTAAATACTCAAAAGTCGCTCAATTTGACGAAGGAAAAGAATTTTACAACGTAGGTGTAAAAGAACTATTGAAAGAACATAATGTTGAATATTTTTCCACAAACTCAGATAGAAAAGCAGCTATTGTTGAAAGATTTAATAGAACTTTAAAAACATCCATGTGGAAATATTTCTACAGCAAGGGAACTTATAATTGGATTAACCGCGTCAGCGGCGATCGACCGAAGGTCTCAGAAGCGAAGCTTCAGCAAAGCTCTGTTTTGAGTAACCTTGTTAAAAATTATAATAATACTAAACATAGTAGTATATTAATGAAACCTGCTGATGTGAACAAGTCTAACAAAGACCAAGTGTGGATTACACTCTATGGTTATCCATTAGGAGATTTACCTTTACCTAAATTCAGAATTGGTGATACTGTTAGAATTTCTAAATATAAGAATATCTTTACTAAAGGTTATGAAGCAAATTTCACAGAAGAGCTTTTTAAAATTGTAAAAGTATTTAGAGGTGATCCAAACATGTATGAAGTGGAAGATTTAGAAGGAGAACCAATCATTGGGAAATTTTATGAACAGGAATTATCTGCTGTGGATAAAAAGGATGATATGTATAAAGTAGAGAAAATATTAAAAAGAAAAAAAGTTAAAGGAAAAAATATGGTGTTGGTAAAGTGGTTAGGTTATGATAATAAACATAACTCTTGGATACCAGAAGAAAATATTCAAAATATAAAATAAATAAATAAATAAATAAATGTCTGAAGGTTTTGATGATATTGAAATGAGAAATAGAAATATGGAAGAAGAAGAGGAAGACCGTGAGGAGGGTGAAACAAGTTTTGGAGGAGATGACCCTGAAGATAATAATAGAAGTATTAATATAATAAACACAGAAAATCCAAAAAGTAAATTTAATAGGGTTGGTCGTGGAAGAATTGGTATTTTACCTGATATAAAAAAAGATATAGGAGCAATGAGTAGATCAATGACTAATGATAGAAAAAAATCTTTCAAAAAACTATTCAATGTTACTCTTGAAAAGAAAAATGGACCAAATTCAAGTATATTGTTAGATAACACTGTATTTTTTGGAGAAAATGACACAGGCACAGTTTCCATTATATTCAAAGGTAAAAAGATTGGTAATGTTGACCGCGACTTTAAACCAGAGTTATTTACCAGAAAAAATAAGAAATATGTTGATGAATTTAATGATTATATGAAAAAAGCAAAAAAAGAATATGAAAAAACTCCAAGGTCGGTAATAGAAAAAAGAATCAGTGACCTTGGTGATTATGGTGACCTTGAATATGAATTTATTAATTCTATCACTGATGATTCTATTTTAGAAATTCAAACTAAAATTGATAATATAATTGGTGAAAATAACTTAAAAAAATTCATTGATAATAAACAGGATCCAAGACGAACATTATTTGAAAGAAATGAATTAAGAGAATTTAGAGGTTTGGTATATTTGGAGGGTATTGACTCCAATCTATCAGAAAATGAAAAAAAAGAAGTTATACGTGGAAAAATTGATGGATTTGATAGAGAGCGTCAACATTGGAAAGATAAAGCTGATTTAGAAACAGCTGAACCCCAAAAAAGTATATATAAAAGTTTTTCAGAAATTGCAAAACTTCAAGCGGATAAAATGAGACTTGAAAATAATGAAAGACCAATTAGTGAAGAAGGAATAAATATTTTAAATGAAAATGCTGAAGAATCTGACCTTGGAAGATTAGAAAGATTTAAAAAATGGGCCAAAGAAAATTTATTAGGTTTATCAGCAGTTGCTATTTCTGTAGCAGGCATAATTACAGCAATAGTTATAAGGGCAAGAAGTGTATTGAAACAAGGTGCAAATGCAGTTGGAAAATTGGGAAAAGCAATTGCAAATATAGGTAAAAATTTTGGTGCAATCATTTCAGCAGTTTTAAATTTAATTTCTCAAATATTATCATGGGGTGCAAAAGGTATTGCTTTTCTAGCTAAAAATTTATGGATATTAGTTATTGCAATTACTTACTTTTTATACAATGAATACCGAAAGGACAAAGAATACGGAAAGGACAATAAAAAACAGAATAGTGATCGACCGAAGGTCTCAGCAGCGAAGCTGCAGTGAAGCGAGCACTTCTGATAAACAACCATACGTTGGTAAACTAAAAAATTTTTTTTATATATAATAAAAAATGAATAGAGTAAACGAATTATATCCAGGATATAAAAGATCAAAAATGAGTGAAATTAAAGGAAACAGAACAAGACATGTCGTAACTTTGAATCCGAATTCAGCAAATCCTGAAGAAGACCTTTATATAGATATTCCAAAATTAAATCCTAATTTGTGTCTTGTTCCTGATTCATTAAAATTGTTATTTAATTTTAAAAATGCAAATACTAAATCGTGGTTTTTAAATAATTTATCAAAATTGTTAAAGAAAAGATTGGTTGTTAAATTTGCTGGAGAAATTGTTTACGATAATAGTGGAGAATCTTTACTAGAAATTTACAAAGATCTTTGGAAGCCTGAATTTGAAAGAGCAGATATGGTTGAATACGGCATCGCCCGAGAAAACCTCAGAAAATTAATTTCAAAAGATGATAGTGGAACAACAAGTGGAAATGTACAAAAAGTTAGTGATAAATTAATGTATGATATTTATGGAACAAAACAGTGTTTAAAATTAGAAAAAATACTTTCAGATCATGGGTTATATGCTCCTTATGGAATGATTAACAATTTTCAATATATTTTAACTTTTCCAAAAGCTAGTGAAATTATGGTAGCACAAAGTGGAGAAAGTGTTGGGGGATATACATTGGAAAATTTAGAATTAGAGTATGAAACGATTGAAAATCAAGACTTGGCAATTGATGTTTTATCAAATTACTCCACAGGAAGATCATTATCATATAATTATGTAACTTTGATGAAAACAGTAGAATGGGATAAAGATGCAACTTTACATAATGAAACCATAAATATCCCAAGGAAAAGTATGAAAGCAGTTGTTCTGTTATTTAGAAATAAAACTATCACAGATAGTGAGCAATTTGTTTATCCAAATATAACAGACGTCAAAATTAGTGTTGAAGGAGTCCCAAATAGCATATATTCCCAAGGTATGCCGAAAAGAAGATTTTTTGAAGAAGCATTTAGAATATTTCACTGCGGATATTCTGACTGTGATTCAGTCATGAGTATTGAAAAATTTTATAAAGATTCATTTGCATTATGTGTGGATTTAAGAACATTAGATGATAACTTTGTTTATGGAACTGGTAAAAAATTAGTAAATACACAGTCTGGATTATTGTTAGAAATTAAAAAAACTGCTATTTCTGCAAATGTAATGTGTCATATATTTGTGATAAGTGATGGATTGTTAAACATTGTAAATAAAGATTTATCTTCAATCCAATTTTAAAAACAAGATAAATAAAAAATGAATGACAAAAAACCATTTAATATGATAATTGTTGGAATGACTGCTTGTGGAAAAACAAAATATCTTTTAGATTTTATAGAAAATGAATATAAAAATTATTTTGATCATATTTTTTTAATTTGTCCGACATTTGAATGGAATAAAACTTATGAAAATTGGAAATATGATAAAGATGAAGATTTTATTGCTATTCCTTGTGGTCAAGACAACGTTGAAGATTGGTTAAAATTTATAGTTAACTTTTCAAAAGGAAGTAAAAGTTTAATCATATTGGATGATTGTGCAAGTGGAAAAAATGTTAAAAATAGAACAAGTGAGTTGGTTAAATTGGGATTTAGTGCTAGACATTATAATCTTTCTGTTGTTGTAATTACACAACAATTGACATCTATTGCAAAACCATTTAGAGAAAATATTTCAAAATTGGTTACATTTTATAACCCAAATAAAAAAGATATGACAACAATAATTCAAGAATATTTAGGAGTGGATGACCGCAAAGAATTGGAAAAAATTTTAGAAACTTTGAAAACAAAAAAATATTCATGTTTGGAAATAAATTTAATTTTTCCATTTAGTTATAAAATAAATGAGTAAAACAAGTGATCATATAGAAGTTCCGCAAATGGACTCAGACCCATCAAATACATCCGCAAGTAATCAACGTGATCAGTCGGATGATCAAGAAAGTAAAACGCAAGATGTTAAAAAAGAAGTAATGAAAAAACGAGAAGAATTGATAAGATTGTCTGAAGATGGGGAAATTAGTCAATCAGTTCAAAATTTGAAAAAAGCGAGTGATAAAATTATATTAAAAATTTATTCTGAATATGAAATTAAACAAGCAGAAAAAGCAAACGTATTTTTAACAGATTTACTAATTAGTAAATTTTCAGATTTATTAGGAGGGTTAGAAGCAATTGAAAGTAGTGAAGAATTAGAAAAAGAACTTGTTAAAGATAAATTATTAAAAAGAGATGTAAAAAATGTAGTTGAAAAAGTATCTCCATATCTACCATATCTTGGAATATTATCTGGTGGTATTACCGTTGGAAAACATGTTATTAAAAAACAAACTAAAACAAAAGAATCAACACCTCCGACAGAAGAATCAACATCCTCAACAAATTAATTTTATAATATATTGATTTATTATAAAATTACAAAATTATTCATCTTCATTTTTAGGTTTTGGTTTGTTAACATTATCATTTTTTAAATTAATTAGTGAAGCAATTATTTTATCTTTTTCTGTGTCATTTTTATTTTCATTTTCAAGAGACTTTAATAATTTTAAATGACTATTATTTTCTGAAAAATTAACCTCTTCAATAGAATTACTTCCAAAATTCGCACCAGCTTCAAAATCTTTAAAACCGACATCAACATGCGCGCCAATTCTAAAACCGCTTTTTTTAACTTTTCTAAAATTTATTGGTGGATAACCATGAAGATTTATATCAAGACTTGATTTTGAATTTTTATTTTTAGAATTTTCAATATGATTTTCAATACTTGAATCGTGTGAATCCCCATATTATAGACTACTACGACAAATACTTTCCCGTACAGACCGAACAAAAGAGGTTAATAAAGAAATTATTATATGGCTTTTGGTTTTCTCCTTCATCGCTTTTAACGAACTTTTTAGTTCGTGAGAAAGCGGCTTAGGTTTACTTACTTGTTTTCAGGTATTACTTCGAGTATTTTGTATCAATTCATCTCGTTTCTGCTTTAAATTATTGTTGAGAATATGTAACTATTTTTTGGTAGTTTGTAATTGTAAGTCTTTAGTAAAACTTACCCGAATCTGGTTTGTTTGTCTTCAAATCAAGTCGGCAAATTTCCTGCCAAAATTTGGTGGTCTGTAGGAAAAACTGATTGCACGGCTAGGCAGCCAATCAGCGTGCGTCAGTTTTTTTATAGACCGGCTAGCGAGCTCAGCTATATAATAATGGGTGTTATTGCACAGAGGTAAAATGCAGGGGCGGATCAATGCTCATCTGACAGGAGGAGTACAGATTTCCCTGGGGGGTACATTGGTGTGCTACCAAAGGGGCTGACCGGGCTGTTGTATTTTTTTAGGCATATCGCCCTAAGCCCATAACTCCTGTTTTTTGACCCCTGTCCATAGTATTCTACCTTGTTTTTTCACCAAAGTTTATTCGTAGCTTTTTATCTGGTCTTTTTACTAAAATTGAATATGCGTTTGGATATTTAATCTTCAGACATTTTTACGTAGTATATTTAGCTTTATCAATACTTAGTATAATATACAAATATTATAATTCATATATATATATATATATATATATAATAATAATTGCATTTGTTGAAGTTATCAGTAAGTTGTACTCTTACTGCCAAATGTATAAGTTTCTTTAAATAAAACCTATAATAAAAATAATAACCTACAGTATGCACGCCATTTTCGAATTTTTCTGAGGGGGTGCTAGAAAATTTTTGGGGGTGCGCACCCCCTGCACCCCCCAGAAAATCCGCCCCTGGTAAAATGCAAAGTCGTCATTGGTCTACAATTTGGTCGTCATTCTTAAATTCTGGTCGTTTCTTGCGACAGACTGAACGACAGTAAATTTCGCATCCTGCATTCAACATGTTCAAAGGTAGTGTTAACATGGAAGCGACCCAGCCCTCCTAGAAGGACTGGCACTTTTTGCCGATATCTCGCCTCCACGTGAAATCCCTTGTAAAATTTCTTTTCATTAACACGAGAAGGGCCAGTCCTCCTAAGCAAGACCTCACCATTGACTACTCAAGATCTCACCTAGGATGGCTGGAAATTTCCCATGCGAACACCCTCAGAAGGGATGGCCCTCCGAGCAAAGCTGGGAAAAATTAACGAACGCATGCGCGCTTGACCAGCTCTCCTAGAAGGGCCAGAAGATTTCCATGCACAAGCCAGGATAAATTAAGCCCTCTTACTAGGGCTAGCCCACCAAGAGGGCTGGCTTGCCTCCATATAAACACCTCCTAAGTGTTTTGATGAGTTACAAGGTCAAAGACGCTGCCAACCGATGTTTCCAAAGGTGTATCTTGAACTTACACGTATATTTTGCTTTTTCCTCTCCCAAGTAGCGTTCTTGGAGAAGCTGTTACAATGGGGGTGTTCACTCGTCGACCACGATTTACACTGCATAATAAACAGAAGCAAGAACGACTGTAATTTACCCATGAAAAATACTCATGCAGGCTTTCCAAAATTACACAGCCACAAAAAAGTTTTGTTACCGCAGATCAATGTTCAGGTAAACACATTTACGCCACCATTACTGCAAGCTTTAACACAAGAATGTTTTTGAAAAAAAAAAATGATTGAAAAAGAGAAAAAGAAGAGAGAAAAAGAAGAGAGAAAAAGAAGAGAGAAAAAGAAGAGAGAAAAAGAAGAGAGAAAAAGAAGAGAGAAAAAGAAGAGAGAAAAAGAAGAGAGAAAAAGAAGAGAGAAAAAGAAGAGAGAAAAAGAAGAGAGAAAAAGAAGAGAGAAAAAGAAGAGAGAAAAAGAAGAGAGAAAAAGAAGAGAGAAAAAGAAGAGAGAAAAAGAAGAGAGAAAAAGAAGAGAGAAAAAGAAGAGAGAAAAAGAAGAGGGGAAAAGAAGAGAGAAAAAGAAGAGGGGAAAAGGGAAAATAGAGGAAAAAACAAAATAAGCAATGAGCAGAAATGAACAAACATACATTCAAACAAACAAATACATGAATATATGAACAAATATAAAAGAACCAGGAAGAAATGAAACAAGTATCAAAGGAAATAAAACAGAGTTAAAGAGAAGATGAAGGTTGTGTATGAACTACAAAAGATAAATAATTAAGTGTCAATGACTCTAATCAACTGCATAAACAAACCATCAAGTCTTAAAGTTGCAAAGTACCACAAATTTATATATGTTGTATGATGTGGCAGCTTGGAGATATCTTAGATGATCAATGAACATTTGTCAAGCAATAACCTCAGAAAAACAATTTCTGAGTTCAAGACAGAGATCAAACCTGCACCTTTCTGATGACCAGTGAGAAGGTTCAATCTCTGTCTGGGGCTCAGAAATCATTTTTCTGACATTAGGACTTGACTAATGTTCATCAATCATAAATGTACTATAACTTTATTGGCAAATTAGGAATTTACTGAATGTTTCAAGAAGCACACTACCTCTGATGCAACAACTTCACACACAATGCAATAACATTGCCCACAAGTCTGTTTATTAATGCTCACAGCATGAGCACTGTTGTCCACAAATCCTTTCATGAATTTCTTTTCTGTGCAATGCTCTCAAGAATGAGGAAACTTCAGTCCAGGTTGGAAAAAGGTCATCTTTAACTCATCACCCTCTGTAGAATTTCCATTCTCTGTCTTGCTCAAACTTTCCTAAATAGCTTGATTTATTTTGTGCTGCTTTTTAGCAGGTGGGCATTCTTCAGGAGGAACAAAAGTGACATCTGGGTCATGTTCTTCAACAATAATAATTGACTCTATTTTTCCAGGTTTGAGTGGTGACCTGCTTCTTCCCAGTTGTGGTGACAAAATTGTCAAATCAATGACTGCTTCGTTTGACATGTGTGATTGATTATAACCTTGTTTCATTAAAGGAAATTATTCTGACACAAGGTCCCAACTAAAATACCAAATGAGATGAATGTTAAATACAAGGCATAATAAAGCTTAAAAGATAAACATTATCAGAGATAATGAGATGGTATTTGTGTTATAACTAACCTTATACATAAATATGTGGGTATGTGTGTGTATGTATATGTATATATATGTATTTGTGGTTAGGTATAATGCAAATATCATGTCATTATCTCTGATAATGTTTATTTTTTAAGTTTTATTATATATTACACACCTGAAGAGCTTGTAGAAGTGAAAACATTTGTGTGTGAAATAAAATGTTATTTATTTGAAATGAAAGAGTGGTTATTCTACATTGATCTTTTTGTCACACCATTTTCTTTATAATTGATACTTGTGTTCGATCATACTTTTGATATATATGTACATATACATACATATATAAGTTTTGATGGAAAGATTTATTGCTGATTCAAAAACAAACAAGTCCTATTCAGCCATGTTTTACAAAAAATCAACAAGAATTTGCTAATCATATAGTTAAATCCTTTCAAAGATGATTTTAAGCTGACTACTGGATGAATACAAAGAAATGCAATATCATTGGTAAAGATAAAACCTAAACTGCTACTTTAAAAATCAAAGAAGGTGTCACATAAACACACTGCAAATTGCATAGATTTTGGCAAACATAAAAATGTTATTGTAAAAAGCATGTATAGGTAAATCTGTCACTGTGAACACTTTGATCGAGTTGAATCAACCATGATACATTAAAGTGGCTAATGAGTGTACCAAAAAGCACTTAGCATATCTTCACTGACAGTTAAAGTGCAAATAAATTGAGGAAAGAAAGCTCTTAATCTGTTCATATGTTGTTTTGTGCCATAAATTTTGCAATTTGCAATATAAAATATACATACATACTGACATACATAAATAAATATATACCTAGTCTGCTTTATCATGCTAAAAATAACATACATATATAAATAATATATGCCATTAAGTAGTACTGGCATTAATAAGTAGCATAGCGCCATTTCGTTCGCACCTTCCTGGTTGCTTCTACTCTCGTACTTCTTAGCTCATAACTATACACCAACACAATGTCACTGAAATATTGTTGACGAAACTGACAAACTCTGTGGGCGTTTTGCTTTCACATGGTGAAAATTCAGCACCAGCCTATAATAAAGTAAGGTAGTTCAGAACTCTTTATAACTGCGTAACAAACGACTGAATGTCCACAGTGAGCCATTAAGCAGCTCGCCCGTCACTCAAACCTCAAACTTGATTTGAATATCTTGGACCACGAACATTACATTCCCTGTCCGACTTTACACACACTTTCAGCCAGATTCTGCACTAATGTACCGAATAATTTTTTCACAAAAACTCCAGGTTGAATTACTTGAGTAGGTTATTTCTTAACTTCAAACACAGACAACAAACGCAATGCAAGTTTCCCGAAGCAAATATCAAAACAAACATGCAAATGGTCGCACTAGTTCTAATATACACTATTATTCACATACTTACCTACTTCTCTTATCCGCAAACCTTCCTCTTGGCTCAAACCAAGTGCTTAGTTTCCTTGCAGCCAGTATCAAAAGCGTAAAACATATAATGGTCGCTTGGAATATATTACGGTAGTTCAGAGATGGTAGTAAAACACTGTCACACTGATCTTGTCAAAATTTCGCGCGATTTCATTTTCCAGACTCGACGTGTTCCGTACGAAAACGACCAATTTCCGACAAGTCGAAGATCAGCAAGATCCGTCCCAGGCTGAAGACTGTAACTATTCTACCTGCCAAATGAACCATCTCCAAAGAGATTTCAAAATCATTCTGATATGTGTTTGTCGCTTTTACATTTTTCCATAGGGGAAGAAGTGGAAAGTAGAAAAACTACGGGAAGAACAGGAACTGTCACCCCCTGTGCGTTATTTTTACTGGGACCGAGTTTATCTGATCATATTTCAGCAGGGCCGCCGAGAGGGGGCCAGGGGGGCAAGTTTCCCCTGGCCCCCTACTTGATAGGGGCCCCCTAAAATGTTCGAGTTTTACGTTTTTCTCAGCAAATAATTTCAGGAAGCCCATATCTCAAATAAACGCATCAGGATACTTTGAAAAATACTTTAATGAGTAACTAACGTTTCGTCACTTTACAAGCAACATCATCAGAGTGTCTATTTACATGAAAATTTTCGGCTTAAATAACCTACAGGTCCTACACGATTACAAAAATAGAGATGAGAAAAGGAGAGAATGATAAATGAGGTGTCAAAACAGGAAATAAAGTGAAGGAGAAAAGAAAAGTAAAAAAATCAAACTAACATGAGAGGAAATGACCTTATATGTACGTTGAGAGAGGGATTTATTTTTGCGATTAACAAACTTTCTCGAATAAGAGTATCTAATTCTGAACGGCCACTAGCTAACGGTCTCGCACAAGATCTTTATAAACAATCTTGCATGCACTAGAATGGAGTGATTTGAATCATCAAAGACTTCGAATAAACAGTGCCTATGATAGACTAAGTTTGATTATTGATTTAAAAGAAAGCAGTTGATGCCATTGTTCGCTTTAGAAACTGCATAGTAATTCAGTAAAAATGCTTGCCCTTTTTTGGTCCGTAGAAAGTAGTTTACATTTTTCATACAATTTCTAGAAAAGGAAAAACTCAGTTCTCTGAATGACCGATGTACCCATAAAAAGAGCTCAGGTGTCACATTTGATGTGCAGCTTGGTCATCAAGAATAACATTTCTGTATTCATATTAATCAAGGAGACTGTCATTTCTGATTTTACTTAAAGACTTCAGACAGATGTACAGCGTTACTTCTAATCCTGACGTTTGCGGTTCTAGGAACGGGATGGAACGGGATGGAACGGGATATAACGGGATATAACGGCAAAATAATTAACGTAAAAATTTAAAATAAACTACCACGGCCGATTTACTGTGATCCATCGACCTAAATCCAAAATGGCCACATCCAGCAGCGCGAAATTCGAGATAAAAACACCTTTTCTCCGAAAAATATAATACGATACCATCTCAAACTCATTAATAATTCTTGAGATAACGAACCAATCACAACCACTCATTTTGTCATAAGACTGAAGTTGGATACTCCAGTAAAACACACCAAAATCATATACCACGACAGAAGTTAGATGAAAACCGGTTTTCATCTAATCAGCGAGATCTTAATTAAAAATTCACAAAACAGACAACAACAACGAAAAAGTTTCCCACGCAAAAGTTTTTTATTAACAAGTGAACTCAATGTTTTTAACAACGAACGTAACATTACAGTTGTTAAATACAGGTTTATCTAAATTTACCACATTTTGGACATCATCTATTTCACTTAAATCACTCTCATAATCTTCTCTGGAATCACTGACTTTCTTGGAGCTTACAGGACCGAAAATATCGGAACCAGACTTAACTTGCTCACCACATGCTTTTTCATATTTAAGTAAAGCATTATAAGTATGACCTTTTCTCTGCCTGATAAGTTTCTCCTCGGCACCTTTTTGAAATAAAGCCGTGGCGCACGTTACTGTTATCCACACGTTACACGTTACACTGCCCAAAAGGTATCTTCTTCTTCAGTTATCGCTTCTTTCTCATTCTTCTTTGAAGCAAGACCAATACCTTCTCGCGTGCACATTTTCATTTCGCAATCCAATAATTGTCTAAATCTGTGAAACGTAGAAGAAAAACGAATATCGCCGATAGTTATAGCTAATAATATGCATCTCAAAATCAACACGTGCATTTAGAAACTCACCGGTTATCCGTCTTATTCGACGGTTTTAGCACAATGTTTTTATCAGAAAGGAATCATTCGATACCCGTTATTAAATTGTATAGTGAACGAGCAGGATATTTCTTCCCTTCTTTATTGACCACTTCTTGAACAAATTTTCCGAGCCAATACACCAGGCTTTCGGCTTCAAAATTCTCAAATGGTGTACAAATGTCTTGTAAGCCAACTTCCTCTTCGACTTCGTTCTTCTGTACTTTCGACGTTTGCCACTCACGAAATACTTCAACTGCCCACTTAGTTTTGTAATCCGTAAATGCAGGAATAGCATTTTCGATTGCTTTATCTTCTTCGACAAAGCTTTTTGGAGAACGAAACGACCTGCCTTGTTCAATTTCGTTCATCGCTGCATACAACTTGTATAATTTTTTTGAATAAATTTTACGCCCGTCACACGGACAATCCCATGAGGATTTTTCCTCATGTGCAATATAGCTAAACATCCAATTAAATTTCTCTTCGATTGAGATGCTATATAAACAACTCGTTATCGTGTTTCGTCAGGGGAATCCAAACACTCGAAAACAATAAAAACACTCGGCCCACGGCCTCGTGTTTTCATCATGTTTTCTCGTGTTTGGATCCCCTGACGAAACACTCAAACTCGTTGTTCATATATTACATGAAACACTTTTGACCATTACATGCCTAACACTTCTCTTCAAATATTACTTAATCAGTGGGAGAATCTCTTCCAAAGTGATTCTTGGCGATGCTTGCATGCCAGTTCAAAACAAATTAAAAGTTTTAGTGGGTCAAAAACACGTCTGATCTTTGCATCACGTCGGTACTTCGGTTTTGGAAGTCATCTGAAAAATTAAAACTTCGGGCTTTAATGCCTAAACTCCTCGCCACACAGGAACTCAAGTCTAATATTCCTACGAATACAAACGCGGGAAAAAATCGTTAAGGTAATCGGGAACTTATGGCATCAACCGCGGTTGGTACCATGCCAACTGTGTTCAAGAGTTGAAAAGAGATCTGGTTGCTAGTTCGCTAAGGACCTCGTGAAGTAATGTTGTTTCACTGTGCGTCACATTAGGGACAGCTTGATGCAATGCAGAGACGTACTGCCCGCGAGGTTGACCGGGAACGTTGTTGCTGGCCAGGTAATGTACGGCAACCCTGGCTGCGGATGTTGGGGGTACCTGAGAGGGAAAGAGCACTTTCCTAAGCGGCTGAATTGTGTGTTGCTGCTGTAGAGGCGGCGGTAGCCTCACTGGTGATTGTGGTGTTTGTGGCTCTTGTTGTTGTTGTTGTTGCTGCTGCTGTTGTTGGAGTGGTTGTGATGGTAACTGTTGCTGTATGACGTGCTGCTGGGTTACTTGTTGGTGCTGTAGCTGAGGCTGTTGTTGTTGTTGTCCTTGTTGGCGATGTTGTTGAGGGCGTTGTTGTTGCTGGGAATGTTCTTTCTCCAGCTGGTGCTGAGAGATTTGCTGCTGCTGCTGTGGCTGATGTTGTGTTAGTTGTTGCTGCTGCTGTGTTTGATGTGGTGGCAATTGTTGTTGCTGTTGCTGCTGCTGCTGTTGCGGTTGTAGCTGTAGTTTCTGAACTACTTCAGGCACGCGTTGCTGTTGTTCAAGATATTGTGATCGTTCATTCTTTTGATGCTGTACCTCTTCATCTCTTAATTAAATATAAAAAATAGACTAAATCAATCGATCAATTAGTGAGCCAATCAGTCAGTCAATAAACCAATCAATCAATCAATCGGTCATTCTGTCGAACAATCAATAAATCGAATGATGAAAATAAGAGGTTAGCTCAATACACGAAGATAAAAACTTATCTTTTCAAAGCATAAGAAAGCCACAAATACAATTTATAGAAACTTTTTACACTGACATTTCGTTGCCATCGCGCAACATTATCAAAGTCACATATAGCAAGCAAAAATCTGATACTTATACGTCAGCGTAATAAATCTCTATAAATTGTATTTGTGGCTTTCTTATGCTTTGAAAAGATACTAAAGCAACTAGCGACCATGGTTGGCTTCTCAGGAATGATCTCATTGGCTCCAGAGTGCTTCTGCTGTACGTGCAGGAGCAGCTTTTTGAGGCCACCCATGCCCTTGTTACAAACTGGACAACGGTGTTTAAACTCTCCAGTGTGTATGCGCATGTGTTCCGTGAGGTTATCCTTTCGGGCAAATAGTTTGCTGCAAGTCTCGCATTTGTAGGGCTTCTCCTTAGAATGAACGAAGATATGACGCTGCAGCTTGTCTTTGCGGTAGAAGGTCTTCGCACATCCAGTTAAAGTCTTGAAAGGACACGGGTACGTTGGGCGTTTGAGCGAGTGGACGAGATGACGGTTGAGCTTGTCTTTGCGAGCGAACTCTTTGCCACACTCTTCACACTTGTGATCCTTGATGCCCAAATGCACGCACTTCTTGTGCTTCGCGAGCTCAGAAGCGTTTCGGAAGCCGCGGTCACAGCCTTCGTACTCACAAACGTGGCTCTTAACGCAGGTATGCGACTCTTGGTGCTTTGTAAGCGCGTGCTTGTCATGGCAGATCTTGTCACACTTGTCGCATGGCAGGTTGTGCAGGACCTTCTCACGGTGTCGTTCCAGGGTTTTCTCCGTGTAGAACTTCTTCTTGCAGTCCACACACTCGTGCTGGGGCGTGTGGGACGTCTCGCGGGACTTACACACGTTCTGGCTGGGGAACTCCAGGAGACATATCTTGCACTTGAAAACGTGTTTAAACTCATTCTTGTGCTTGTTCAGGTTCTCTTCGCTCACGAACGGCCGCTTGCAGTCGTTGCACTGGTGGAACTTCTTGTGCATGAACTCATGGCCAACGAGGGTTTCCGGACGGTCAAATACTTCGTCGCAAACGTTGCACTTGAAGAGATCGAATATCCCTGACAATGTGGGCTCGGTTTCGGAGGTACCAGGTACCGTTTTCTTAATCGGTGTCAATTTGGGTTTCTTTTCTTTCGTGCTATCTTTTGCTTCTACAAGGTAAAGTGACCAGAATTAGGGTTAACTAAACAATCGTAAAGAAACGAATGCTGGGTAGCCAGTGTTGAATGACGGGTGAAAAGCCCGTGCATACACAAAATGTAACCATTCCCCCAATCACCCCTACTCAACACTTTTCTTCCAACGCGTGATGATAAGGCTCGAAGTTACCTGAAAAGGGTGTTACCTAATGAAGATGAAAAGGATACGAACCCGTCGCGTTTTGTGATACAGAGTTCTTCCCTTTATCTAAGTATAAATCTTAAGGACTTTTTGTGGCACATTTAAGTCGTTTTTAAGGACCCATGACATGTGGCAACCAATTTCAAAGAAACCTAGAAAATATTTTATACGTTACTATATACCCATAACTATGTCACGAGTGATGATGACTAGGGCACTTCTGACTTCATTTGAATAACGATGAGTGATTAAAAATACACGACACAAAATAACCCGTGGCTATTTGAATTTAATATGAGTTTTATCAAAAGGCAGCAAGGCAAATTAAATTTATGGACTTTTCATGAAATGAGGCAGGTTTTTAGAACATTTAAGTACTTTTGAGTACTTGATATTATAAAAAAAGAATTTGAGAACTTTCATGGTTTTTGAGGACCCGTACGAACCCTGGTTATAAAGAAAACTAAGGAAGTGTTTCGCATGCCACAGGAAGCACGAAGCGGCATTGGCCTTATAACTCTCGTTTACTTGCAACAAAAGGTCGTCGTCCATTTCAACGTGGGTCCAAAATCCACTTTTCTAAGAAAAGTACAAAAACGCATGTCCCTCAAGGACGACAGCAAAGTCGCTATATTTGGAGTGAGTATCGGGAAAATCATTTTATAGTCGGACCATTGAATTCATCTCTGCAGTATGGAGAGGAACAGTAACCAAGTGGTTCTCATTTATTTTCGGCATCACTTACTTTCAGCAACATCTTGATTCTCTGATGCTCTTGCAGCCTTGATGATTTCCTGCTGAGCTTCGTCATTTCCCTGATCGTCCACTGCAACACCTTCCTCAATAACCGTTTCTCAGAAACTCTGCACTTGTGGTTCAATGAGAGCAGTTACGGCACTGGTGCTTCAAATGATCTGTTTCGTTTGAGGTTGCTTCTTAGCCTACATCAATACAAAAGCAAGGTCGACGAAGCAGTTTTGACGATAGTAACGGTAACGCAGAAATGTGAAATGAGTGGCCTACCTCTTCTGAACTTCCCACATTTACTCGAATAAGGGCCGCGGCACTTATTAAATTTTACGATTTTATGATGCGGCGCTGATTAAAACAAATGGAAAGAAACGGTTCTGGATAAAACATAACTACTTTTTATTTCCAATAACGGAAACAACCAGAACAAGAAAAACAATACGCACGTTAAAGTATCTTCGCCATTAATGTCACTATCTTCTCCACGATCGGATTTAAATCTATTAACTATGAATTAATATGCGATGACATCATCCTTGGCATGTATGTATATATATATATATATATATATATATATATAGATAGATAGATAGATAGATAGATAGATAGATAGATAGATAGATAGATAGATAGATAGATAGATAGATAGAGAGAGAGAGAGAGAGAGAGAGAGAGAGAAATATATAGATAGATAATATATATAGATATACAGATAGTGACTTTGTAATAGAGTCGAAATATCATCATAACTTTGTCTCCGTCTTGCCTTGTTTCATAACTTGTATATCGAGCTAACAAGATGACGTTTTTCAGATTATGCTTCATTCTTTACTTTTTAAAATTGTCAGCTGATTATGGACTTCGTCTGGTTTTGCAAGTGAACTTCTTTGTTTTGAACAGCAATTGAAGGCTCCTTCTCACACGTGCGACACTACTTAAAACATCTGATAACCAACAACAGTTAGGTGATATAAAAAATGTCTTAGAAACTGACCTTTGTTCGTGTAACCTGCTTGCTACCTTTGCCTGGACTTCTCTTTGAGCACACAAGTCGCTTATGGTCGACATAATGTTGTATGTTCGTAAATTCAGCTTTGCACTGTCCGCAAATGTGCAGGTCTAGTTCTTCTTCCGCTGTAAATGAAAACATCAAAACGCTATATTTCCCTTAATAAGTTGCTACGAGAATTATAATTCACTCTTACACCATGTAGACTTTATACATTGGCAATATATTACATTTGTGAAATCTCATACAGACGTACAGTTTTCAAAAGGTTGCAGATAAAAGTTCATCTTGGTGAACCTTACCATAGTGAATTGCTTCTCTCACCACAACAATTTTTGTTGCAAGATTTTTGTTGCAAGGCCTGGTGGACCCTTTGCACATGCAATGTAATAAAATAATTAGCATTTGTCAGAATAACACCATGGGCATTGGTCAGATCATTAACTACAGTATGTGAAGGTTGGAACACCTCCACAAGTGTAGATTGGTCAGCAATTTGACATCCTAGTTGGAAAATTGATGGATGGAGTGTTTAATGACTGTTGCCATGGCCAGTGGTCAGGACTTAAGATTAAAATTGCTGAAAAAATGAGAAATGTCAAAATAGCATATCTTAGATGTCTTGTTGACTATACCGGTACCATTGTATGGGATACTGACATTTTTTTGACTTCAGAATACTGGAATTATCAATCTGAAGACTTCAAATATTGAATTATTGCAATAGGAAAAATAACTTGGCAAAATTAATTTCCATCTTATAATCTCACATACCCCCATTAATGGATACCTGGCAATACCCCTGATCTGAGGGGTATGGGCCAGGGTAAATAGAAAAGTTGACACCCATTTGGCAGGTTAAGCAAAAACCAAATAATTCTTAACAGTGCATAATCACAGATATCCAGGAATGGGTAGGGTGGCTTTGATTGGTATTTTCTTCCCAAAAAATGCAAGCTACCAGCATTGTTTTGTTTCAGAGCCAGCCTCACAGTAACATGAAAGTAATCTTCATGATAAACCATGAAGATTCATTTTCTATTAGCACGGGATCATACCACTTTCTTCGGTTTCCATTGCTTCATTTGAAGATGTAACTTCAATGCTCTCTTGCATCTGGGCACTGACTGGATTTTTATCCATCAGTTACTCTCCTGGAATAACATAGGACTGGTCTACTGCTACTGCTGTCATGGTAAAGGAGTTAACCTAAATGTGAAACAAACTCAGCAAGTGTTATATTCCATACAGTCTGTAAATACTAATGTATATAGCATTTCATGATTCCCTACCTTCAGATGCACTTTTACATTAAAGAGAAATTCCAACATGGGATAATTACAAAAATTTCTAACACTGGATTGGGGCTGAGCTTGTATTCATACATCAATAACAATATGCAACAGCAACTGTGGTGAACCTTACAAGATTTACTAGTCTGCATCGGAAACATATTTTTGTAATACATGGTTAAAAAGCTTATTCAGTGAAATTAAACATTTTCAATCAAACTTTTCAAACTCAAACTTGGTTCTTTATTTCTGTTGTTATTTTAATAATCATCCTGCACCAACTGCATGATGATTATCATTATTATACTATTATACATACAATAATTGAAACAAATACATACCGTATTTCCCGGCGTACAAGTCGACCCGGGATATAAGCCGACCCCTTATTTTTTGACCGAAATATGATTTTTACAATACCCCGCGTACAAGTTGAGTCCGTCAAATTAAGTAGTTACCAGACACAGAATAGTGTTTGCAGAAACATTGATGACATGGCAAATTTTTTAAAGCATATTTTTTTAATCATTAAGAGCTTATTTTCATATAGAAAAACTACATATACAGTACCGGTATTTACTAAAGCTACTTACAACTTACTTTACGTGAAATATTTTAGTATACTAGTCTTGTAGATGAATAAACATTGGATATTAAAATGTCTGTGCATCAAAATTCCTCAAACTCTTCATTGCTATCGTCAGACTGATCGAAAAGTTCATGAAATTGTTCCGTGGTGATGCGGTCGTCGAAAGGGTCAGCCGTTTCTTTGTCTTCATCAATTTGGCTCATTTCGGTTTCCTCACCTTCAGAACTATTATCTTCATCTTCCCACAGCATGTCATCTTCTGTGCCCTCCATCGCGTTTGAAATCCCGTATTTCTTGAAGGAATATGCGACACTTTCATGTCTGATGTCTTTCCACGCATCCAACACCCACTTGCAAACAGTTGGCAATGACGCGTGAGAGGACTGGGACTAGTATATCTGATCTCTAATTTTGCTCAATTTCATGACCCTTCATATTAGTCGAGGTGGACTTTTAGACATCAATTTTGGGTCCTAGAAAATCGACTTATACACCGGAAATACGGTATTCCATACAACATTTAACCCATTATGGGGTAAGTGTACCCTTTGGGATTTTATTCTGAGTAACAACAGATAAGTTTATTCAGCAGTGTAGGATCCCTTCCCTTAATATGGTTGTCTCTATGTTACTCACAGGAATCTTGAAATTTCAATATTACCCTGTTTTTTGGAGTTTTATTCTGACTTGAACTAGCTATAACATGCTCCTATATGTTAGCTCCTTTGTAGGCACCATCCAAATGTTCTCTGGCATTATTTCTCAGAAATTCATTTTAGCAAACTGAAAAATCATACTTGAATAAAAGTCCAAGAGGATCTATCTCGTAGTCCATCAACTTGACTGTGCATTTGAAATTCTCACACCAGGCAAGAATATATGCACTTGTGTACATGAACTTTAGGGACATTATTACCAAATCAGATTTTTGGGGTTAGCTGAGTTAATGGAAACCAAATGCTTTTTGAAAAGGGCCTAATATCGGCCAACAGCATTAATTTAAAATTTGGTGATATACTTTTAAGACCTAACTGGGTCCAGTTTCAATAAGTTATAACAATACATGTAAAATTAAACAACAGAATAAATGAATTAAAAAATGATTTGTGGAAGGATGAGGAAGCAAAGCACCAGACAAGGTAGCCCATTGTATATTAAAAAAAACATGGTAAAACAAAAATCCCAATTGCACGTCGTAGTAAAAATTTAACATTAACAAACGAATATATTACAAGATCGAAATTAACCCCGATGGCAAATACTTTCCTGTACAGACCAAACAAATGAGGTTATTAAGGAACTTATTATATGGCTTTTGGCTCCCTCCTTCATTGCTCTAAACAAACTTTTTAGTTTGTGAGAGAGCAGCTTAGTGTAATATATTGCATGTTATTGTTATTGTGTAAGATATATCATATCACATAAACAATCGGATTGGACATTTGGTTCAGATGAAAACTGATATATGAATGAGCTACTGGGTTTCCGTTGGTTCACGAGGACTGGGAGTGCTGCTGTGAGAATTCATATGAGAGACTTGGATATATATGTGATAAAGTTATAGAAACGTAAAGGACTCATGATTCTTTTAGGACAGAATCTTTATACTTAGGTTTACTTATTTGTTTTCATGTATTTCTTCCAGTAATTTTTATCAATTCATTTTGTTTTTGCTTTAGATTATTGTTGAGAAGATGTAACTACTTTTTTGGTAATTTGTAGTGGTAAATCTTTTGTAAAAAGTATCTGGATCTGGTTTGTTTCCAATTAAACCAAGGGGCAACTGTCTACTATGATTTGGTCACCATTCTTAAATTCTGCACCTATCTGATCACTGAACAACCGTAAATTTCGCACCCTGCATTCCACATGCTCAACCTAAAGGGCTATTTGCATGTGTGACTTTGTGGTTGACATCTTGGAGTATGTGTTTAACTGACAAGAGCATCAAGGACAATCTGCAGAGAATCATAAGTGGATACCTTGCTGCAAAGACTGTCATGAGTTTAATACATACACCAGAATGACAACTGCAACGTACAAAATTGCAGGTGTAAACAGGCCTCAAGGTGGTGTTAACATGGAAGTGATCCAGCCCTCCTAGTATGGCTGGCACTTTTTGCCAAGATCTCACCTCCACGTGAAATCCCTTGTAAAATTGGTTTTCATTTACATGAGAGGAGGACCAGCCCTCTGAAGCAAGACCTTGCTATTGACTACTCAACATCTCCCTTGGGTGGATGGAAACTTCCCATGCAAACACACTCAGAAGGGATACCCCACCTAGTGAAGCTGGGAAAAATTATTTAATGCATATGTGCTTGATCAGCTCTCCTAGAAGGGCTAGAAAATTCCCATGCACAAGTCAGGATAAATTAAGCCCTCTTACTAGGGCTAGCCCACCAAGAGGGCTGTTTTGCCTCCATATGAACACCCTGTAAGGGTTTTGATTAGTTACAAGGTCAAAGATGCTGCCAACCATTGTTTCCAAAGGTGTATCTTGTACTTACATGTATATTTTGCTTTATCCTCTCCCATGTAGTGTTCTTGGAGAAGCTGTTACAATGGGGGTTTTCACTAGTTGACCACAATTTACACTGCGTAATAAACAGAAGGAAGAATGACTGAATTTTACGGACAAAAAATACTCATGCAGGCTTTCCAAAACTAGACACTCACAAAAAAATTTTGTTACCACAGATCAATATTCAGGTAAACACATTTACACCACTATTACATCAAACTTTAATGCAGGCATATTTTTGAAAAAAAAAGATGATTGAAAAAGAGGGAAAAGGGGAAAATACAGACAAAACAGAACAGATGAAGAATGCAAATGAACAGAAAAACAAACATCCAAACAAACAAATACACGAATATATGAACAAATTTAAAAGAAAGAGGCAGAAGTGCAGAAACAAGTATCATAGGAAATAATATAGAGTTAAGCCAGGTAAAAAAGATTGAGCAGTTGCAGTAACCCAACAAACTCCAGGTTAGCTCTGTTGACCCTGCATATTTTTGCCAGCAATTTTTGGGTATGAGTTTGCAAACTTCAAAGCCATTTTCCTCTGTTTCCAGGCTGACATAAAGTGGAAAAAAAAAAAGAAAAAAGGGCCAACCTACTTATCCTATTTTTTTCAATAAGTAACCAGAACCACACAAGTTTTTTTTATTTGGCCTTAAGAGAAGATGAAGCTTGTGTCGGAATTACAAAAGATTAAAAATTAAGTGTCAATGACTCTAATCAACTGCATAAATGAACCATAAAGTCTTAAAGCTGTAAAGTACCACAATTTTAAGTATGTTGTGTGACTTGGGAGCTTGGAGATATCTTAGATGATCAATGAACATTCATCAAGCAACAACCTCAGAAAAACAATTTCTGAGTCCAAGACAGAGATCAAACCTGCACCCTTCTGATGACCAGTGAGAAGGTTCAATCTCTGTCTGGGGCTCAGAAATCATTTTTCTGACATTAGGACTTGACTAATGTTCATCAGTCATCAATGTACTACAACTTTATTGGCAAATTAGGAATTTACTGAATGTTTCAAGAAACACACTACCTCTGATGCAACAACTTCACACACAAAGCAATAACATTGCTCACAAGTCTGTTTATTAATGCTCACAGCATGAGCACTGTTGTCCACAAATCCTTTCATGAATTTCTTTTCTGTGCAATGCTCTCAAGAATGAGGAAACTTCGGTCCAGATTGAATAAACTTCATCTCTAACTAACTCGTCAACCTCTGTAGAATTTCCATTCTCTGTCTTGCTCAAACTTTCCTGAATAGCTTTATTTATTTTGCACTACTTTTCAGCAGGTGAGTGTTGTTCAGGAGGTACAAAAGTGACATCTGGGTCATGTTCTTCAACAATAATAATTAACTCTATTTTTCCAAGTTTGAGTGGTGACTTGTTTCTTCCTAGTTGTGGTGATGAAGTTGTCAAATCTATGACTGCTTCATTTGACATCTGGGATTGATTATGACCTCATTCCATTAAAGGAAATAATTCTGACACAAGGTCCCAACTAAAATACCAAATAAGAGGAACGTTAAAAATAAGGCATAATAAAGCTCAAAAACCTAAATATCATCACAGATAATGACAATGTATTTGTGTTATACCTAACCTTATATATATAATACATACATTACAGTAAATATATAATGTGTTGATTCAAAAACAAAGAAATCCTATTCAGTCATGTTTTACACCTTTTGCTGTTCATTACCAGAAAATGTACTATTATTCGATCAAGTTGAATCAACCTTAATACACTGAAGTGGCTAATGAGTGTACCAAAAAACACTTAGCATATCTTCACCAAAGTTCTGTTGAAGTGAGAATAAAATGAAGAAACAAAGCTCTTGATCTGTTCATATGTTATGCTTTGTGCCATAAACTTTGCAATTTGCAGTATAAAATATAAATGCATACATGCATACATACATAGTGGAAGTACTTAAGTAAATACATGTATGTATTTACTTAAATGTATTTATTTAAGTAAATACATGTATGTAAATACATGTATGTATACATACATACATACATACATACAAAAATATATACCTAGTCTGCTTTGTCATACTAAAAATAATATACACATATAAATATACATGTATATTCAACTTTCGACGTGCCAATTAGCAGCACTGGCATTAATAAGTAGCATAGCGACAATGTCACTGAAATATTGTTGACGAAACTGACAAGCCCTGTGGGCGTTTTGCTTCAACACGATGAAAATTCAGCACCAGCCTATAATAAAGTAAGGTAGTTCGGAACTCTCTATAACGGCGTAACAAGCATCTGAGTGTCCACAGCGAGCCATCAAGCAGCGCGTCCGTCAAACTCAAACCTCGAACTCGAATATTTTGGACCACGAACATTACATTCCCTGTTCGACTTTATACACACTTTCTGGCAGATTCTGCACTAATGTGCACACTAATTTTGTCACAAAATCTCCAGATTGAGTAGGTCATATCTTGACTTCAAACACAGACAACAAACGCAACACAAAATTTCCCAAAGCAAACATCAAAACAAACATGCCAACGGTAGAACTTGTCCCAAGATACACTATTATTTACATACTTACCTACTTCTCTAACCCACAAAACTTATTCTTGGTTCAATCGAAGTGCCTAGAACCCCAGCAGCCAGTATTAAAAACGTGAAACATATAATAGTTTCTTAAAACATATGGCATCCAAACACCGATCTTCCTTGTCAAAATTTCACGCGGTTTCATTGTCGAGGCACTAAAAGTTCGGCGCAAAAACGACCTCTTTCCGACAACTCCAAGATCGGCACTATCCGTCCCAGGCCGTACCTACTTGTACCTGCCAAACGAACCAATTTCAAAGTGACGGATCTAAAAACGTTTGACTATTAGAATGAATTTTACTGTAATTTGAGCCCTTCTTCAAACACTTATTGCGACTTTAAATTATTGCTGTTATTTCACAAAGTGGCTCCTTCAAGAAGGGCCGCTTAAACATTATTGTCGTTCATTTAGTGATAAATGTAAAGCTATAAACTTCGGAGACAAACAGCCTAGTATTACTATTACTTTTATTATCATTATTATCGAAATCATTACAGTTATTATAACTATTGAATGAAGTAGCGTAGACTGAGCTCATTTAAAGGGGCTATTGATGAGGCTTGGTGACAAGGAGGCTCCTCAAACGTCAAGGACTTTTCCAAGAATCTTTGCTGTTTTCACAATAACATCTTCTAAAATTCAACTATTCTAGTTACAATACCTATTCAACTATTCTAGTTACAATACAATAGTTAAATTCGCTGGCGTTTTCCCTTGTATTCCAGTTTCTATGGGTATGAACAAAGGCGTACCCGGAATTAAGGACCCGGGTGGGCAAACTTCTCAAAAATTTCCTCGATTCTACTGTCTACCTTTTTTCCTAGATTTTTCCTAACTCGCTTCGGAGATTTATAAATATTGTCAACATGACGTTGAACTTTCGAGAGCATCGAGGATCAACAAGAGCGAATCGCAACCAGATTCTTGCTTCATAGACTGTCCCGGGGAGTGTTACATTCACCAAGATAACAATCTCGACCCTCCAAATCGCACATGTACACGCTTCATACAACGGATCGCAGGTCCGGATCACGCAACTCAGAGCAATCGCGACATGACAGATCCGGCCATGGTCATACCACAGTTTTGGTCCAGTTTTTCGGACCCGTTTCAGCCATGACGTTTATATATGGTGGAAATTTTTGAGTGTTCAAGCATAACCAGTATAGAAATACAGAACCCGTGGCTAAGCTCTCAACAACGGATTTCGTAGCTCAGTTGACATAGCACTGCACTAGATGGTGTGTTCAATTCCTAGTTCGAGGTCCAAGATTTCCATTTTTCCCATCTGGTCTCGGTTGGGTCTTAAAATATAGAATTCCTAAAACGAAAAGTTGCTTCATCATATATAAACCTTAACCGGTTTACTCTACCTAGGGCTACGTTCTCGACGCATTAAGTCCATGGACACTAAGTCCATCAGAGCTAGGCAGGCCAGCCAACTCTTCCAATCGCACCTCATCCGAAACTGAAAACTTAATTGTAGTACCTTCGCAAATTAAAGATATCTCATCTGTTTTTTAGTGACCATCAGTTTCCGTCAAGCCCGCCGAGGGGGGGGGGGGGGGGAGGGCAACTGGGACAGTTTGCCCAAGGCCCCAACCTTAATGACCCCACGCCCCAACCTCCGTGCCATTAAAGGAAGAATGTCAAGTCACAAAAAACACTCGTTTTGAATTGAATTTTGCCAACAATAACTCAAGAGTTCCTAAATTATTTTTCGCTCAACATTGTCCATGTAAGTCTAGGACCTTTCTTAAGTTTTCACACAAATTATCATTATTTCAGTATCTCGTAGGCAATATAGTTTTTTTAGTTATACTGAGTTGTGTCAAGTCAATTTGAAAATTTTCGAAACTTCAACATCCTTGACTGATACTCTGAAGTTCGACAGTACATCTGCACACGCCCATCCCTAACACGTTAAACTTGTTTACAACAAGTAAGTTGGTAATCTTCGTTCTGAGATCTGTTATAGTAAGTGGCCTTCCGATCATACTGTCGTGGACTTCTGCTTTTTGCTTTCCGTTGGAGACATTCATCTCGAGGTCTGGTTGCCAACAGATCACCCAGACCGACTACTGTAGAGGCAACAGACTTTTGGAAGGAGACAAGAAGATAAGGGGCTAAGGTAGATGAACGATCTTCAAGCTCGATACTCAGAAAATGATTTCTGAGTATCTGTAGCTCAGTGGTTTGAGCGTCTAACCAATCATCAGAAGGTTGCGGGTTCGATCCCCGTCTAGGGCTCAGAAATCATTTTCTGAGCATCGAGCTTGAAGATCGTTCATCTACCTTAACATATTAGACTGGGAGCCCAGAGGTGGGAGCCTAGCTGAAAAAGTAACCAATTTTTATGCAAACAACAGTGATCTACATACACGGTTTTGTACGGAAATGGACGTCTGCCGGACACACACCTGTGGATATGGTCAGGGGGTCGTGAGATATTGGTCAAAAAATTGAGCTAGATCAGCTCACAAGGAAACCTGATGAAACCAAGTGCAAAATGTTCGCTATGGTACCAGTTATTATAAATCACCACTGACAGACATTTTCAGCAGGGGGTGGGTCTGCCTGACGACCTTAAATGCCCAACAAAAAATGAGCTAGATCAGCTTATAAGGAAACCTGATGAAACCAAGTTCAAAATGATCACCAGAACACCAGCTATTTTAAACCACTACTGACAGACATTTTCAGCAGGGGGGTGGGTCTGCCAAACGATCTTGAATGCCCATCCAAAAATTGAGCTAGATCAGCTCATGAGGAAACCTGAGGAAACCTAGTGCAAAATGTTTACCAGAGCACCAGCTGCTATAAGTCACTACTGAAAGACATTTCAGCAGGGGGGTAGGTCCGCCAGACAACTTTGAATGCAAGCCAAAAAAATGAAATAGACCATCTCATAAGAAAACCTGTGATAAATGTTCACCAGAGCACCAGCTTTTATAAATCACAACTGACAGACATTTTCAGCAGAAGGGTGGGTCTGGCAGACTACCTAGAATTCTCACCCCAAAAAATGAGCTAGATCAGCTCGTAGTGCAAAACGGTTAGCATAATTACCTTTCATATCTCGGCCTAATCACAAACATAGTGGTAATTACACCTTATTAGTTATTAAATGCCCAAAAATGTTACCAGAACGCTCAGTGAAGTATTGTATAGTTGATATAACAATAAATAGCACCAGGTAGATGTTGATCATGTAACCAGTTAATGTCTCTGAGCATATACTTCAACCATTATGACGTTTCATGGCATCAGTTAAGTAGTGCAGCCAGAATTATGCTTTGCCACATTCAATAGTGAATACTGGCAAAGTATAGTACTGTTGGTTGCAGTTAAAGGATGCCATAAAAGGTCATAGTGCGAAAATTCTGTAACTCGTCGTCTTCCAGTCCAGAGTCCGAGTCTTCACTCCATGCCTCTAGTTCATCATCGCCTTCCACTTCCAACTCAGTATTGCTGTCGTCTACAATTTCTATCTCCTGGTCGCTGGAGGACAAACTATCTGGTATAGGAGGTCCTTCAAACCATGTTGGCTTTAGAAGACCGTCGTCAACATACCACCCATAGTCGGTTGGTGACAGACCGTTTGTTGGATACACAGTCACGGCTCGTGTCCATATTGCGGTAACATATTGAGCTCGTCGCAGCTTCATCTTCAGGGTAGGCAAAGAAGGAAGCAGAAAGGAACAATCTACACGTTTGATGTTTGCCAGTGGATTATTCTAAAAGAAATTGAAAGACGTTGTTATAGCTGAGAGAATGATATTCGCCAGTCTTAAGTTGTATTAAATTACTGTTAATAGTTAGTTTTAAATAATTAATAATAAAAATAAAAAATAGTAATAATAATTACAATAACAATAATAACAACAACAACAACAACCACAACCACAATCATTATCATAATGTTTCTGTTCTTTAATTACCTGATAAACTTTTGCTGTCATTTGCACCAGTTTCTTATATCTGGCTTCATTGACGTCTTTTGCCTTGGCTTCTGCGCAGACACGGCAGACAAACTCTGAGGCGACCTGCAGGTCAACAATACCTCGGAGATTTTATTTATTTATCTATTTAAATATCTTTAGACACGGTAACCTGATCATCAAACTAGGGGTTGCTTTTCATAGGGCCGTGTAGTAAAATACGTAATAATTAAGAGAATATATTCACAATTAAAATCGAATATCTACAGCTAAAACACTATGTATATGAATAAAAATGGTAAAAGTTAGAGATCTTGACTATTAAAATAAGACGTGTAATTAATTGTTTTAAGAGAAAGAGTTCAGATCATGGTACCTCGATACCCAAGAGTTCTTTTCATTGCATTTGTGGTCGGTTTGGGTAAATGTAATTTAGTGTTATTACTTCTCAAATCATAACAGTCCCGATTTAACACATGAAATAAGTGGCTTAATTGAGAATTTCCACTCATGCACTTGTTAATTAGTGACAACAACTCTTCATCCCTTCTACATTGAAGCGTATTCCATCCCAATTTCTTCAAGGTGTTAGTTGCTGTTGAGTAGTAACTGTCTCCCGTGATTACGCGAACTGCTTTGTTCTGAAGTTTTTGCAACCGTGTTTTTAGGTCGTTGGCACAGTTGTCCCATACGAGGGAACAATAATCCAAATGAGGTAGCACAAAAGTCTTATATAACCTTTCCAAACATTCTTTACAAATCACATCCTTTACTCTCCGTAAAACATCTATTCCTTTGGAGACTTTTTTGCAAACACGTTCAATATGCGTTTTCCATGATATATTCTCATGAATGAATACACCTAGTGTTTTGGTGTTGCCTACACGATTGATAACTTGATGGTTAATGAACACACGAGGGTCGGTTTCAATGTGTGATATTCTTTGCTTCTATCCAATAATCATATATTCGGCCTTGCTAACAGTCAATGATAATCTATTTGCGAGCAGCCAGGAATGCAAGTTTTTTATTTCTCTATTTAATTTCTCTTCAATTTCTTGTGAGGAGGTGCCAGTTACAGTAAAATTAGTATCATCAGCAAATAAACTAGGGGTGGAATTGCTTAGGCAGTTAGGTAGATCATTTATATAAATTAGAAATAACAAAGGACCGAGATTTGCCCCTTGTGGAACTCCAGTTTTTACATTCTCCATAGAAGACAAGGTCTTACCGACCTTACAAACTTGACCACGATTACTCAGATACGCGATGAACCATTGTAATGCGACACCTCTAACTCCATATAACTTCAATTTTTTATTAGTATATTGTGGTCTACGGTGTCAAATGCCTTTTTTATTTCAAGAAAGATAACACCATCTATAAGACAACGATCAATATTAACCAACCAAGTATCGCTTGTATTCAGTAAAGATGTGGCAGTGGAGTGGCCTCTACGAAATCCAGACTGGCAACGTGTAAGAACATTATTTTGGGTTAGATATGTGTCGACTTGCTAATACACCAACTTCTCAAATAATTTAGAAACGACTGACAAAACAGATATCGGTAAATAGTTGCTACAATCTTCTTTATCTCCAGAATTAAAGATTGGAGAGATTCGGGCCTGTTTTCAATCATCAGGAAAGATACCCCGACATAGAGATAGATTGAAAATATTGGTTAAGTAAGGAACTATAACGACCGAAAAATCTTCCAGCAATCTTGCGGGTATTTTATCGAGACCTGCTGCCTTACTTGGTTTCATTTCATTAATAACTTTTGAGACAAGATTTTCAGTGACAGTTGAAAATTTAAACTCATTCTGGACTGGTACCATATAGTCAGAAAATTCTCTATCAGTTTCACCTAGATTAGAAGAAAGATTCTCACCTATGTTACTAAAAAATGTGTTTAAAGTTTCCGCAATTTGATCCTCCTGTGTAAGTGTGGTATTGTCGTCTTTGATTGAAGGTATTAAGGTAGTTTTTGAGCAGCGACCACGATGCCCAAGAATCATGTTAATGTTCTTCCACATTTCCTTTGGATTATTTCTGTTTCGGTCAATAGTTTGCAAACAGAATTTCTTTTTTGCAGATCTAATTAAGTTATTGACACGATTTCTTTGTTTCTTATATGCTGTATATTGGTTGTCGCATTTAGAGGCAACAACCGTCCTTTTTAAATAGTCACAATGGTTCATCTCGCATTTTATATTTGAAGTCATCCACGGAGCATATTCGCTTCTCACCTTGCGCATTTTTAAAGAGCGTGCACCTCGGAGATCAAAGTAAATATGCACTTAAAAATATCCCATAATTTATTAGGATTGTGGGATTGCCAGTCATATTTGTTCAGAGCATCAAAAAGATCTCTTCTAAACAGATCTTCTCGGTAGTTTTTAAAATTCCTGCTTTCGATCAGCTTTGGATCTGTCTTTGGGAAATCAATTTTAAAGCATCCAAATACGAGACTATGATCACTGATCCCAATATTTAACACTCCAGACGTTAATAGTTTTTCTGGCCTGTCTGTTGTCAGGATATCGATTAAAGACTCAGAGCGATTTGTTACTCTTGTAGGATCAGTGATCATTTGCTCAAGTTGATAGAAATTTAAAATTTCGGTTAATCTGTTTGTATGAGCATGACTAGCATTTGATAATAAATCACAATTAAAATCTCCAGTGAGAATTATGTCTTTGCTTTCATTATCTAAATCATTTAGAAGACCTTCAAGGTTGTTCATAAATTCGGAGCCAGAATTCGGGGGTCGGTAAATTGAGACAATTTGTACAGGTTTTGATTTTGGTTTTACAATTTCAATACATACAGCTTCAAGCCCATCCGACTCCAAATGCATTTTGTTAACCACATTAAACACATTTCTTACGTAAAGGGCTACACCACCCCCATTTCTTGATCTGTCTTTCCTACATAATTGATATCCAGGAATATTGATCTCATCTTCATCCATTGTATAATCTAGTCTTGTTTCATTTATGCTAAATACGTCGACTGGATTATCAGTGATAAAAAATTTAAATTCGTCGAAATGTTTAGGCAAGGAGGTGATATTAAGATGAGTAAGTTTAAATCCACTTAAGTTATTTAATATGTTCTTAGTCACCGACCTAGTATTTGAATAATTATTAGTGGACTCCCTGTTATGATTTATAAACTGGGTGTTCATAGCTGTGGGTGAGGTGCCATGAATTAATTTGAACTCTTCCATCAGATTGCTATTTATTCTACTAATCTTACCTTTAATGTCACTATTCAAAATGTTACTAGAACTGAGTTCGCAGACAGTCTCATAAGAAACGTTCACTACCATACCTTCTTCAGCTAATTCATCGTTGTTACATGATGTACATACTCGAGATATCTTCTCCAGCTCTTGGCTTGCTCTCGTTGTATATCTAGAGTTTGAAGCGGGGCATGGTTTGTATGTCTCTTGAAGAAAAAATTTTGCTCGTCACCATAAGGATGGTGGGTGTCAGTACCTTGACGTATTGATCTCAGATAGGAACAAAAATTTTTACCAAGGGCTTTGTCTCCAATTCTGTTCAGGTGTAGTTTGGACCCATTCAAGTATGATCCATGAATGTTGTTGTTATCGATGTAATGAACATTCAGTTTTCTATACAATTCTTTAGTGAGATCATTATAAAGGTAAATTCTTCCCTCGGTTACTCTACCATCTTCCCTCTTAATGACACCAGAGATGGCAATCGTATTTATGAATTGCTGTGCGTCTTGAATGAATCCTTCTAACCTTTTAGGAACGGTTACAGCATCATCTTTTGCTAGGTCATTCGTACCAACGTGTATCACCATCGCGCTGTATTCTTGACAATTGTTTCCTCCTATAATCTTGTTTTGTATGTCTTTCAAGGTTGCTCCACTGTAAACTTGACAAGTTGCTTTCCCACGAAATGGTCTTTCAATTTTCGTGTGTTGGATATGTTTAATCATCGAGTCGCCGACCAGTAGAACTCTCCTTTCGTTAGTACTTGGTTGCTCATGCTGTCGAGACAGCTCGATATTTCGTTTCTTATTCATTTTTGTAGTTTTTTTATGCTTAAGCTGATGTGCTGCTCTGTAGCTGGCGATCTGACTTTTGAACGTATATTGTGAGCTGATGCATTCGTCATGTACTCCTTGGTCAAAAGCTGGCCATACACGGGCCACTTCATCTGGTAGAGATTCATAACGGTTTATACGAATCGGTAATTCATAATTTTGGGTTTCGTTGACTAATAACGTTGCGGAAGGACGTGTTCGCTTTGGTTCTATCCAAAGTGCATCAGCCCGCCTATGCCTTTGTCGATGCTTTTCTCTATATTCATCTAACTGACCTGCAACTGAGTTTGGAACGGATGTGTTAATACTAGGATTGTGATTCTCTCCACGGTGGAGTGACTTGGAGATAATTCTTTCATTAATGGCGACATCTTTTGTAGAATTTGAGTTATTATATCGCCGATTCTTTTCCCTTGGGTTTTCCTTATCTTCAGCATTTGAATATTCAAATGATGATGAAATTAACATGGCATACTGTTGATGAATTTCAAGGGATTTCTTCTTCATCTGGTCAATTTCTTGGCGTATTTTTTTAAGGCCGTTCTCAATATTCTGTATAGAATTAGTGTTATGCCTAATCTCCTTCTCAGCAATAGTCACATCCAGCTTAGTACCCTCGACATCGACCAATAGTTCATTACATTTGCACGAGCAAGAGAGATTCTCGTTATGGTTCACGGCTTCAGTCAAGGCATGTTCACCTTCAAAGACACTTTCGCAGACCAACGAACACAGTTTAAGCTTTAGTCTGTTAATCTCCTTAGCCTCAATTTTCAATGCTTTTTTACTCTTTCGCCAAGAGATAGTCGTGAGCCCATCGGTATATGTAAAAACTTTCTTGTCTCCTCCAGGGGAACTCCACTCACCATCCGATTTCAAGTTCGTATTTGCAAACTCCTTCAGTGACTCAAAGTCTCCCACTCAAGACAGTGTCAACTCTGGCGTCCTCATCTTCACACACAGATTCTCCAAACGTTCCTCCGAAGTCAACTTTTCACTAAGGTGTACAAAGACGTTTTTAAGGATTTGGATAGTGTGATGCAGTATCGCAATCATATGGGAGATCACCCATACCGATGAAAAAGTTAACGTAGCAACCAGACTTGTCTTTATCAACTATGGAGAACGGTTTAGTTTTGCCATTTTCTAAAAAATGAAACAAAAGTTTGAGGTTAAACCATCAGGATTGAGAAAATAGGTTCCAATCGTTGACCACCAATGTATTTCCTTCAACAACTTTCTCTACTTCATAATCTTCATTATTTGGGTTGTGTGATTTTTAACTGTTTTTTTATCAAAATAAAAAATACATGCTCTATATAGGTGCCTACCTATGAAAGGCCGACGTGAAGTCACATCCAGTGAAGACATGGTATCCCAGCAGTGCCCTAGAAAGACCAGGATTACGCTCTTTGAGGACGTCAGCAATGTTGGTCACGTTGATGTACCTCCGGTTGTTTGCCATGCCAGAGTCCACGATGATGTTAGGCGTAGATATGGCTTCTCGATTTTTCTGTCCAACAGCACCAGTAAGTATCACTAAGACGTCAGTGTCGGATGCCCTAACAATGACATTTCCGTCAGAAGCATTTGCCACGTAGAAAGCAATCAGCGTATCGGCTTCTTCATGGTCGCCTTGGAGGTATGATGTGCTGGTTACAGTGATATTGCAGTGCTCGTCAGGAAAGTACTGGAAACACTCGCCCCCGGAAGAAGCAAGTAAGGTCTTTCCGCCAAAGATTTTCTAGTAATTGCTCTTCCTCCACTCTTTCAAGAGAAACTTGGCAAGTTCATTCTTGAATGCTGCATTCGTGAGAAGTTTCTTTCCGCTCTGCCTGATTATCTGATCTGGGCCGGTTATTGTATATATTGAGTCAACTTCACTCCGCAACTTTCTCTCGCTATCCTTTTTGGAGTTTTGTTCGTACTTATCAAAGCAAACATGTACTTCGTAAGCTCTGCCTGAATATACATGTACAACTGACAGCATGGTTCGAGCAATGGAAGCATACGATGCTCCCGTGGCCATTTGCGAGATAATGGCATGTACAAGAAGTCCTCCATCGTAGATCTGTACATAACTCATGGGCAGATCAGCTTCTGTGATTTTCTTCGTCTGGAAGGACTCGAGCTTTTTAAGAAACGCTGATTTTTTGGTTTTCACATGCGTCCCGTCACAGTGAGCAAGTGCGAGAGGGTACATCGTAATTGAATAGGAGATAATCTTCCGAAGGTCAAATGGTGTCTTCTCTGAAACGACTACTAGCATACGTACAAACATGTCCCTCAGGCTCTCCGCGTTTGCCTTGGTTTTCTGTTAGGCGGGTAGCTTCTTGTTCACATTTTCAGCAGCGAAGTTCTGTACACGCGTGCGTTTCACAGGTTCAAGAAATCGACTGCTGTTGGTGTTCCATTTATCTTGAAATCTATCTCGTTCGTCTTGACCTCTTTTCAGCACATTTAGCAAATAGGATTCGGTAGCTTTTGATGCTGCTTTACCGGTTGCAACATTCACTAAGGATGCTGGAGCATCATCTCTGAATGGATTGCAAAATTCGTCAATTTTTGCACTCAATTCTGCCATCTGACTATTGTCTTTCTTAATTTTTGAATAGCGGCATTGAGTAGATGCAGTTTCCTCCAGTTCAAGTCCCGCTAATGTCCTCAACTCAGTAACTGCTGTAGCCCTCTGCGTCAAACTCAATGACCAACGTCGCATTGCGTTTTCAGAATTTCGGAAAGACACAATTCCCTTCATTCTAGATGCAGAATCGCGATTCACGGTCTGCTCCAAGGAAAGATCGACAGCACGATCTGCTGTAGCTCTTCTTTGTGCGTCTTATGGAAAACGCACCTTTTTCCAATATCTCACGCATCTTCTGGTCAGCACTTTTCATCTTATGCAGAAACAGTGTGCCCCATCTAGCGTAGTTTGGTCGGTTCAGGGCGAAGTAAACCACCAGCAGTGTTGGAAATACTTGAATGTAGCCACCAATGTCGTTCGTTTTAATACACCTCTGTAGCTCCCTGTGGAGACGATTGATAAGAAAGATGTAAATGGCCCAAAACTGAGCAGTTGACCCGAGATTTCCATCGAGAACCTGCAGGAAGTACTCCTCGTATTTCTCCAGCTGATTGGCCACAACTGTATTTGCTAGGTGCTCTTTTGCTCGTGTGGGGTCCACAGATACTGTAGACATCACTTGTTAGAAGAAATCTTGGTCTTCTTCAGGTATATCCAAGAGAAAGCATTCGTACATCTTTTGTTCCAAGACATTTGCCAGTAGTTCATGGACTCGCGAGCATCTGTTATAGAACTTTCCCTTGATAAACCCCGTCATTGAACCTTCGGCCAAGATGTCAACTTCGCTAAGGATGAATTCGATTCCACTTTCATTTATAAATGTACCGACTGCTCCGAAGAACGCCAGCTTGATGTGGAAATGGCCTAGCATTACCAACAAACTTGTCAAATAATGGGGTTTCGATGGCTTGTATTGAGTAGGCTTTCAAGGCAACCTGCAAATCATATGTTACAACTGCATACTCTTGGCCCGTTTCATTTGCTACGTTCATGGTACGAATCTTTGTCTCCCTTACCATTTAACATTTATCACTGGTTTTCTTATGAGCTGGTCTATTTCATTTTTTTGGCTGGCATTTAAAGTCGTCTGGCAGACCCCACACCCCTGCTGAAAATGTCTGTCAGTGGTGATTTATAATAGCTAGTACCATGGCAAACATTTTGCACTTGGTTTAATCGGGTTTCCTTGTGAGCTGATCTAGCTCAATTTTTTGACCACTTCTATGGCCCCCCCTGACCATATCCACCTGTGTGTGTCAGGCAGACGTCCATTTTCCGTACAAAACCGTGTATGTAGATCACTGTTGTGTGCATAAAGATAGGTTACTTTTTCAGCTAGGCTCCCACCTCTGGGCTCCGGGTCTATCCTACACGTATCTTTCTCTGACAAAGGACCTTTGCGCGAAAGGCTGGAATTCTTCGAGACTAGTCAAGGCAGTTACCAACCTCTGAATTAGAAAACACAAATCTGTATTTGTCTTTATTTCATGGCTGAGTTCGTCATCCATTCTGCACGTGAAAATGAGGCGAGCTCATCGGCTGTCTAACCATGCAATAAGGTGATGTTTATTTGGAAGCGAGCCAACTCTCCTAGTAGAGCTAGCTATTTTTGTCAATATCTCGCCTGTCTGTGTAATTCCTTGTAAAATTTCTTTTCGTTTGCATGTGAAATTTTTCATATGCACTCCGAAGGGCTGGCCCTCATTGGAGGGCCAGGAAAAGTTAATGAACGCATGCATGCTTGATCCAGCCCTCCTCGGTGTACTCCTCCCAAAATTGGTAAGACAAATTTATCAATTATGTTGGGTATGTTTTCATAAATTAGCATAAATTAAAATTGTACTAAAGCATCATGGGATGCTTCTCCCTCGCACTCACAGGAGAAACTTTACTGTAAAACGATAAACGCTTTTGTTCATTAAAAAATTTAACACTAAACTGAGATCAGACCAAATAATGAAATTAGATACCCCATTAGATTCCGTCACAGGCTATGGTTAAGGTATCAAAGGTCATATTTTTTAAAGACTGTCCTAGTAAAGCAGTAACCGCGGAGCATTTTTATTTTGGAAGGCTGACGCCATGGGTGTATTCTTCCACCCGCGTATTTGAATCTTGAAATGGTTATGTGCCAAATCCAGTCTTATGTTTTTTGAGAGAAAACTGTGACGTGTATGATATTTTCGCTCTTTATCAATGAGACTGTAACGATCGATGACAAGTAAAATACGAATGTTTACTCTGCAATTACATATCGTATAATGTATTTATTTTAGCGCATATTAAAACGTTGGAATTAAAATGTTCAGAATATTGTTTTTGATCTCCTGAGACTGATACTTTGAAACGTGAGACTCAGGCTCAATTTCAACACTTAAAAACAGGGGAGAAAAAAAAAATCCGAAAGAATGAAAGAAAGAAAGACAGAGAGAAAGGAAGAAAAGAGAGAAAGAAAGAAAGGAGAGAAAGAAAAAAAGAGAAGAAGAAAGGAAGAAAGAAAGAGAGAGAAAGGAAGAGAAGAAAGAATGAAAGAGAGAAAGAAAGAAAAAGAAAGGTTGTAAGGAGAAAGAAATAAAAAAGGCGGAAAGAATGAATGAAAGGTATAAAGGAAGGAAGAAATTAAAAGGGAAAGAAAATAGAAAGATATAGAAAGACAGCAAAAACATAGAAAGAAAGGAAGAAAGAAAGAATGGAAAGAAACAAAGAAACAAAGAAAAGTAAGAAAGAAAGGAAGAAAGGGGGGAAGAAAGGAAGGAAGAAAGGAGGGAAGAAAGGAGGGAAGGAAAGAGGGAAGGAAGGAGGAAAGAAACGAAGGAAATAAGAAATGAAGGAAGGAAGGAAGGAAGGGAGGGAGGGAGGAAGGAAGGAAGGAAGGAAGGAAGGAAGGAAGGGAGGGAGGAACAATGGAAGGAAAGAAGGAAGAAAAAAAAAGAAAGAAAGGGATATAAAAAGAAAAAAAGGAATGAAATTGCAATGAAGAAAACATA
>JASJOG010000056.1:1557500-1790801 GCA_030142905.1 Heliopora coerulea | reverse complement strand
AGTGTTTTGCCGCTTGAGACTTGCGTCTGACTTGAATTTAAAGCACTGTTATTGCGACTAAACATGCAGTGAAATACCAAATCAACCCTTTCCTGTCCAAGACGTCTCCCCTTGGCGAGTAAAATCGTCTGTCGTTAGCCTGAGCAAAACACCAAAGTCGGGAACGGACCGGGAAGGGTTAAAGTAATCGGCAAGACTAATTGGCGTGTCAGGGATAAATAAAGCAGGGGTGGCGCCAGGAATTCCCCGACGCAGGGACTAAGGTCCCCCCGACAGGGAGGCTAAGGTTTAGGTGCAGGAAAATGCATTATTGTTTTTGGAAATGAATACATATGCATGGTAAATGAACAATTTGTTTTTGTACCGACTACAGTAAGACATATATTAACGTATTATGTAAATAGCAATAGGCAGATTTTCAATCTCATCTCTGGCCTTGTTGATAACTGTCATTTCCGTTCGTCCTTTCTTACTATGGAATTAAACTTTAGAGTTTAGAACGTACCAGTTATAACAGTAACGTAGGCACAAAGTGAAGTCGGAAGTCGCGTTTGAATAGTCCGTAGTATTCTAAACTTGCAAAGCCACAAAACAATAAAGGTGATAGCGATAATTAAGGCTTTAGGCCAGCTTGCCCAGCCACATCAGTGTCAGTTTGCTTTTTCGTTCGTTTTCACATTATTCCCCCCAATTTTCTCGTAAAAATTCTTCCCGCTTTTATTATTCACATTTAAGGCAGATAATTCGTTTTTCCTTTTACCAGTTTGAGAAAACAAACACGAATATTTAAAGTTTCCCCCACGTATGTCGTTCCCCGACGAATTGTTCAATTTTCCCCGATGAGGGGGCCAAGGTTCGCCGACGGGGGGCTGTAGCCCCTCTGCTCCCCCTCTGGCGCTACCCCTGAAATAAAGTTAAGCAAAATTTTGCCATTTTTTTCTATGTAGTCTGTTTTGACGATCTGATACTGTCCGTCGTTTCATAAAGCCTTGAACTACCAAAAATGTGTACCGTCTTAGATGGTTGTTGGCAGTCTGAATCTGTGCAGCGTGTGTGCTTTGAATTACTTTCAGAGATCTGAAACTTGAGCCTAGAGATCTCTTTTTCCTTATAAAAAAGGCAGCTGTTTTGTCTCCGATAAGGAACTAATTGTAATCTTATATTGTTGTTATAAAACTAAACTTCGTTTGTATTTATCACTGGCATGTAACTTTTGACATTTCATTATAGGAATTTCGGCCAGACTTTCTCGTGTGAGAATACTACACGTCACGCTCAGTAGCAGATATCTATCATTTCTACTTCATACATGCTGTAAAATAGACATAACGCACCTGTATATGAAAACAGTTCGGCACCCTTCCCACTGCCAATTCACTTGTTTCTCCCTCTTGAGCCGCGAAAGTTCAGGACTTATCCTTGTAAGTTTTAGCCTTAGTCTTTTTATCAAAGGATACACTCACTTCAAAAAAGTAACGAATGGCAGTCGAAGCGGAACCTCATCCAAAGGACAAAGCGTCTTACATATCACGAGTAACGCTTTGGTGGATTGCTGCACTCCTACGAAGAGGCTACAAACGCCCACTAGAGCACAACGATCTTTACCCTGTCCGAGACAGCGAGCAAACAAAACAACTTACGAGACGTTTGAACGAGAAATGGGAAGATGAGAAAAAAAGAGCAAAACTTGTAAACAGAAGACCACTCTTGTGGAAAAGTTTGCTAAGATTTCTTTCTTGGAAAGAGTATGCTTTAGTTTTCCTCACAGGAATACTAAGAATAGCTGGACAAAACATTAGATCCTTTTGTATCATCAAACTAATCTCGATCCTTGGAAGGGTTAAGAATGGGTGGGAAGGTCCTGTACTTTCTTGTGGCATAGTGTTTGGACTCTTGATGAGAGAAATCGCGTTGCATCACTTTCACTTATGCAGCAGTCTTCCAGCCATAAGAATGAGAGCTGCGACACTTGGATTGATTTGTGATAAGGTAAGCGGTGTAGCATTGTTAGGAAGAAAGTTCATGTTTTTATGAGCCTAAAGACGGACAGGCAGACAGACAGACCATTTGGGGGACCGAAGGTCGAACGGAGCGAATGACGGACTGATTGAATGACAGGCGGACTAAATGACGGGCGGAGGGAGTGACGGACGGAGCGAATGATGGGCGGACGGGTGGACCAAACAACACATGAAGGGACAGATCAAGATATAGAAGGATGGACAAACTGATCATTAAATATTTATTTGTTATTTGGCAGTTTAGTAGTTGTACAAGTATTATTATGAATATTGAACAATACGAATAACTCAAAATCTTAGGCATTACATTCCAACCAGATTTCAAGTTCAGTGAGCATTTAAATGTAACATAATATATTTAAGAAAATTAGTTCATATGACATTTTTTGTGTTTCCACTGAGTTTTAGAAACACAAGTACAATTTTTGGAGATCGACAAGTTATTACTTGTGCGTCAAGTCATTTGGTCTGGCGAATGGCAATAGCTTTGAAATGAAGCCAAAATATTACCGTTGAACTTTGTTGTGCTTTTTTTTTAATCTGAATCTTGGAATTTAAACGATGATAGTTTTCAGGTCGTGTTTTGTTTCGCATATATCAGCTATTGCACTACTAAATTATGTCTAAAATAATTCTATTAAAAAGTTGTGTGTGAATCGGTTAGTACACACTTTAGGCCAAAGGTCTTCTTTTTGCCTTAAGCTTTTACATGAAGTGTTACGGTTGGGAGCAATGTATACATAGGATGATTGTATTCTGTTTCCTAATTAGAAAATAATTGACGGGTAGATAGTTGCACAGAGGAATGATTACACACTGAACATGGCTAGAGTTGTGGTATCGTTTAAAGTTCATGCTCGACTGCTTTACTTTCCGTAGGCTCTCAGTCTACCTCAGGCAATGGTACATCCCGGTCACGTGATGGAGCTGGTTTCTGACGACTCTCAAAAGCTGGTGACTAGTGCAGAATACTTTCTTCAAAATGGAATTGTTCAAATCTTGGAATCTCTGTCAATGTTTGGATGGTTGGTCTTCTTTGTGGGTTGGCAAGCAATTGCTGGCTCAATGTTTTTCGTCGTCATCGGCTTACTTCGATTATTGGTCACTGCCACTGATTATAAATTTCGAAAAGAAGCCTCACTTTTCGCCGACCAACGTTTAGGGTGTCTCCGAGAGATTCTTGCTGCCATACGTTCCATTAAATTGAACGCTTGGGGAAAACTTATGGAAGAAAAAGTCAAAAAAATTCGACGGTAAGATCCACAACATTAAATCAATGTTACTCAATCGCATAAAAAAATTAATGCCTTGTCAATCATTTTCACAAAAACAAATCCCGAAAAGGTGAGTCATCTTGAAAACTCGGGATTTGAGTTATACAATTTTTATACATTTTAAATGTTATACATTTAAGTCTTGTATTTCTATGATTTTTATCAGCGACATGTATAACAGCAAAATACTTCCAAATCTCCGTAATCCTTGTTCTGTTTGCCTCAACAGCTTTGAGCTTTCTAGTATGTCGCATCCGTAGCCAAAGATCCGTTGCACGCAGGGGTGTACACTTAATATTAAATGGGTCTTTGATGACGATTGAAGACTTCCAGTTTAGTCTAGCGATTAAAGAGGACAGATAGAAATTAAAACATCGGAGGTAGCACTGTTGTAGTGCACATGTCTCTCACTACTGTGACAAAAGTTCGATTCCGGCGCCGGGCAGTTATCTGATTAAAGTTACTTTGGTCACATGTGAGAAAAATGTCGTCCACTTTGACTCTACCAAGCATCGCAGGTTTTCTTCGGGTGCTCCGGTTTCTTCCTGTAGTACAATGGACCCATGAGGGGTGCTCCTTACTGGACCTCTAGGGAGAAAAGCTCAGGTAGCTGATAGGGTTATCCAGTATAAATAAAGGCACTTCACCTTTTTATCATAGTATACATAGTTTTACTTTTCTTTTCTTCAGGAAAGAGATCATGAAAAGAGCCCAGAGCATGTTTCTCATGGCAGTGTTCAGCTTCATGAACTTCATCGGTCAAGGCTTGGCTACGTTCGTGTCCATTCTCCTACTGCTCTACACACGAGACAAGGCACTGACAAGGCAGACTACCTTTGCTTTGCTGGTGTACATGGCTGTGATCGACATGTGCTGGAGCTGGTCCGTGCCACTAGCTCTTTCCCTCACGACGAATGTCAGCACTTCCGTAAAACGCATTCAAGCTTTCCTGGAAATTGACGAACAGTCAGTCTTGGCTAGTGAGGCCTTTATTGAAACTCCATTATGCAACCAATCTGAATCGTCCGACTGCTCTGGAGCAGTAGACGACGTAGCCAGCGACTTTGAAACAACCCCACTCATCAAACCTTCCGGTAACCAGTCTTCAAGTTATGACCAGCCAACAGACAACCTCTGTTTTGTTAGCTTGTATGACGTCACTTGTAAACTGCCCACGTATCACCATGGAAACGGTCAAAGCAATTCCTTAATTAGTTTTGTCACTCTGAATATTAAAGAACGAGGTTTAATGGTTGTTATCGGTCCAGTTGGCAGTGGCAAATCATCTCTTTTATCATGCATCTTGGGTAACGAGCTTCACGTATCGTCTGGTACCGTTAAACGCTCGGGAAAGCTTGCCTATGTGTCGGAGACACCATGGGTGTTCCCTGGAACTATTCGCGAGAATATCTTGTTTGGCTTGGCGTACAACGAGCGGTTGTACTCGAAGACTGTTGATGTTTGCGAATTGAGGGCTGATTTCAAAATGCTTCCTGCAGGAGACATGTCTCTCATCGGAGAACATGGTTCGACGGTGAGTGGTGGTCAGCGTACACGGATTGCACTAGCTCGGGCGGTTTATTCTCAAGCGGATATTTACCTTTTGGATGACCCACTCAGCGCTCTGGACGCCAACGTTGCCAACAATATCTTCCGAAAATGTCTGAGAGGATTGCTGGCCAATCGAATTATCATCCTCACCACACATCATTTTCGTTACCTCGACGAAACTGATTGGATTGTTAGGCTCGAACACGGGGTAGTTATGGCTCAGGGGGATTATACAACAATGAGGAATGAGGTTCATGGACTAAAGTATGCGGAGGAAAATGCAGAGGCCTCGAGTACAGAAGGTTCGAAGTCAATCTTTATTAATTTCGTTGAGAAGACTGGTGAAGATGAACCACTGGGGGAAGCATTACGTGAAGAGAAAGAAGATCGCGAAACAGGCAGCGTTCAGTTTAAAGTTTATTGGGAATATTTAAAACATGGATTGCCTGGAGCAGTTTTGTTATCTATTGCTGTTGTATTTTGTCTTGGGCAAGGTGGAGATATGATATCGTTTTAAGTTAAAAATTTAGCAATCTACGTTTTTTACTTTTTAGTTCTGCAGTATTAGTATTCATCTAAAACTTATTACAAATTGGATTTTCTCGGTTAATTTTCCTTTCTATCCTTCGTCCTCCCTCCCTCCCTCCATTCCTCCCTCTTTCCCTCCCTCCTTTCCTTCCTTCCTTCCTTCCTTCCTTCCTTTCTTTACTTCCTACTTTCTTCCCTTCCTTCCGTCCTTCCTTCCTGCACTCCATCTTTTCGTTATTCCTTCTTTCATTCCTACCTTCGTTCGTTCATTTTTTCATTTGTCCCTTCCTTCCTTCCTTTCTTCATTCATTTCCTACCTTCCTTCTTTCTTTCGTACATTTCTGTTCTCTTTCAACAATTTTGCCTCCCATTTACGCCCAATTTTCTCCCGTTTGGTTGCTTTCAGTTTCACTTAATTTTCCTCTATTATTTTATTCCAGGCCTGATTGTTATGGCAGATGTCAGTGCTTCCCAACTCTCCCGTTTCTCAACAGAAACTCCAAACTTCTATCAAATGATAACTCGTTACTCAGTTATTCTGGCTCTCGCGTGCCTCGTTCTTATTATTGCCACATCAAGTTTTTACTTCCTGTTACTAAACGCATCTTTTGTCGTCCACAACAAGATGGTTCCCTGCGTTTTGCAAGCACCACTGGTATTTCACGTATTAAATCCAGTTGGCCGAATAATGAGCCGTTTCTCTCAAGATATCAACAGTCTGGACGACCTCCTGCCAGTCTACGGCTTTCAATTTGTGTTAACATTTCTCAGAACCGTCTCCTGTCTGATATTCATTTCCTTGAACAACTACCTGCTCGTTCCCCTCACTGTAGTCCTGTTAGTTATATTCTTTTTCGTTACAAAGTTTTACTGCAGATCTGCCATGGACATTAAACGCTTGATGTCGATCGCATGCGGTCCTTTGTATTCCCATTTTTCCAACACCATGAACGGAATTAAGACCATTCGTGTTTATCAGAGGAAAAAGAAATTTATGGACATCCTCTACAGGTAAAATCATGCGTAAGAGCTGCCAGGTAAGGCTTATCAAGCGCAGAAAGAGGTTTTGCTTTTTGTTTTTTTCATAAGGGAAAGCAAACTTGAATTTTTTTAAATTCGCCTTCCGACATGGAACTTTCCCGGTCACCGCACGAGGAAGTGCTCCATCACAGAATGTTTATTCGCGGAAAAACAAATCCCAAATGGGAAGGGCAAAAATCTCTAATTACTATGGCGCTTTTGAACGTTAGGACAGTACTATTTCGCTTGTTCCCCCGTCATCTCTGCTTGTTTTCTGTTTTTGCCGGACGGCTCAAAGTCAATGCAAAGCGGTTTTAATTTTCAGTCGTAACTACATTGTAAGTTTGTTTTCTATTTCTTGCACACGAAGAGGTTAAGACTGAGTACATATAAACTAACGAAATATAACCAGATTTAAACTAAAGTTATGAATCGTCTGTTCTTTTCCATATGTTGCAGTTATATAGACGCCCATAACCAAACAATGTTTGCTTACTACCCAGCTGTTCGTTGGTTTGCAATCACTCTAGATATTGTATCTTCGATATTTGTAATGGTTGTCATTCTTGCAATTGTGTTCACGACAACAGAGTCTTCAAATGCAGGTTTGTTCAAACCTTGTGTTTTGATTTGTTTGTTGAATTGTTTAATAATAGCAACAACGATAACGATCACAACAACAACAACAATAGCAACAACAATAACAATTACAACAACGACAAAAACAACGACAACAACAACATTAATTATAACAACAACAGCGACAACTACTACAACAATATCAACAACAGCAAAAACAACAACAATAACAATTACAACAACATCATCAACAACAATATCAACAACAATATCAACAACAACAACAATAACAACAACAACTACAATAACAATAATAGTAATAATAATCTTTGTTGATCCATCTTAAATTTAGAAAGTACGGTGGATTTACAAGGTTACCAACGCTATAGAGTATTATACATTTAGCTGAATTATATTCAAGAATTAGAATGAAAAAGCTTATCTATGGGGTTTATAAAAAATTTGCTAAAATGATTGTGTGGGAGAATAAAGAGATAAGAATGCTCAAAACTAACTGGAAGTGCCAGGACTTAATAAAATCATACAAAGACGTGCAAGAAGTGAACGCTTGTATCTTTCAGATTCATGGAAGATGGCGAACCGAAGGGTACTGAAAAACCCATAACCGGCCGACAGTTAAAGCAAATACAAAATAAAACAGATTCCGAAAAATGACATTCTTAACTTGTGATTCAAGTAAAAAAAGAGTAGAATTCTATCTTTTTTTACTTGAATCACAAATTAAGAATGACATCTTTCGGAATCTATTTTACTTTGTCTAAATGTACTGCAACTCGTTTTTAACTACTTGATAAATACTGCGTTCAGGAAATGAACTGTAACAGAGATAACTAGGATTATTGACTTTTGTCAGCCATGTATTTTGTTGCCTCCACTCTTCTGTTGTATAGCTTAGATCAGGTAAGCTGTCATTTTCTAACCCCAGGACTCGACGGGTTCTTTACTGATTTTTTTCAATTAAGACTGCAGGCTTTGTTGATACCACTGCCTACCTCAAATCACCTTACTGTTAAGCTGAGGTAACAAAGTAGATTTTTTCGCCTCTATTTGTCAACTTCTGAAAAACCCGTTGTCAAATAATTGCTGCGAGAAATTTGATGAGCTATAATATTAGGACGTGAGATCACAGAGTCGATATGATATAATTATGTCAGTAACGTATATTTAGTTTTTCCAAATAATAAACATTCTGGCAGCTTTACGTTTCTCGTTTCCAGCTTTACTCGGGCTTACCATCCTGTACGCTTGTGGTGTAGCCGACGTCGCTCAATATGGTGTCCGAGTATTTGCCGAGACCCACTCGGTGATGACATCAGCTGAGAGGACATTGGCTTACACCAAAATCGAGCCCGAAAAGGGCCAAGATATTTCCTCACGACCGCCCAAAGGCTGGCCAAATCACGGAAGAATCCACTTTAGGGATGTTTCATTAAGGCATTACAAAGATGGTCCGAAAGCGTTAAGGAACTTGACATTTGAAATCAACGCATCTGAAAAGATCGGAATAGCGGGACGCACAGGTGCTGGAAAATCGTCAGTAGTAGCCGCGCTCATCCGCTTGTCGGAAAGCGATGGAGAAATCTTTATCGATGACATTAACATCAAAGAGATAAATACTGAAATCCTGCGGCGATCTGTTTCTGTCATCTCTCAGTCACCAGTTTTGATGAGCGGACCCCTAAGAGAAAGTTTGGATCCTCGTGGCGAGTTTAAGGATTCCGAGATTTGGGACGCTCTAGAGCACATGAGAATGAAGTCTATGATATCCGGCCTACCTGACCAGCTCGACAGTATCATCGAAGGGACTGGGTCAAACTTTAGTGCTGGTGAAAGACAGTTGTTGCATCTTGCTCGCGTTCTACTCCGGAGGGATAAGATTGTAATCTTTGACGAAGCTACTGCTAACGTAGATTTGGAAACGGATGAGATAATTCAGAAAACAATCCATGATGAGTTCAAGAACTGCACGGTGATCACTATAGCCCATCGGCTGAACACGATCTTGGATTGTGATCGAATAATGTTGTTAGACAATGGCGAGATTGTGGAGTTTGATAAGCCGAAGGTTTTATTGGAGAAAGAAGATGGTTTTCTTAAGAACTTTTATGAGATATCGAACAGAAGGGCAAATAAGTCAAAAGGAAAGATTAATTAAGTTATTTAATAGTCGAAGGTTGACTAGTAGGGTGTCCATGTTAACAAAGAGGTTGAGAACTGGAGGTATGTTTTATCGAAAATCGAGAAATTGTTTTAGGTTTTTCTAACTCAGACATGTAATGCGTGATTAGCGCTTGTCTTATCTGAAATGTCGTATTCCTTGGCTAGAACGGGAAACTTAGGGCATTGATGTTTCTATGAAAAGCTCTTTGTTCGTCGATCTCTGCTGCAGCCGATCCAGTGACATCCTAGCCATGCATCTCTGTCAGATGCCGCTGCAAACATAAAAGTGATCGAATGTCTAACGATTTTTAAGAAGTATATCGATACACATTTTGTGATTCCATGTGGTTAAGATGTGAAACAATTTCACTTATTCCAGTTTCACTTGTGAAATTTGGCATCGAGAATTTTTATAGGGAATGAGTGAGGAACCAGGAATTTTCAGGAGCAACGTCAAACCCCTCCAGTAAGGCAAATAAGACAAAGAAGTCTTGTGAGTTATTTTATTCGTTGTTTTATAGGAAAGTGGTAGTTCTTGTTTTAATTTCTTACAAGGAATTCGAAAAGAGGTGACAGAAATTGAGAAGTTTCAGAGTATGAAGTACGGCATAAAATTCCCGAATGGATTTTCGTATGCCCATTTGTCGGGAAAGGCAGGAAGTTTGCCTGCTCTCGAAAAAAAATTTCAAGCTGTCCACACGATTGTATCATACTCTTAATCACGATTTAATCACCCTTCGCAATGTTAAATCGTACAATAAATCTGACTGCGTCAGGCTTGGACTAGCCATTGTGTCATCGTACCGCTGAACAATAGTCAGCTGTTGTTCTGTGAAGCGAAGGCACAATGGCCAGTCCAAGCCTGGATTGCGTGATTATACCTATTGTATCATGGTTTCCAATAGCAAAAGAAATGCACTTGACACTGATTTGTGGCAAATGTTGGTCTGAGCAATTCTGCGTTATGATTGGTTCAGTCTTTATACACAAGAAAGTCAGAAGGGACGTAAAGACGATAAAATACATATGATTGTTCTGTTCAAATTCGTTTTTCTTTGGCTTTCTCAAATGAAGCGATGTGGAAATGAATTCAGTATCCGAACTAGTACTTAATCGGCTCAATTTCAGTCTCTTGTCGTAATGAACGACTAAATCATCGCATGAAAATCTTGCACAAAACAGCTTTCAATGTCGTTTCGTAACTATGGGCAATCAAGCAATCATTTGCGTCAGCAATTGCAGTTGGATACTGTTAAAGTGTTGAGTAGCGTTATTAATCTTATCCGTCAGTAGCTTTGCATTGCCTCTGGCTGTTATTAGGAAGGTTGCAGCTATGAGGTTTTCTGAGTATTGGAGATTTAAAGGACAGGTTGACCTACATTTTCCTGTTGAGATATAAGATCGGTCGTCCTGATGTATAGACGATCTCCTATCAAGAGTCGTCATGATGTACTGCAACATTGGCAAACTAGTAGCGTACGTAAGCAGGAATTGTGTTGCCGACAGACAGTTTCACGTTCATTAAGACATCAAAAGATATTAGCAATGACAAGATAGGCTAATAGGCTGAAAAGTTAAACTAAATCTTAAGCAGCAAGCTTTGAACTTGCCGTGCTTTTTTGTGGCAAATTCATGATCATGTAGTCCAGTCCCATTTAGACCATATAGCTGTTACATTGCGACTAGGTGACATAATTGCAGTTAAAAACCACGCAGCACACTCACAGAGACCAGAGAGCAATTGTCCTCCTCACCTCCTTCGGTGGAAAAAATTCTTCGTTTAAATAAAATATTGCAATTTTTATATTTCGAGAAAGTCAAGTCGTTTTTGCAATATGTCTGCCAGGAAATGCATTTTTGGGTGACGGTTTTTGGCCTTTTTTTTAGTGAACCAAAACTGATTTTTTGACTTTGCTCTCCTTTCGCAATTCCTAGTTTTGCACTTAGCTGTTCTTATTGTAGCCGCAGAAAGCCTGTTAATCATCGCTGTATCTCTTGTTCAATATCGTTGCAGCATTCTTCAGGATCAGTATCGATACAACATTCGGATGACTTTGGGGGAATTAAACGATGTGTGTGAGTCTGTGGATGGTGACATGGCGTTAATCTTTGTGTCTAAGCTATTAACGGACTTTCCATCTCCAGCGAGCCTTGTTTGCAAATTTGTTTGATGAGCTTTTTTAAAGATTTTTATGAATTTTTGTAAACCGGTTACAAACGGTTTCCTTATAACAACTCAATGAGAAAAGTAAAATACAAATACAAAGTGAATCCTACTGATTTTGCTGATTCAATTGTATATTAGGTGGTTTTCATCACCATCACCATCATCATCGTCATCATCATCATCATCATTACCATCGTCATCTTCGTCATCGTATTCATCAGCTTCATGATCATAGTCAGAACAATCATCATGAAACGATATTGTTATAGTCAACATCAATTACTATAGTCTATTGTTCCTTTTTCATTGTACTTATTGTTCCGTACATCTTGTCTTACCACCATACAGTCATCTTTAATTGCGTCTTTGAACTGTCGTCCTTTTACATATTTGAAGCAAAGTTTTAGAACTCCAAAATAGTTGGCATTTGCCATCGATGGGTATATATCGTATGCATAAGCTTATATCTAAGAAATATTGATTTTCAAAAATACTTTTTTGACGTCGTCATAAAGTTCACTAGTTTATTTATGAATGGGTCGTTTATTTAGGCTGAGCAGAAAAGGTGCTGGAAAGAGAACCAACAAAGACAGCAAAACTATCAAGAAATTTTGAAGGTCTTCGATAAAAGCTTGATTGAAAACCAAGAGCAGTTTGAATGTCCTATTTGCTTTGTTGACACTGATCGTGGAGAGGGCGTAGTTTTGAGAGAATGTTTGCACAACTTCTGCAGGTTTTTTATCTTAAAGTTGTCATTCTGGAATTTTTGTTTGTAATAATAAGCAAGATGTAATGTAATTCATAGTCTATCACTACACGAAGGGTCAGTTGTTTCAGAGTTTTAATTACATATTTAATTGTATTGTTTGTACTGTATCGTTTGGCAGCAAGTAGCCTGAGAAGCGAAGCAGGCGTCCGAATTGGTTCTGTCAACTTTTCCTGCCGTCAACTTAGATTTTTTGTGTTATTTCTCCATAGGGAATGCTTGATGGAACATATTCGCCATAACACCGAACCCGAAGTTCAATGTCCTTTCAAAAATGATGATTTTGCTTGTTGTGAAGTTATAACGCATCAAGAAATACAACAGGTTTGTGATATCTGATTCTCTTTCTGACTGCTTCGTTATTTTATAAGGAGTTTATCACTTGACACATTTTTGGAGTTAAATTAACTTGTATGAAAGTCATTCTACTCAAGGAAGTTGACTCTTCTGCTTGAATGACGTCATATAAACGAGAATAAATGAATGAACGGATAAATGAACGAACGAACGAATGACTGCATGAATGGATGAATGAATGAATTCATCAATCGTCTCACCGACCAACCAACAGATAAGCAAACAAACAGACAAACCAACAAACAAATACATACATAATTGATAAAATTTCTGTTGGTACTCCGGTGTATTGCTGATAAGACTGATAATTGAACCAATTTGAAGTCTCGGAAAGACAGTTATAATATCCGATTCAGTATATTTAAATTGTCTGGTTTTTTCGCCCCTAGCTTTTGAGTGAGGAAGATTTTCAAAAGTATTTGAATCGCAGTTTGGCAATTGCTGAAAGTCAAGCTTCAAACAGCTTCCATTGTCAAACACCGAACTGCCATGGATGGTGCATCTATGACGACGAAGTAAACGATTTCGACTGTCCTGTTTGCGATGAGAAAAACTGTTTGACGTGTAAAGCACTTCATGATCCATTGAACTGCAAAGAATATCAAGATGATTTGAAAAGAATGGCTGTAAATGACGAGGCAGCTCGTAAAACGCAAGAGCATTTGGAGGTAAGAACTTAGACGTTCAGTGATTTATTCATATAAATGTGAAAGCTGTCTAAGATATCCTGAGAAGCATTGGCTACATGGGAAATTGTAATGTTCCAGCTTTTTTTGGAGCCGAAATCTTGAAAATTGGAGTACTAGGTGCAATATTCAGCGTCACAAGTTATGTAGGAGTTTGGTGTTGTGCTCAAAAAGGCTATCCATGAAAAATAGCTTTCCGCTAACCGAGTAGATTTCCGCTGTCAGTTACTCAAATATCTATATATACTGCAATACAACTGTATACATGATCAGAAAACAGACGCTGCATTAACCAGTGATAGACAATTTTAACGCAGTTTTCCTTGTGTAAAGTTTCTCAGTGGTGGAAAGACGTTTTTGACTTACTTTGCAGTTCTCTACTTTTCCAGATAACTCCCGATCCCAGGTTGATGATACATACATACATACATACATAAATACATACGTATGTATGTATGTATGTATGTTTGTATGTATATATACATATATATATATACATATATATATATATATATATATATATATATATATATATATAAGTAATATTTAAAAACCGAGCAGGAGTGCTTTATCGGGATTTAAAACACGAGGCGATAGCCGAGTGTTTTAGACCCGATAAAGCACGAACTGCGAGTTTTTTAAATGTCCTATAAAATTCACCTCTTAATACGCTGATTCGTGAAGAAAGTTTGGAAATTTATCGTTCGTAAACCAAAAAAATTCAACTTCTTCTTCACATATAAGGGCACATGTATCTTTATCATATATATGAATCCGACACGCTTATGATTTTCTTTTGTCATTCCTTGATAAATTTTTAATGAATTTTATAAATATATATATAAATGTAAAGAAAACTGTAACTAGTATACCCTCCACTGCCGCTTTCCTTTGCGTTTTTGAATATATTTTGTTTTGGCTACCGTTTCGTTGTAGGAAATGCTGAAAAACAAAGACGGAATGAACTGTCCTTCTTGTGGTATAATTCTTATTAAAAAAGATGGTTGTGACTGGATGAAGTGCACCATGTGCAAAACTGAAATATGCTGGGCTGTTCGTGGGCCTCGATGGGGGCCTGGGGTAGGCTTTGAATCGTTTGAGATAGTCTTCATGTTGTTACTGTTGCTCTTGTTGCTGTTCCGTTTGTTGCTGTTGTTGTTGCAGATTCTGCTTTTGTTGTTTTTTTACACTGCTGCCTTTTCTTAGTAAAGTTTGTGCAATATATTATGTTCCATTTGATATTTCTCTTACGACTCTTTAGGGACCTGGTGATACCAGCGGAGGCTGCAAGTGTAACGTAAACAACAATAAATGTCACCCCGAATGCCGCTATTGTCATTGAAAGTAATTACCGCTGACCAAGTATGCTTTATCTGCATATCCTGTGTACAGCAGGAAGGTATTAATTTCAATTGGTGATTTAACACTGGTCATTGTCAGTCGTTTTTGACAGAAATTAGGTAATGATTTGACAATTTTATTGATACTAATCCCAACTGAATCTCTTGACGCTGATCCTAATCCTAACTCGAAGTCTAAGTCTACCACCAACCTTATTCCTAACCCTTGCCCCAACCCTAGCCCCAACACTAACTCCAACCCTAATTCTTACCATAACCCGTAACCGTACCTCTAACCCTAGATCATCTTTAAATCGGAAACTTATACTCATATTTTTCACCAAATGTTATTCTGGAACTAGACTGCATTGTAGAGTAAAAGAGCCAGAGCAAAAGGATCGTAAAAAAGCAAAACTGGAGTTAAATTTTTATCACGTAGGTTTATACTAACAATTTCGTAGTTAAAATATTTCTACTATGAAAACCTGAATGCCAGTTATTACATATCCTAGCTATACACCTGAATTCCATTTTTGTAAAATGATCAAATGAGTTGGAACTGAAAATGATTCTGACTTTATTTTATTTTATTTTTTTATTTTATTACGTTTTGCCACGGCTTTAAGGAAGTAAGTTAGACAAGATAATGTTTTAAGGAAAATGCGACACTAACAGGGCGACCTTAATCATCACAGTGTTTATTGACATGTTTGAGGAAGTTGATCGTCCAGGTTAGTGTAGTCTTGAGAAAGACTGTTGGTTGAAGTGACTGACGTTTCGACAGCCTTAGCGGCGGTCATCTTCAGAGTCAAAAGGCCTTTTGACTCTGAAGATGACCGCCGCTAAGGCTGTCGAAACGTCAGTCACTTCAACCAACAGTCTTTCTCAAGACTACACTAACCTGGACGATCAACTTCCTCAAACATGTCACGATTCTCCCAGGTTCAAACCATTTACTTTACAGTGTTTATTAACAAGTTACGTATCGTTGATGGAAGGACTACATGAAGTAACGTGGCAGGGTAACCGCAACAGCATGCGCCATTTACTGCGATCCCAAGGTTAAAGAAAATATAAGAATAAATTGAATGTAAAAAACTTGATATATTATGATTTCATGCTCAATAAATTAATTTTTTCTATTCATTTGCAAGTCAATTTGATGCCAACACTCATCACGTTCAGGTTTGCTTGGTTTGTTTCCGACACCGAGTAACCTTTTCGACAAAACATACGAAGCAAACCCCGACGATAAAGCTTAACCCCTAATAGGCGTTAAAGAAACTTAACGTATATTGAAGCGATTTGAGGTTTTTCCATAGTTGAAGGCTTGGGCCAATCCGCTTCTCCTTGGACGAAAACGGGCATGCTCTTTTGGTCAAAAATCTGAATACGTCCCGCTACGAATGCAGCATTTTCATATCCTGCTGGTTCAAAAGGTTTCTACTGACTTATTGGTTACGACATGGTTAGGATCACAATGTTTTTGTTTTTGAAGTGTCCAAAACTGGGAACTGCTGTCGAACGGTCCTCCAATGGCATTCTCGGATTCGAAGAACAGAAAGGTCTTTCGCTTAATGACTTCTCTTTTCGTTGACTTTTATTCGTCAGATCAGTTGTTTTGTAGTTCACCTGAATGTTAGTTTAAATATGTAAGTAATTTACCTGAATTTCATCACCAATAAATATTGGGGGTGTTACACCCTTATACCCTGCAGTACCAACGGCCCTACCTCTGGGCCAAGGTTTTGATATCCGAACCATGTAATGTTGCATTAATAACCTTGGACACTGCTCAATTTCAGCAAACACATAATTTACGTGTTGGTAATGGTAGATCGTCCAGGTTACTGTAGTCTTGAGAAAAACTGTAGGTGACTGACGTTTCGACGGCCTCAGCGGCAGTCATCTTTAGAGTCGAAAAAGAGGACTCTGAAGATGACCGCCGCTTAGGCCATGGAAATGTCTGTCACCAACAGTCTTTCTCAAGACTGCACGAAACCTGGACGATCTACCATCATCAGTATGTACCGATTCTCCTGAGTTCAAATCAGTTAGTTTATATAATTTTCCATTACAAGTAGAAAACTGCTCGAGTGTCTGTTGTGTAACAGGAACGTAAACATGATGAGTGGCCGAGAGTTTTCAGATATTTCTTTAGTGGAAATGGTGTCATTCATATTTCTATCACAGTTCAAGGACACGAAAGCTATTTTCCATTCGTGTACATAAAATAATCAAGATTTGTTCGAACATTCGTGACGTCATCCATCTCCTTGTCGTCTACAGTGGAACCCCGTTAATACGACCACCGTTGGGCCTAAAAAGTTTGGTCGTATTAACGGGGTGGTCGTATTAAGAGGGGCGGATCAGATACGTAACAAATGTTTTTTTTAAATGACGTCATGGCAAACGGAGTCAGATTTCAATTAGCATAACGCAGGGTTCGCACTGCTTCTGGAATTCCTGGAAAACTCCTGGAATTTCCAAAATTTCTTCCAGGGCAATTGAAAACTCCTGGAAATTTTTAAGTTTGACCCCAACTCCTGGAAAACTCCTTGAATTTTCTTTTAGTATTAGGTTAAATATTCGAAAACTTAAAATCGTTACTAGTAAATTGTTTTTACCAAGAAAATCGGCAATTTGTAAGTAATAAATGAAAGCGAAAGCATATTTCAATGCAACGTTATCTAAATTAGTATTTAATTGCCACACCCGACTCCCCCTCGGGATTTTTTTCACTTGGCGTGGCCACTCGGTTCCCCCATCGATCGTCGATCGTCGCAAAGATGGCTGTAGATTGTAGATTTGTTGTAATATATTAAGTCTTATAAAGTCAAAAGTTCGAAGTTTTGAGGTGAATGTCAAGTATTTCGACTAAAAAATGCCTGGGGGATCGTGTTTGTTTAACAAAGAATGGCTCGATGGTGTTTATAAAGATTGGTTAAAGGAAGACAAAGACAATCGCAAAGCAAAATGTGCTGCTTGTAATTCCTGTTTTGACATCGGAAACATGGGTATCAAAGCTGTTGAATCTCACGGAAAAGGAAAGAAACACCAGAAAAACCTGAAAATTTTTTTGCAATACAAGAAAGGAAAAACAGGTGTGGAAAATTATTTTAGTACTTCATCACCATCCAAATCAGTGCCAAGTAGCAAGTCGTCAAACACCTCGACAAGTCATTCTGAAGGACACATTGAAGAACACTTCAGTAAAGAAGAAGTTCTTAAATCAGAAATATGGTGGGTTCTTCATACTGTTAAAAACCACCACTCTTACAAGTCAAATGAAAAGATTGATCATTTGTTCTGTAAGATGTTTCCAGACTCTGCCATCGCCAAAAAGTTTTCATGTGGTGAAAAGAAAACAGCTTATGTGTGTTGTTTTGGACTCGCACCATACTTCCGGTCACAGCTTATCAAGGAAACTATTGGGCCATTTGTTTTTCTCTTCGACGATACTCTCTGTCAAACCACTCGGTCAAAACAAATGGATGCTTATGTCAGGCAATGGGATGACAACAGACAAATGGTTTCAACTCGTTACTTAGGATCTGTGTTCATGGGTCATGGTCGGGCTGCAGATCTTGTTCAACATTTCCATCACATTTGTGGGCCACTGAATGAAAGCAATATTTTGCAGATTAGTATGGACGGCCCCAATGTGAACTGGAAATTCTATGACACTGTAAAGCAGGAGTTAGAATCACCAGATGGTCCTAAACTCCTTGACCTTGGAAGCTGTGGACTTCACACCATCCATGGTGCTTTCAAAAATGGTATAATTGAAGCTGAATGGAAATTAAATGAGTTTCTTAAATGTCTCTACAAACTTTTCAAAGATTCTCCAGCAAGACGAGATGACTACACAAGGTTTTCAGGTTCAACCACTCTGCCTCTGAAGTTCTGTGTCTGCCGTTGGGTTGAAAATGCACACGTGGCAAGCAGAGCAATTGATGTCCTTCATTCTGTTGAGCTTTACATTAAAGGATCAATCGAGGAGAAATGTGCACCAAAGCACACAACCTTTCTTACAGTGAAACACGGGTGTGAGGATCCTTTGTTAAAGTCCAAGCTTTTATTCTTTGTGTCTGTTGCAAAGCAATTTGAGACATTTTTTGTGAGGTACCAGACTGACAAGCCTATGATACCTCACCTCAGTGGTGATCTTCTGAAATTAATCAAAGCACTAATGGCAAGATTCATTAAAGCATCTGTTCTCAAAAGCTCATCTACACCCCAAGCTCTGATGGCTATTGATCTCGAAAAAGTATCTGTAAGCTGGGAATTAATTGACATTGGCTATGCAGCTGATAAGGAGGTGAAAGAACTCCTTGCCAAAAGGAAGATATCTGAGAAAGCAGCTTTGGAATTTAGAATGGAATGCAAGTCTGTGCTTTACAAAGTTACTTCAGCATTACTGGAAAAGTGCCCTCTCAAGTATTCTTTAGTGAGAAATCTTGCATCCCTTGATCCTTTAGAAATTGCAAAGGATCCAGCCAAGTCAAAGAAAAAATTTAAAAGAGTAGTCAACAAACTAGATCATGCAAAGAGAGTAAAGTCCAAGGAATGTGATGACATAATATGGCAGTACAACCAGTTTTTGGATGAAGTTGTTGTTGGTCCAAAGTTTGAATCTTACGAGCCATATTCAGAGAACTCACCGCTGGATACGTTTTTCTTCAATGAAATTGGCACAAACAAAGAATATGGTCTTTTATTTAGTATAATCAAGCTGTGTTTGTCTTTATCACATGGACAGGCTACTGTTGAACGGGGTTTTTCCTTAAATACTAATTTAATTGTTGAAAACTTACAAGAAGAGAGTATTGTTGCCCAAAGAATTGTACATGACAATATCTCCTTTAATGGTGGAGTGCTAGAAATACCTTTGACAAAGGAATTGTTGATCATTGTGAAAGGTTCACATCAGAAATATTTAGCTTCTCTTAATGCAAAGAAAGAAGACAGCAAAAGAGAGGAACAGAAAAAGAAGTTGAGAGAGGAGACAGAAGATCTTGCTAAGAAAAAGAAGCATTGTGCAAATGAGATCACAAGTTTAACGACCTCAGCTGATGCACTTGCAGATAAAGCCGAAAGTGGACATTCCCTGCTACTTCTAACACAGTCTAATGCACTTAGAAAGAGAGCAAGAGAAAAAGCAGAGGAACTGAAGCTTATTGATCAAGAATTAGATGTTAGGAAAAAACGAATGAAAATGATATAACTGTTTTTTCTACAAACGCTTACTAGGTCGCTTAGTTTGTTCTAAAAAAAAACTGCTTTACTATTTATTAAATTTCAAAGTTGAAGGTCCTGGAATTTTTATATTTATACCCTGGAAAACTCCTGGAATTTTATCATCTCCTATTAGTACGAACCCTGATAACGCTAAAACCACAAAATAATCCACAAATAAATTTTATTAACTGAACACAATTCAACAAAATTAACCAAATGAGATGAATAACCTTGATAATAAGCCCCTACATTAGTTATTTAAATTTCTTTAGATTTAAAAAAATCTGTAAGCTTCCGTTGGTTTTTCCGAAACTAAAGCCAATCGGTTTGAGCTTGGCAGATTACTCTAGCGAGCTCATTTGCCGTTTTTGAATTTCCTTTCTGTTCGAGAAAATCCAAAGCATCCAGAATTGAGGATATTGCCTGCCGTTTTCGCTTACAATTTGAAGACATGATAACTGGTCAAAGTGGTTTATACACAAAGCTGCGAAGCGTGTTCGGACAAAAGGTAATAAATCAGGAAAATCCTCGAGACATGCGTGAAAATTTTGCACTGATTAAATTAGAAAAAGTGTGAAATATGGATCGATGACAGATTCGGCGCTTTTCATAGCCTGCGCGTGCATAAACTCGTATTTCCGCCGGTAGCGTCGAAGGAGTCATGTCTGGCCCGATGGAAAATATTTCTAGCACAAAAGTAATCGAAGTTCCTTCTTGGATAAGGGGATATCATGTTTACAAAGAATACTGGAGAATCGAGATTGATGAAGTTCTTGAACTAAAGCACGAACACGACAATGAACAAGACAAGAACGCTATTGCGGCGATTAAGGAAGGAGATGTAGTTGGTCGCGTTCCAAGGGCACTAGCTTCTACAAATCATGGAAATGGGATAGTTCGCCATTTTTTAGCAAAGAGCAGCAGTAAAGCAGAAGTTAAAGTTATTGGAACAGCTGTCAATCGGGGCGGGGGATATGGAATGGAGATTCCATGCATTTACAAATTTATGGGGCAGGGAAAGAACATTGACTTGCTAAGCAAATTGCTGGACATCCCGAATAACATATCCGTTAGAGACGAAATGGAATGTGGCCAAAAGTGAACAGCAGAGAAAAGTGGCAGAAAAAAGAAGGCAAGAAAACGATAAAACGACCCAAAAACATATTTAATCACGTTCTATCTGTTTAATAAAAATTAAAATGAATATTGAAAACGTTTAAGTGTTAATTATTTGTCGTATGTGTAATTGATTAAGATAATTATACACCGCATATCAGAATTTGATATCAAAAAAGGCATTACTCAACACGTTGAGTGGTCGTATTAAACAGCAGGGGACATCAAAATATGGTCGTTGGTCGTATTAACGAGGTGGTCGTATTAACGAGGTTTTCAGATAAGAAAAAAAATTAGCTCTTATTCAGAGAAAAAAAAAAAAAGTGGTCGTATTAACGGGGTGGTCGTAAGGCGGGGTTCCACTGTAATATAAAATGAAAATGACGTCAGCAGTGCCCTTATGCCCTTCCGGAAAATGGGGCTCATCCGAACTGAACATGCCTAGGATTGCTCCTGTTTTATAATATAACCTACCTATATATGGTCGGTGGGTCTATATGGTCAATTGGATTCACGGGATAAGGGCTCGTGACGTTAATTATACGGAAGTACACCATATGGCGGCTCAGCAATGGTAAGCTCATGTCACATACGGGCATGTTCAATTTATGGGCGTAGGAATGGCTTTGTTGCGTTGGACATACGAGTGTGTACCATATATGGGCTTAGGGGTCGTAACATGATGTAACACATTCCGAAGGTCATTTTGTTGGACTCGATATAATATTGATACTGAACGACTTTATTATTGGTACCAAACCTGAAAGAACCTGTCTTACTAACCTTAACCCAATCTGTAAGCCTAAGCCTAAATCGTAAACCCAGATCAGCTGAAGTAAGATGAAATAATTACATTCAAATCAAATTCCATGCAGTGTAATAACAGAGACGAGGGTAATTGTACCCCCCACCCCTCCATCAGTAGGAAAAATTCTTCGGGGGAAAAAAAAAATCAAGAAAACCGAGTCGTTCTTGTTATATCTCTGTCAGGAAATGGCTTTTTAGGGTGGTGCTAGTTGGATTTTTTTCAGGGAGGCAAAACATTTTTTTACTTTTCCCATTTTCACAATTCCTAGTTGTGCCCTTGGTCATTCTTGTTTTTCCACCGAAAATTTGTCAGTCACGCCGGTTCTAGAAATTCCCATGACTCTGCGGAAACGATGTGTATGAAACTGTAGACAATGACACGGCGTTAATTGTTGTTTCTTAGCTATTTATGACTGCCTTCGCACCCTTTGTTTCTGCTGGCGAATCTTGTTTTCAAGTTTGTTGGATAAGCAGTTTCAATCTTTTTAATTATAATTTCTAAGTTCGTGAAAAAAGCTTTTCCTGTAAAAAAAAAACTCATAACAGAAAACCCCCCCAAACACCCCAAAAAACCTCGAAATAAAACACTTTTAATTTGGCTGACTCAGGCATTTGTGGTAAATGAGGTCATTTGTCAGGTATCAAAACGAGGCTAGGGAATTTCCCATAAAAGAAAACGATTTGTCAACAATGATCATATATGTATGCACCGAATGCGAAAGTAGAGTGAAAATTGTGTTTCAGTGAACAGCCATGCATGAAACTGTGCAAGAGAATTTCATTGAAATACGGTGAATGTGTTGCGCAAACTGAATAAGCGGTTAATAATTTCGTTGCTGTTCAACTTTGTTACATCAACAAAATGGCGGAAATGGATGGCCAGTATTACATTCTTCTGAAAGGTAAAATGGCTGAGAAACGTGATAAGGGCATCACAGGTTTCTCCAAAGGAAAGAAGTTTGTTTCATTGCTCGAGGGAGAGATATTGATTTCAGTTCGTGAAAAGGACCAACCAAAGGAAAATACATTAATAAAACTCAATTCTATTGAGAGACCTTCAGTTATTTTAGAATGCTGTACCACAGAAGTTCAAAGGATTGATCAAGACGAAGCTAAACTATTGCTACCCTTATGTTCTTTGAGCGAGAGACTAAAAGTGTTTCGGGAGCGAAAGAGATTAACAGATGGGAAGAAAATGGGTGTTGGAAGTAAAGTGTGGGTGATGATACTTGTCAACAGGATCAAAAAGGAATTCCAAGGTATTATTAGGTACAAAGGCCCACTACCTGGAACACTTGGTACAATGTTTGGAGTGGAGTTGTTGGTAGGTCATGATGAAATTTAGTTTGATATCTTATTGCAAAATGAGAAAGTGACAATTTTGGTTTTATTTTCACTTAAGTTTTAATTATGATAACTACATTCAATTAATACAGTACATGGTCTATTGAAACAGGTTTGTGATGGCTTACATAGATTATCCCCAGAGGTCACCAATGGACATTCCATTTCCCCTGTGCCAGGGAATCCTAGTGTGAACTTGTCTAAGTTACCACTTGGCATTCCTGTGTCTCGTTGGTGTGCTGTTTTATGGTGGTACTGGGTCCAATAGTTCAATAATCAATAAACAAAAAGATACATGATTTTTATGTATAAATTGAGAATCCAGGTATTTTAGCATGCTAACTGGGAAAATATGCCATAAATTTATTGCTTTAATGTCCCAATTACCCTTGGTGCAGACCTGCCAAGTGTCTTGCATTCCATGTGAAATTTGCACTTTCAACATTTCCTGCTGTTCCACATTCTTGTCTAAAAGCTCCATGAAGTGATGTATTTCTGGAGATTATGACTCCTTTTCCCTCAAACGTTAGATAATATTGTCGATTAGGAGATTTAGTTAATGCACCGATTATTTTGCTGATTATTAGGAATAATTGGCCGATTACCAATTATTTCAAATTGGCCGATTGTATGTATAGTGCAGATGCAGATTTGTCACTTTTATCCAGTCTCCTTGATTTTTTTCTACTTGCAATTTGTGTACGTGTATATCTTAAGCCTTGTCTACACAGATTTATCTTCAAAAGTTTCTTCAAAACATACATGTGAAATGGCATTTTCAGAAGTTTCCACTATGAAAAGTATTTTCACCTAAAATGATATGCTTGGAATATGGATAGGACATGACCACAGCAAAATATTTGTAGATACAACTAAAAATGTATCAGTTTCCTGTGGAATTGTTTGCTCAGTTTGACTAAGTAATCCTGGCTCAGAGAGGTGGTTTCCAATCCTGTTTTCCTTAACTCTCTGGAAATTGAAAATTCTTTCATGATACAGTTTTTCAGTGACAATTCACACCCTAGGTATGTTAAAGAAATATTGGTATTTACACTTGATCATGTGAAATGGAATTTATTTTAGGTGAATGGAAAAATATGTGTGTGAGAATTACACAATTTGATAATTATCCAGCTGGCCCCTTTTCCAAAAAATCAACTCTTGTGCCACTGACTGCCAATTATACATGTGATCCAGTGAATCTAGTGCAGTGTTCTTCCAGCTAAACTTTGACCAAATTTGAGGAATTTTTTATTTATTAAGTTGGTAATACTGATGTAATGAAGACTATATTTGAGGAACATTTGGGAAATATTCCTTGAATATATTAAGAATGTAACTTCTTTTTCAATTTTATTTTTCAATATCACATTTTCTGTTGGTGTTGATTTTAGGAAAGTGTGGGCAAAGGATCAACAGATGGTTCATTCAAGGGTAAATATTACTTTAAATGTGATAAAAATGGTGGAGTGTTTGTATCATTGGAGACATTGGTGCTACGGACAAAAGATTTAAGAACAAGTGGTAAAGACTACAGTGAAGTCAATGGTGATAACCCTGAAGGATTGAGTAAGGATAAAAATAAAACTAAAGAAATCAATTCATACACAAAATCTACAATTGAAAATTCATTGGATCAAAATATTGAACATAATCTAAATGATCCAGTTTGGGTGTATATTGACAACAAACCACAGCGTGGGATAATACAATTCATTGGTCGACCACCAGGAGAAAAAGACATTTTAGCAGGCATCAAAATGGTATGTAAAATTTAAAGTATTGTATTCTCACTTTAAGCATTAATTATCTCTAACAGTGGCTCATAATGAAAACATGTTACTGCATAAGACATTTTTTAAACACCATTATCTAATATTGTGCACTCTGTATTGTTATCATAAATGTCTATTGTAATGAAAAGCCCCCTGTGATGTTCATTTGACTTGAAAGAATAACATGGTGAAAAAAAAATTGTACTGTACTGCTCAGAAATAACATAACAGTGTGTCTGCATCTGGTTTGGTTTTCTCTTGTGTCCATTTTGTGTCTATGCTGCATCTGTTTTGCATCTGTACTGCATCCCATATGTGTCTTTCCTCAATTTGTGGGTGTGTTGAAGACACAGCCAATGTTGAAGCTTGTGATATGCAGCTGTATGGCATTGAGTGATCCAAATGCTGCGGTCAAGCTCCACAGTGACAGTTATGAACATCTATGCTACAGTATTTTGAAGTCAAGCAACATACAAAATGTTTGGATCACACTATCCAAACACTCAAAAACCATTGTGTATTTTATTTATAAAATAATATGCAATGCAAATGACACCACACTAAAACACAAACTTCAGTAAACTTTTAGTTTGGATCCTTTCAACTATGCATGAGCATTACCAATCAGAGCTCTTGTAAGATGTTTGTTATTTTATATAAGAATGTTGTAAATAACTGGGATTATAAGTTGACTGTAAGTTATATGTTTGTTTCTTGGTTTATATTTCAATCAAGGCATAAATGGCAATTTCATTTTAAAGTACATGTTGTTGAGTTAGAACACCAATTTGGATACAAGCTGACTGAGACTGGGTGAAATTTCTAGTCCATATTAAAATGCTGAAGTGTTTCTAATGAACATGCTCTCACGATTTGTCATGTACATTGTAAATGCATCAGCCACTGGTTTGGTGTGAGGCATTTATTTTCATAAACCTATGAAATATATCTTGAAGTCTAGAGCAACACAAAAGCAGCATGTACAAGCTGTGGTTCATCCATTTTCATATGCTTTTTTGTCCAATTGCCATTTTTGATTTACTCCTTGTTGTACTGTGATTCTTTTCCAGGATAAAAAATGTGGCAAAGGAGATGGAGAGTATTATGGTAAACAACTTTTTGAATGCGAAAAAGATCATGCTCACTTCACTCCAATTTCAAATGTCATTTCAAAGGAAAAGTTCTCTCAGATGTTTCTTGAGCCTCAGAAGTCTCAAACATTCAGTAAGTGGACTTAACACCCCATTTTCCCCCAAAATACATAGATTTAAGCTCCCATAATATTTGCTTAATCATAGATTTCAAAAGAAATTCCATGCTTCTACAAATTGCCTTGTGAATTGCAGGCCTATTGCTTGGAATGGTTCTCTGATGCTTCCCATTTAGTTCCAGGATCTGCCCTCTATGATGCTGATGTGACACTTGTATCTAAACATGTTAATTTAAGTTGTGGCTGTGATACAGTTACTGGACTCGTTCAAATGTATTGACACTAGTGACAACTCACTTGGACCAGGTGCAATGTACAACTTAAGACCATTTGATTTTGTTGAAAAGTACTTTCAAATACTGTTGCAAGAAATGGTATTCCAGAGGTTCGAGAGTTGGAAAATCCATCCGGGAGCATGTCCTTGGCTCACCTCCCCCTGAAAACATCGCGTCCTAGCATAACGGTCATATTCTGGCGCTACCTGTGGCTCTAGACTTGATTTTCTCAGTTACTGATTTTGAAGTACGTATCCGTTTGGTACAGCCAGTAAAAATGGGCGCATGAAGTCTTGATCGAGCCCTCAACGTCAAAACGTGGCTAGGGCCCTGGATCGCTCACAAGAAAAGGATGACATTTTGTTTTTGTACCAAGCTCTTGTTCCTAGATACCTTAAGAATTTGGTGATTTTACGCCCCGATAAGGGTAATGGTGTTGTTCTACTAGACCGTACTGACTATCTAGAGAAGGTTGAAAAGCTATTGTCAGATACATCGAAATTTAAAAAACTGGATACGGATATTTTGGATCTCTGTCTTAAACGAGAGAATAGACTTGTTAAATAAAGTAAATGTTATGAACCTTGGAGTATCGTTAGATGTTTGTGAAAGTTGATCGTCCAGGTTAGTGTAGTCTTGAAAAGGCTTTTGGTGGAAATGACTAACGTTTTGACGGCCTCAGCGTTGGTCATCTTGAGAATCAAGTGGAGAGTAAATGTCAGAGTCATCTGAAAACGACCGACGCTGAGGCCATTGCAACGTCAGTAACTCCCACCAACACCAACAGACTTTCTCAAGACTACACTACCCCGATGATCAACTTTCAAAAATATCTAAATTGATCTTGCTTCCAGCTGGACGTCTGGCTGAAGATTTGAGACACAAGGCTAACTTTAGGTCAATAAACTTTACTGAGATGTGACGCTGATTTGCTAAATGAAACTGGACTAAGATAGCCAAATTACGAGATAACGTCCCAGGACACTTGTTTAGAGGTTCTCCGCTTCCTTGGCTCCCTCTAGTTTTAAGTTAACAGTTAAACTTAATGCACTTAAAGTAGTTTATTTTCCTGAAGATAACTCCAGTTCCTTGAAGGAAAAGTCTCGTGGCCTGATTTCAAATATGAAAGGCAGTGGTTAGTCTATTTTAAACTTCTGCAGTAATTATAGTAATTATGGATCAAATAACGATAACAAAAAATAAAATAACAAAAAGAATAAAAGACTTTTTAACGACGATTAAATACTGATAACAATTGTTGTGCTTAAGACAGGAATAATTATTACGTATTAAAAACCATAACCAGCCGAAAATTTCAAAAAGTAAAGAATAAAACAAAATCGAAAAACGTGATCGTCTTTGCATGATATTCAAGTTATAAACAAGACAAGACAGAGACAATAGTACGGTGATATTTTGACTCTATTTCAAAGTCATGGACAAACCATGGTGTCTGTCTTGTCCTGTTTTTATGTTGAATATCAAGCTGACAAGATGACGTATTTTGGTTTATGTCTTGTTCTTTATTACGTATTAATTTGTTCTAAATGTAACGACAATGATCGGCACACGTAATATGAACGATAAAGGCGATAATGTCTAAGTTAATCCTGAATAATTTTCTCAGAAGACGACCCAAGTACAAATTGGTGCGAAGCTCAAAAAGAAGCCATGATGTGGCCCAAAATTTTTAGGTGTACATAAAGTGGAATTAAAATGAAAATCGAGTTTGTTTCATTTGAAAGCATACATGCCAACAATGAAATTCAAGAGAGTGACGTGGCGTAGCCATCAGTGCGTACATTTGGGCGAAGGACGAAAAAATTGGAGGTAGTGTACCTACAAAATATTCCTTTTGTGTATTTATTATATGGCTGAGCCCGCTATCCGGTCTATACGCAAAATGAAGCACTCTGATTGGCTGCCTAGCCGTGTAATGTTTTCGTACAAAGCGGCTTGTTCTGGCGGGAAAATTTCTGGGTTGATTTGACGACAAACAAACCAGATCCAGGTGTGTGCTATAAAAGGTTAACAACGACGAACTGCTAAAGACAGTTAAATCTTCTCAACGATCATTGTAAGGTGAAAAATAGATAAATACATCCAAAAAAAAAAAGATAATGGGTAAAAACTAGCAAGTAAATCTAAGGCGCTACCTCGCAGAACAAAACGTTTGTTGGAAGCGATGAAGAAAGGAACCAAAAACCATATAATAAGCTTCTTATCAACCTCGTTTGTTCGGTCTGTACGGGAAAGTATTTGCCCTCGGTGTTTCCCCCCCCCCCAAAATACCTTGTTCCTCCATCCCTCGGTCTATACGAAAATCTCAGGCAAATAGTTTCCCGTACAGACTTCACACTCGGTTAATAAGGAATGAGTGCTGACAGTCACTGGGAAGATATCGAAGGGAAATATAATTTACCTGATTTGACGCTTTTGTCTTAGATTTTTCTGAAAGAAGACAAACTGTTTGGATATTCATTTCATCGCAACATCCAGACTGTTGACTGATTAATTAATTTCTTAATGCAGATTCAAAAGGAGATCGCTCTTCAACATCGGGATCTACTTGCAATGATATTGTCCAGATGGAAAGCAAATTTTCTAAAGTGTCGGAAACAGAGGTTATAAAGCAGCAGGAAGAAATTTTTCGAAAAGCCAAGGAGGAAGCGCTGGCACAAAGACTAAAGGAGGAACCCAAGAGGGGAATAGATCAAAGAGTTAAGCCAAAGAGGGATAACTATGAGAACCTTGTTGATGAAAGTTACTCATCGTGGACTTTTGTTAACGGCAAGTCTGAAGAGGTTGAAATAGACTGGACCTCTAGTAATGGTACTATACGTGAACTTTTCTTGTTGTTTATTCGTTAGTGCTTATGATGTTCCTGAAATATTGTAGATTAATACGTTCTTTACCCAGTAAACAAAAGAGGTAAACCATGCGACAAGATCTGACTAATAATAAGATATCAAAAGCGCGATCTGCAAACAACAGCATCTGCTTCTAATCAGACATATCCCTTCCTTCCATCCTTCCTTCCATCCTTCCTTTTCTCCCTCCATCCCTCCCTTCCCTTCCATTCCCTTCATTCCCTTCCATTCCCTTCATTCCCTTCCATTCCCTTCATTCCCTTCCATTCCCTTCCTTCTCTTCCATTCCCTTCCTTCCCTTTCTACCCTTTCAACCCTTTCAACCCTTTCAACCCTTTCTACCCTTTCTACCCTCCCCTTCCTTTCGTTTCCTTCCCTCCCTCCCTCCCTCCCTCCCTCCTTCCTTCCTTCCTTCCTTCCTTCCTTCCTTCCTTCCTTCCTTCCTTCTATTCTTCCTCTTTTCGTCTCTTCTTTCCCTGCTTCCTTATTCGTTTTAATCCGTTCATTCATGCATGCACCCATTTATTTTTTAAAATTCTTTCATTGCCTTGTACCATTTGCTAACTATCTATTCTACACACAAACCTTCCAATTTTGATTTGATCAACCTAGCCGTTCTAAAAGCAGTTTGCTTCTAATTTTTTTCACGAGATTCGTTATTTTTATTCATTTTAAAGGCACCACCTCGAACAAACCTGGAGCTCCTCTTGATGAAGTGTGGAAAACAGGAAGCACGAATGGCCACGGTATGAGTGATAGGAAGAGGACAGTCACCCCGTCAGCGGATGGCAGCTCTTGTTACAACAACCTATCAAGAACAGAACATAGGGCCCATGTAACTACACGAAGTGATTCAATGTCGAGAAAAAGTCAGAGGCCTTCCCAGGGTAGTTAGAAGTTTGTAATTTTTATAGAAATCAGTGCTTATTGGTAACAGTCCCTTCATTAGTTCTCATTCTTGATTGAAAAGTGTAACCTCGTGCTTCTCAGTCTTTTTTTATTTTTATTTAACTCTTGTTTGCTTACTACTTGATGTTTTACTCCTAGAGGCAACAAAGCTAGGCTTATACAAACAATCAGGGGTTTCCGTTGAGGCATTGTATCCTGAATTGGAAGTCGGATCATTGGTGGAAGTTTTGAGTAAAGCTTCAGCTCCCAAGTACGGAGTGATACGGTGGATTGGTTTCACACCAAATACTGATACAAAGGTTGCTGGTTTGGAACTAGTAAGTCCAGATTACCTGAAATAAAACTGTTCATTTTGTTATTAATTGTGAGCTGAGTCTGAAGATTCTGTATAATTTAGCTGTATAGCAGCGGATAGTTTATTTGGGGATTTTGACCACGGAAACCTTAATGCTAACAAACCTCAGACAATTCTTTAGCTTTCGGTTTAGTTGAAACTCACGGATAAATTATGTCGCCGGTATTGTTTTCCAGTTTAATCTTTGTGTTTTCTCCTTTTTGCTTTTTTCCAAAAGTACAATATAATCTATAAAACAATTTATTAAATCTGAATTCTTCGATACGGACCTCTCACCCCGATGAATATTATTGGCACATACGTGGACGTGGACGTGGACTTATTCTTAGACGTGGACGTGGACTTATTCTTAGACGTGGACGTGGACGTGGACTTATTCTTAGACGTGGACGTGGACGTGGACGTAGACACAGACAAAGACATCAACTTAGATGTAGGCACACACGTGTAGCTCCAGCTAGATCTAGGTCTAGGTCTAGGCCAGGCATAGGCTGGAAATAGACGTAGACATGGACGTAGACATGGACGTAGACATGGACGTAGACATGGACGTAGACATGGACGTAGACATGGACGTAGACATAGACGTACGCACAGACAAAGACACCGACGAGGACAAAGAAGCGGAGCCACAGACGCGCAGACGTAGACATAACCAGTGACGCAGACATAAACGTGGAGATATAAATGAACATATATGTTTACGTACATGTATAAGTAATAGATACAACATGAGCGGCCGATTTGTACGGGATTAAAATACAAATACATTTAAATGGCCACGTTTACAGGCTACTTTGAAGTTTCAGTTAATGTTAACCAAGAAAATCGAAGAGAAAAGTTCATACCGTAAATGATCGATTAAGCGCCGATAACCGAATAAGCGCCGCTCTCGAATAAGCGCCGCACCTTTACCGAAAATAATTTAATAAGCGCCGCTCTCGAATTAGCGCTGCGGCGCCAATTTGAGGATTTATAAATAAACGCTGCACCGAGATATCATAACATAATTGAGAACGGAGATCACGACCAATTCGAGAGTTCTAAAGTTTTAATGTAGGATATCTCTTACAATTGGGTTCGTATAATAATTCTAGGTTTATAAATCAGTTTCTCCTCCTTCTTGCTCAACTCTGAGTCTAACACCTGTGCATGTCGTCGATTTACGGTGTATCCTGTAAACTTTGCGGGAACCACCAGCCCAACCTCGCGCTTTCTGTTCCCCGTAACTTCAGCTAAGACGCTATTTGATTCGTCCGCCTTCAGAAAATAATCAGTTAGACTAGAAAGTTCTATAGGGACGTGCCCGACAATAATACGTGCCTTCTTTATTTTCTACATATTACACTAAGTGTTTTACCCGTCTTTGAAATAAGCGCCGCTTTCGAATAAGCGCCGCTCTCAAACGCCGCATCTTTAACTGGAAAAATGCAAATAAGCGCCGCGGCGCTTAATCGATCATTTACGGTAATTCTAATTATTATTCCATATCCTATTTACGGCATACTAATTTGTAGCCAAAATCTGAATTATTAATGAGTTTTTTTTTAAGGAAACTTAAACGTAATATTTGTACCTATCTGGCGGCCGCTTTGTATCTGAAACGTGGCTCGAAAAAAAACCCCAAAACAAAACAAAAAAAAACCCCAAAAAACAAACAACATACTGTGTAAACATTTTATAATGAGTCGTGTACCTAAAAATTCACTGGATAACGTAGTAATGGTGGACTGGATCTTATTCTTGTAGGAAGAGGAAATGGACGCATGTAGCGACGGCACATTTCTTGGTCGACGGTACTTCTACTGCCCGCCTAACCGAGGATTTTTTGTGCACTTGCATAACTGCAGACCAGACTCACGATTTGGCAGAGGTGGAAACTCTGTGGTTTCATCGGACCGACGCTTGTCTGGAACAGGTAGTTGTAATTTCTAAAATATAATTTATCGTATTGTTTGCCTGTAGCTTGTTTGTGTGGTATAATGCATATTGCATGAATATTTATTTTTATACTAGAAGACTTTAACGCTGTCTCAGACATTATTGCCTCAGACGTAGTCACCGTCTAGTGTATGCACGGGGAATAAGGCAGACGTCGTAAACTGTCCGAATGATAGAACGCCAAAGTTAAGGCCGTCTCATTTAACAGACGTCACAACCGTCTACTATAAAAACAAGACGCACTAAACTTTGGAGCATTTAGTAAATGTTACCGTTTTTATAAGCTAGAATTGTGCAGATTGTTTTTGTTGATCAAACTGTTGTACTTCCGGTATTTATATTAATCACATCTAAGGGTATTCTGATTAGTGTAGTTTCATGGATACTCACACGTTGCTAAGGAATATTGTAGAAGAATTACCTATCCCTGAAAGATCTTTTCAAAGGTGGCTACAATCAGGGGCGCGGTTAACCCATTTTGATAGGGTGGTGTCAGCTAAATTTACCCGAATATTGAATCCTTTCAAAAATTGCCTGAGTTTAATTTGACGTCCATTCAGACAATATAGGGTGTAGTCTCACTTCCTCAACCCTAATACGTAAATTAAATATAAACCAGTAACCAAACAGGATGTTGACCTACCTTACCAAACCAAATTTTGCCCGAAATTTAATGCTCGAACCATGCATTCTTGTCCAAATTTACTGTTGTCTTAGAAACTATGGGGTTTCACCTCACACATACATCCGTAAACGTCGCCCCTGCCCGCAGTCCATCCCTTTGCTTTGCGTGATGTACGCGAATTTTGGAGGAACCATATGCATCTTAATTTTAGAATTTACTATTTACGGACGACAAGTCTGTGGCAGAGCCGATAGTTGATCATTCTCGCCACATTAGGCTACCGTTATCTCCAATTCGGTTATCTCAAACCTCCCTCTATCTCGAAGACACTTCCGTTTCCCTTGGTTTTGTCCATATTTGTCCGTAATTTATTATCGTCTAACTCGAGCTCGGTTTTCTCGAATACCCCGCTATCTCGAACACTTTTTCCTTCCCCTTGATACCATTTAACCTTGTTTGTCTCGAACAATCATTAAAAATGACTCGCTTAAAGAGGAAGATGTTGAAACGAAAGTATAAGTTATGAATATTAGCAGACACTTATTAAGTTTTGTTCGTTCACTTGAGCTGAACTGCTTATAGTCACAAACGGTCTCTGCTTATAGTCGCAGATGTTAATTAACAGTGCGTCAGAATAAAAGATGTGCTTCATGGATAACATGCGGTTATAGTATTTCTCTTTTTAATGAAATAATGTCCGTTTCCGTTATCTCGAACTATTTTCTGTTTCCAAAGAGAGTTCGAGATCACGGGAGACTACTGTATTTGTACTGGCTTGAAATGGACTGATCACAACTTATCTTCCTAGAGTTCGGTTCATTCGACTCGCCTGTCGTGAAAGACCAGCTAGTTCCTCCACCGGAACATTTAGACATTTACATCGGAAATGGTCCTCGCGGAATACAAGGGCACCACAATTCCTGTTATTTGGATGCCACACTCTTTGCAACGTTTGCCTTTTCGTCCGTGATAGATTCTATTTTGTTGCGACCAAAAGAAGCGAAGGATATTGAACAGTATGAGGAAGTGCAGACTGTGCTTCGAGACAACATCGTTTATCCGCTGCGAGCGTGAGTAGTTTGTGTAGTGGACTGATATTTTTGAAGTGTATGTGAAGTGAAAATTTAGCTCGAAAAAATTTCCCTCATTTAATAGAATTTGCAAGCAATAAAGATAAGGCGTTTACTGCTGCTTGATGTGTCAATTCATTCTGAAGATATTTGTCTGTTACGTATACATCACACTAACATCACACTGGTGACATAGGGGGGGGGGCAGTCACCGTAGTGAAGAGGCAGCCACCACCTGCCAAAGATGCGGAAGGTGCGTCAAATAAATCACATGTTCGAATGATCATAGCCATATAGCACAACCATAGGGGGTGCAGGGGGTGCAGGGGGTGCAGGGGGTTTCGTTTCGTCAGCATATTTGTTTGCATTGCCCCTGTCAGAACAGTCTGATCCTCCAGTTGCATCACACTGCATAACGAAACTTGATTCTCCAAGATATCATTTACGCAACGTGACGTCAACCAAGTCTTAATATCTCAAGACGAATTGAGACGTGTAAGTCCTGGGGTATGTAATGTTATATCAAAGGCGCAATTCCTGCTTTCGATTAGCTCTGGAAAGTAGCAATATGTCCGGAAGACTTCTCGAAGTTAATTGTATATATTAGAACGAGCAATCGTATGCGAAAGTGTTATTGTACAAATGAGGCTTTATATATGTTCAATTATTCTGATGTGCTTACTATGAGTGTCTTAAGAATTATTGACTGTGCTTTAAATTTCTTCTCGAGACTTCGCCTTGTACATCAGCTGTGATAACTTTTCATTTCATTGATACAGTTTAGGTTGTACAAGCCCATATACTGTCAACTTGTTATTATTTACCCATGGCTCCTTAGGGCAGGGGGAAAATTGTAGCCGATCCAAGTGACAGTATTTTTAGAAAATGATAAATATTTTAGATTTTAAGCAAGGTGTTAAACGGGAAGTTTTAGGGAAGGCGAACTTCTTAACTTTACACTTTTGTAAGAAAATCTAACTTAGGTCAATGTTTTTACGTAATTGCTGGCCTGTTTCGAAATTTAGTAATGGTTTCGTTCGTGCGGACCGCGTCCTTGAGCTTCGTCGGCAGCTGGATCGGTTAGGAACTGTTGGTGGTCTTACGGAAGAGGAAAAAGGTAGGAAAGTTGCTGTTGTTGTTGCTGTTTTGCGAAAAGGTTGTATAGTTTTATTAGGCTGGTTTTCAACAATCGGTGACGGAACTCTTGGGGCAGTTTCATTTGTGACACGAAGTTTCATCTTCGAGTCCACCCTCTGTCAATTTCGGTGTTTCCGTTGAGCATATCCTGCTAACATATTCATGGAAGGTTGAACAGGAAGGAGGAAAGCGAGAGAGAGAGAGAGAGAGAGAGAGAGAGAGAGAGAGAGAGAGAGAGAGAGAGAGAGAGGGGGGGGGAGAGGGAGAGAGAGAAGGATAGGGGGAGAGAGAGGGAGAGGGAGAGAGAGAGGGAGAGGGAGAGAGAGAGGGAGAGGGAGAGAGAGAGGGAGAGGGAGAGAGGGAGAGGGAGTGAGAGAGAGGCAGAGGGAGGAGGCAGAGCGAGGGAGAGGCAGAGCGAGGGAGAGGGAGAGAGGCAGAGGGAGGGAGAGAGAGGGAGAGAGAATATTTTGACAAAAACTATAAAATAAGTGCATGTCAAACCTTATATAAGTGTCATAATGTGTTTAATGGTAGTTTGAATTGAGTTTAACCAGGTTTCTATTTTGTTTCAGATCCCGAAGAATTTTTGATGACTCTTCTTAAGGAAGTGCTAAAAACCGAACCGTTTCTTAAAATAAAGTGAGATTTGATTTTTATTTCCGTTGTTATCTTTTCATTTTTTTAATTTGTATTCTTTCTTTTCTCTTATTCCTTTCTTTCTCACATGCCGTCCCTCATCCTTTAACTTCGTTCATTTTGTCGTCTGTTCCTTTCCTTCCTTTCTTTTTTTTGTCTCTTTCCTTTGGTCCCTTTCTTCCTCGTCTTCCTTTCTTCTTTCCATCCCTCTTTCCTTCTATGCTTTCCTTTGTTCTTTTTTTCGTCCATCATATCTTTCACATTTTATCAACAGATCAGGGAGTGAAGTACGAAATGAGTACTTTTATCAAGTGTTAGCAGACAAAGACGTTGAATGCGTTCTTCCGTCTGTTGAAGAACTTCTTAAAAGGTCGTTCCATCAGTCTGAGCTAAAACTTGCTGAGGTAAGCTCGCTTGTTTTAATTTACTTCTGTAATTCGTCGATGATGGAGACTTTTGGAAATTTTGTACCTCAGATAGGCATCTGTCGATCTGTTAGGTCAATCAGTAGTCCATCTGACTCTTAAACCGAAAGCCGTTTGGCCGTCTATTATATATATATATATATATATATATATATATATATATATAATTTTTTTTGTGTGTGTATGTTCTTGTTTTACGGTTCCCAAAATACTTGCTTTTTGGGTAAATTCTTGAAAACTGGCCCTTCCAGGTGTCTGGGTTGTCGATTCCTGAATTACATGTTCCTTGTGGGGTAACTTTCATTAGCTTCCAGACACCGAAATCTACAGCCTGGTGGTTGATAGGTACTGCTTTGAGGTTCAAACGAAAGCTCAACCGTGGCCATATTTTTGGTCAGTAATAGCAGTTTATGAGATTCTTTTGCTTAAAGAATACCTGGTTGGTATGCAACTCACCAAGTGTGTGTTAGTTCAATTACCGTGAGTGAACACTGTTTTTCAGCGCCTATTAATGTTTTTTCATTGAGTAACATATTCGTGCTCATTACTTTGTAGTTTCCTTCTTGTTTAATCGTTCAAATGCCGCGTTTTGGAAAAGGGTTCAAGATGTACAGAAGGATCCTACCATCACTTACGATAAATATCAGTGAATTAGTGGACCATGGCAAGTATCAGGCAAAATATGAAATTAACATTAAGTATCCCTTTTCCATTTCGTCATGTCATTTTTAGCATAGTAAATTAACATTGGCAATCCAGAGCGCTAGAAATGAGGATATCATGAAGGGACTTCTTGATTCTAATAGGGTAATTGAGCAATGCAATTTCAAGGTAACATTGTGCAGAAAAAAAGGTAATACTAATTTGCATTGGATTACCTTTTTCTTTGTACTGTATTAGTTTTTTCATGTATGTTAATTATTAATTGGTAATAGCATGGTTTCTCATGCAAATGGGAAAAATTCGAACGGGTTTGTTTTTCAAATACCTCTAAGTGCACACCCATCCTTAGGATTCGTGCTTTTCAGATAGTCTCTGACAATCTCACTCACACGTGTTTTTTCTAAATTGCGCTCAAAACCATACCATTACCTGTACTTACAGCTGAGATTGTGCAACGTTCACCAAGTTAGGATCCTCAAAAAGCTTTTTTCTTAGTGCCAGACAGGAATTGAACCCATAACCTTTCGATGGCCAGTGACTCCATCTAACCGTTAAACTGCTGAGACTCAGATGGAAAATGATAATTGCAAACAGTAGATGGATATCTGTGCTTCCTAAATGGAAGGCTCAGCTGATCGATTGGAGTAATGACAGGCGATATCCACAAACATGCGTCAAGCTCGAGTTTACCGATGAGCGTCGTCATATTGTTTGCCAGCACTGCAAGCTTTGCACGGCGACCACATATACATATACAGATATATATATATGTATGTATATGTATATGTATATGTATGTATACATATACATATACATACATATATATATATATATATATATATGTATGTATATATATATATATATATATATATATATATATAGCATATATATATATATATATATATACATATATATATATATATATATATATATATATATATGTATATGTATATGTATGTATCTATCTATAATATATATATATGTGTGGGGGGGTGGGGGTGTGTGTTTAATCTGTGGGCCTACGTTTCGCTGTACCACAGCGAATCAGTGCAGCTCGGAACAAACATGGATTGATAATGGACCAGAGTGCTCAAACCGCTACTCAAGCGGTGGGCATTGCTTAAGGCTATTGGTGATCCTTATATATCGATAGAGTGCTCAACAACATCGAAATGTGGGAGCGTATATAAGTGGACAATCTGCACAATATATATATATATATATATATATATATTATAAGTTCAACTTAGAGATTATTATTCAGAGTTTCACGCTCTTTCACGATCTTCAGGTAACTGAAGATTAAGTTACCTGAAGGTCGTGAAAAAGCATGAAACTCTGAGTAGTAACTCTCTAAGTTGAACTTATAATAATATAAATATTAGCTCTACTCCCCTTAGGTTTTGCATATGTTATTTTTATTATTTTATTATGTATAAATCTTCAGTCTGTTTTCCGAGCACGAATTACCCAACTGTGGAGTTTCCAATCGTTCTTGTCATTGATTTCATTTCAGTTCCACAAGAATGCGTAGTTTGTGGTCGTCTGGCAGAATTTCACTGTAAAGATTGCTTCACTGTGGGCCGCATGGACAATGACTGCTCCGGTAATTTTTGCGGAGAGTGTAATAAACGAATTCATTCTCACAATCGACGAGCGAAACATAATTTTCGTCCGTTGGTTGTCTCGCGGGAAATGCGTCAATACTGTGGACAAAGTCACATTGAACCTCTAGAAATGGAATTGTTTGCTGTAGTGTGTATTGAAACCAGTCATTATGTTGCGTTTACAAAGTGTGAGAACAATGAAGGAGAGTGGAGGTGGTGTTTTTTCGACAGCATGGCGGATAGAAAAGGTGAGTATAATCCGAATCAAGCGTGGGTACACAAAGCATTAACAAAATGATCTTGACCCTTTTTAATTTCCCTAACTCACTTAACCCGTCTTGCTTGATGCCTTGACCCACATACCCACGATCAACCTTACTTTTCCTTACCCAACAAGACCCGTCATTCAAAACGATGATTACTCGCAACTGTCTGTTTTTGTCACACCTATTTCACTCCCTACCTTAACCCACCTACCCAGGATAAACCTCCTTCCTCCATCGCCGTATAGGATACCATTCAAAATAAAATGTTGACAACTTGCAACATACTGTTCTTTTCAAACCCTACTTACTCAATACCACCTACCTCAGACTACCTACCTCAGACTACCTACCTCAGACCACCTACCTCAGACCACCTACCTCAGACCACCTACCTCAGACTACCTACCTCAGATGACCTACCTCAGACTACCTACTTCAGACCACCTACCTCAGACCACCTACCTCAGACCACCTACCTCAGATCACCTACCTCAGATCACCTACCTCAAACCACCTACCTCAAACCACCTACCTCAGATCACCTACCTCAGATCACCTACCTCAGATCACCTACCTCAGACCACCTACCTCAGACCACCTACCTCAGACCACCTACCTCAGACTACCTACCTCAGACCACCTACCTCAGACTACCTACCTCAGACTACCTACCTCAGACTACCTACCTCAGACTACCTACCTCAGACTACCTACCTCAGACTACCTACCTCAGACTACCTACCTCAGACCACCTACCTCAGACCACCTACCTCAGACTACCTACCTCAGACTACCTACCTCAGACTACCTACCTCAGACTACCTACCTCAGACTACCTACCTCAGATCACCTACCTCAGATCACCTAGCTCAGATCACCCACCTCAGACTACCTACCTCAGACTACCTACCTTAGACCACCTACCTCAGATCACCTACCCCAGACCACCTACCTCAGACCACCTACCTCAGACCACCTACCTCAGACTACCTACCTCAGACTACCTACCTCAGACTACCTACTCCAGACCACCTACCCGTTTCACATTTTCTGAGTTGAACTAACCGAATACTTTTCGAATAGGCGTTTGTGATGGGAATTGGCGTTTCATAATTGAACAATTACTTGAACAACTTGAAGAGACATGAAGTAAACTAGAGTGATTATTATAGAATTTGTGTCAAAGATAGAATTAAGTTGGTCGAAGGTGTGATAAATGTTTTCATTATTAACATTTCACTACTTCTCGTTGCCGTTACAGGTGCAAAAAGTGGATACAACATTCCTTCGGTGACTGAGTGTCCTGAAATCATTGAGTGGTTATCCTCAGAAAAACAAAATCGTGACCGTATAATCAAGACAGACGACAAAGATATGCCGGATAAAGTGAGGAGAATTTTAGGAGACGCCTATATGTGTTTATACCAGAGTATGGAGGTGTCAATGTACAAATAGGAGGCCAGGGGTTGAGATAATTTTGTGCTGTTAGCGTCGGTACAGCTTGTTACCTGTCTCCTTCAAGCTACTGGGCACGACAACCTCACTTACCGACAAGAAAGAGATAGGGAATTGTAATCCTTACTCCAGGGTGGTTCATTGGCAGATTTAGGTTTTGATTTTGATGGTTCAAAGTTAATGTGCATCCCTCATTCAACTTCCTACTGAAACCAGTTTTGTTGGGGACCTAATATGGATAAGGCAAACGTAATTTGTGTACAATCGGCGGTTTAATGGCGTGAAGCATATCAGTAATTGAAATAAATTAATGCACACAAATGTCCCAAAACCAAGCAAAATCCCGTCTTCAATTTGTCATTCGTCAAATCGCCAGTTATATTTATGCACAGCCGTGTGAGCACATGCAACTTGAATTGAATGGGACTGAAATGGAGCAATTATGTCTTAACACACTTAAACCCATAACGTTTCCTGTAATCTTTATTTAAAAAACCGAAAATTAGATGAGATTCGCCACGTAGCTTAAATTTTAATCATGTTAGCCATTACATCTACTACCTCGTGCTCTATGTCTGGAAAATGAGGATTTATTGCTCCGAACTATATTATTTCCTATCTACAATCATCAATATGTTGAGTTATGAGATTAATGAACATGGGACGGTAATGTAGCTGTCTTCGAAAAAGGGGATGAACATCAGAAGGGTGTCGTCGTTTTAAAAGATGTCTTGACGACGTATGGAAATAATGGGTAAATTATTAAGGGTTTTGCATTAAAGATTAACGTGCGTCACACGCGGCCTCTGATTGGTGAATACCCGTCTTTGGATCAGATTATCCAAGCACGGAAAATTTCCCTCCAGAAGTGTAGTGAGGTTTACGTTGCGCCTTCAGTCTTACTTTTTTTATAAAAGAGATTCATATTGGTTTTAGTGTTTAAAAACTGCTTCCCTCATTTCGTAGCTTGGTTGACTTTCGAATATGTATGAAACACACAGGCTTGTTTTTTATACCTTTTCTTCACGTTGAATCCATTCGGCATTTCTCAACTGATTTTTGTTTTTGTGTTACGTTATGTTGTGTCAAAATCGTCATTAATTTAACCATACCGTAATTAATTCGCGCGAACACTCGAGAAGCTTGCAAATCACTCTGCTGTCCCCCGTGTTCCTTTCGTGTGGGTGTTCTCCTCGTGTGTTACATGCTCCCCGTGCGTGTTTTAACTTCTTGAGTGCAGTTTCAACTAGATAAGATTTCTACGCCCGCGATTTTTTCTTCTTTTCGAAAGTCGTGTCTCTGAATTCTTCTCGAAGCAATTATTTATGGTGCACGTGTCTCTCACCACTGTGACTAGGTTAGTGGCGTAACGAGGGGTGGGGGGGCAATTGTTGCAGGTCCCAGGGCGGCACTTTTTGGAGGGGCGGCATTTTCGGCCATTTGTGTCCTGATAACGTTGATTTATATATTAAGTCATTCTCGAGTTGTTGATAGACGAGTGTAAAACCAACTGATTACTATTTATTTCAAGATTGATAACAGTCGAACAGCGAAGTTTGCATAAGTTTACGCATGAGCGCTGGTTAGTAATTTGAATTAATATACATAGTGGAGAAAGAATATTCCATTTTTCGATAGAATGTTCTTTGTGCATGCCTGCTTTTTGAGTCTTCTGTTGTTCTTTCTTTACGTTTTTGTTGGGGGGTGGCATTTTCCACTCCCGCCCCGGGCGGAAATTTACCTCGTTACGCCACTGGACTAGGGTTCGATTCTGGCTCCGCACGGTTGTCCGATTAAAGTTGCGTTGGTCACAAGTGAGAAGAGTATTGTCCAGTACGACTCTACGAAGCATTGCAGGTTTTCTCCGGGTACTCCGGTTTCCTCCTGTAGTTACACTGGACACATTAGGGGTGACCCTTACTGGACCTCGAGGAACAACAGCTTGGGTAACTGATAGGGTTATCCAGTTTAAATAAAGACACTACTTACTAAAACAGCGTTGTTCCTGACTCGTTACTGATTGTTGACGTGACATTCCTACAGTTCAGGTTGTTTAAACAATTCATTAGAGGTGGAGCTGCTCCAAAGAAACTTTCGTCCTCCCATTAACTTACCTGCCATTTTATTTCGATTAACTTCGAACGCGCGCTTGAGTCACCTAATGTACGTGTCTGTTCATTTCGTGGTCTGTAGGTCAGAATTCAAGGATCTGGGTCTGACACCGTAGTCTTTCCAGTAATTTAGATATCCTTTTTTCCAATGAGTTTTCTAAGACGCTCAATACAGAAACCTGCCTTTTGAAATGCTTTAATACCATGGAAGTGGCATTCAAGCGAAAGAACGGCTTGGTTCTCACTAGCGACATACGCAAGTGTAGTTAGCACTTCATGGTGAACTAAACTCTACTTCCCCAGCAGAAAGGGATTTACTCGCCATGAATTACCCGCTGCGCTTACGTGCGTCGTTAGTGAAAACCAGGCCTAAGACTTCTCACTAGTTATAAAAACTGTTTTAACCTTTTTTTAAAAAAAACAGCAAAGGAAGGCAACGTGTTAAACAGGTTTGTATCAATCAAATTAGTATAGTACAGTACAGTACAGCACATTATAGTATAGTATAGTATAGTATAGTATAGTATAGTATAGTATAGTATAGTATAGTATAGTATAGCAGCGTTCTTGAGGTTATACACTATCTAAGATATAGAAAACAAGCTTCTCGAAGTTTCGAGCGAAGGCCCTTCGTCCGGAGATTAGTAGCATGGTACTAGTATTCATGGTACTAGTAGTATTCATGGTACTAGTAGTATTCATGCTACTAATCTCCGGATGAAGGGCCTTCGCTCGAAACGTCGAGAAGCTTGTTTTCTATATCTTAGATAATGTATAACCTCAAGAACGCCATTGTTTTATCGAAGCTATCTACACTGGACCTCCGCGCCATAGTATAGTATAGTATGATATAGTATAGTATACATAGTGTGGTGTAGTATAATATAGTATAGTATAGTAATAGTATAGTAATAGTAAAGTATAATAATAGTATAGTGTAGTAATAGTATAGTATAAAATAGTACGGACTCAGACGTTATTATTAGTGTAGTAATGGTATGGTACAGTATATAGTGGTATGGCATGATCTGTTGGTGTGTGGTGTAGTATGGTATAGTGTTGTATAGTATACTGTATTGGTATAGTAATAGCTGTGGTATGGTACAGCATACAATTATAGTGTAGTGTAATTTAGTAATGGTGGGGTATAATTTGGTGTGGTGTAATGTTGTATAGTATTGTATAGTATATTATAGTAGTAGGTTGTGGAATGGTAAGGTATGGTATGGTATACTATGGTAGTAGAATGTAGTATACTATAGTGTGGTATAGTGTAGTATAGTTAGTGTAGTATAGTATAGTAACAGTATAGTACAGTTATTAAATACGCACCGGGAGTTGAAAGTAAAGTGTCGAGTTTCTTGTTTAAATTAGTTTCGCATCCCACATTCTCTTCACATGACTTTGAGGATAAAGAACATATACAAAACATGAAGGGGCATTGACTCTTTCCCCACCTACGACGTACTCTTCCATTTTACTCAGGTTAACGGCAGACCATTTCACTCGTCGAGGGGAGAACTCTGGTAGGCCAAGAGTTTATTTCTGTCAGCACTCGGTTGCCAGTTGGGGGCCGCCATGTTAGAGAAGCTGGGAGACAAACATTAGGCAGGTCAGGAAGTAAAAGATTGGGCCTAGGATGTTTGTACCCTCAACTAAACTAGTCTCATGTTGCCCACTTTCAAACTACCTGAAGGAAAAACGTTAACAGACAGCAAATTGTTATAAGGTTGTATTCAGTTAACAAATAGAATTAGAACTAGTGATCCACGTATGCTGAGCAATGCGGTCATGTCTACTGCTACCTTTTTGAAGATCACAAGCTTCGAGCTTTAATGGTAGACGTATTAGTGAAATGGAAATATTGAAAACATGTACAACCAATGTTATTAATTACTGTCTAAATTAAGTAAAGTTATGTCATAACAATTCGATTCATTAATAAAATCAATGAAAAGCGTGGAAAATTAGCAGGAAATTCCTAGGTAAGTCGGTGGCCCATGTGCCAGAACAGTGGCCTCGGGAACGGCAGTTGTGAGTTTGAATTCTTCTATTGTATTCGGATCGTCTTTTTAGGACAATAACATTCATATAAGGAAAGGATGGTATTTCTTAGCCTCAATAAAGGATTAAGACAATTTCAAAACGAAATTGGATTTCTGAAAAGATATTCAAATTAATTCAACGGAAGAAACCATATGTACATGTCTCTATGAAATTAAGCGTATCAGGTACTCAGGTCGCTTCGCTGTAAGGTGAACTAAACAAGACGTAATATAAAAATGAGAGCCCAGCTCATGATTTTTATGTGGAGAGGCATAATGACAGAAATAAAACACAAAGTATTTAAAACAACTTTACTAACGTTTCGTTGCGGACGTGCAACATCTTCAGAGTGACTAATTTACAAATGTGACTAAAACCTATATATCTATTTACACGTGATGATAAGTTACATGAGAGCTAAACAATAGGATTAAAGTGACAAGATGTAAGGTGACAGGAAAATAGAGATGAGATGAAATGAAGTAAAAAGAGGACCGCGTAGAACTAAAATAAAGAAAGGGGTATGGATGAGATGTTTTCGTTGAGAGAGGGTCTAAATTTCGATATAAGTAAGCTCTCTCGAAGGAGGAGCTCAAAGTTGGAGTTCGAACGTCAGGAAGAGATGATAGTGAAATCATCAGGAGAGATGTGGTGAAGAGATTGATGTGCGTGGGCAAGAACGCTTGAAAGGGAATTCGTTGCAAGTTTCCTTCCCGTCAGAGGCGAAACCCCCATATGCTCTGAGATTCGCGTATGAAAATGCCGGCGCGTTTGGCCGAAATACAACGCTCTCAAGCATTGACACGAGTATTTATAAATAATACGCGACCTCATCAGCTTGGGAATTCGGTCTCTGAAGGAAAAGAAGCCCGACAGTCGTCTGCCTGACTGGAAGATGAAACGCACGGTAACGTGTGGAAAAGCAGAGGAACATAGTTTAGCAATTTGAGTTCGGCTTTGTAAAGAGTGTGAACCTGTGAAAGGGAGAGAAAAGTTGAGAACAGTTTTGTCAGGTGTGTTTGAGTTTCGTGTGGGCGGACTGAACAGTTTATCGAGAAAGACTCTAATGCAGCGGTCAAGGAAAGTGTCAGGATATCCATTGTTGAGTAAAAGTTTTTTGAGGTTAAGTAACTCGGAATGAAAGAGTTGGTAGGAGGAACAGATTTTCAAATAACGATTAACTAGAGTATAAACGAGACAACGTTTGTAGGATATGGGGACGAAACTGTCAAAATGCGTGAATAAACCGGTGAAATTAGGCTTTCGGTAAACTAAACAAATGGCGTTTGATATAATAAAAAGCTCTGATGGCAAAGTCAACATAATATTCATTTCACGTTTAGCACTAAGAGAAATATCAAATAAAGACTGGAATTTACAAGTTTTATATAAGATATTAAGGAAAAAAAGTTCTTGGACTTCTTTGCAAGAAAAATAGCATGACTATAACCAAAGTAATATAAGAAGGGAAATATCTGCACAAGAAAGACTTAGTTAAAGCGAGCCTAACCATTTCCAGGCCAGGCATTTGCCGTTGGCGGGTAAAATCTTCTGGCGTTAGCCTGAGTTTAGTAATGTAAGAAAGAGGTATCCGGATAGGAAAGAACTAGCTGAAGCGAGCCTAAACTTTTTCTGCCCACGGGTCAGACTTTGTAGAGGCGTAGGAAGTGGGAGGGGGCAAGGGGGGCGACTGCCCCCCTTTTCAAAGTGGGGGGCAAACATATGTATTTGCCACCCCCCCTTTTTGGCACGGTGAACGTTTAAAAACATTCTGCACAAATTTTATGCGCTATATAGTACTTCTAAAACTTAAAACACGTGCATGTCATTCTATATTTGGCTCTGTATTTGGACTGGAAAAACGTCGCCGATTGCTCGACTACCAGATGTTCAGTTTTTGCCCCCCACTTCTGAAGAACTTCCTACGCCTCTGCTTTGGCAAGTAAAATCCTTAGCCATTGTCCAGAGTTTAGTAATATAAGAAAAGACCTGTCCGCACAAGGACTTCACTGCAGCGAGCCTATTAGCAACGTTGCAAACATACGGATACTGGAACAATCACGATACGAATTTCTGTTCAAATCATGGAAAGGTTGTACAGTGATAACATTATATGCGGCTTTTAAAAAGAAGTTCTAAGCCACGGCAAAAGGATCGGCATTCAACTGCTGATGGATCGCTTCATGATTCCATTCTTAGGATAATCACCACAGGCCGTACCTGTCATAAGTACGTATGGTAACACTCCTGTAACTTCTAGCCATCGTGATTTCTGCAGTATCCGTATCCCAATACATACAAAAGGAAACGTAATTGAACCTTTCCCGTTTATGTTCTTCCATTGGTGAACAAAATCGTCTAGCGTTTGTCGGAGTAAAACTAGCGAAGACTTAGTCAGACGGACAGGAGATAATAAAGATGCGCTCAGCTTTCTGCTCAGTGGTTTCCCTTAGGCGATTGAAATCAACTGGCACTAGGCAGCGTTAAATAACAGAAGTTCTAGTCAGAGAGACAGGACCTAGGAAAGATGGACTGGGTTCTTTCCTGTCAAAAGGTCTCCGTTTAGGGAGTAAAGTCGTCTGCCATTACCCAAAGCAAGATAAGGAATGGCCAGATAATAGGCAAGAGTAATAAAATAAGGAAAGACCGGTATGACAGGTAAGCTCCTGCAACAAACGTTGATCATGTCGGCTTAGCGATGACTAATCAATATTATTCATAACCCTTACGAACTTTGGAAAATGAATGGCGGGCTTTCAAGGCAAAAACGGTCCTCATGTGTCGTGTAGAATTAAATGAAGGGATGAAAGGGATCTCAGAGTTCATAATTTCGACCCACAAAATATCGAAAGAAAAGGTGCCATTTGCCTGTTTAACTCTCCCTGCTTGATGAAGACTTGTATTATTTCACTCTGGCCAACGCCAGACCATTTTACTCGTCAAAGGAAGAGCTGCTGCCGGCAAAACAGTGAATATGGGTCTTTTTAAACAAACTGGCGTATAATACAACATTAATAACAACTGATGACTTCACCACAGTGGTTTTTCGTGCTTTAGCTTTACCATGGAATGATGCAAGGTCTCGAACGCTAAAACTTTCGGGTCCACGCTTGACTTTGGTATTTTACTCTGGCTAACAATGGAGGAGAGGAGACCTCTTGGCCAGGAAAGGGTTGAGTCGAAGCAGAATTGATTTCCTAAGTGTGATATGCAAGATTTAAAACTAGATGACTAGGACTAAACTGTGAAAAGTTATTCCAAGGTTTGTTGAGCATGAAGGTATCACGTCAGAATCATAATGAGATCGGCAGGATGTGAGAAACCTCAAAAAGACACAGACAAAATAAGAGGGCGTCTGTAAATATGAAAAAGTATAAAACAAATAAAACACGTCGCGAAGACTATTATAATGAGACCAGATAATGAAGTCTAGTTACTGGCCAGTTATAGTATGAAGAAGCCATCCAGGAAATTATTCAGTTTGTAAGTTCATTGCTACAAATTGCTGATATATTAAGGTGAACCTCCATAACTCCATGCACATTGAAGATTGAAAAATTTTGTAGTTTTATCATTGAAGACAAGGGAACGAAAGCTAGTAAGTGACCATGAAGAAGCCATCTTGAAAATATTTCAGTTTGTCAGTTCAGAATTACAAATTACTAAAATATTAACGTGAATGTTCATTCACATCAAAGATTGAACAATTTTGAAGTTTTACCATTGGAGACCAACGAAATGAGATCTAGTAACTGGACAGTTATAGCATGAAGAAGCAATCTTAAAATAATTTTCATTTTCTCAGTTCAGTAACACAAATGGCTACTATGTTCAAGTGAACCTTTGTTCACATCGAAGATTAAACAATTTTGAAGTTTCATCATTGGAGGCCAGGAAAACGAAATCTAGTTCCTGGCCAGCCATTTAGCTAGCTATATTGTTGTTTGCACGCATTTCTATTGGCATCAAATATCTGGTTTTCTAAACAGATAACCATGTTCTAAATTTTCAGTGGAAACACCCTGCCAGGTAAACGACCATTTCGCAGTTTGTCTTCCTCTCTATAAAAGAAATTATCGTAACTTCATGGTTAAGCAGGCTAGTTTGTAGTATGAAGAAGCCATTTTGTAAATATTTGAGTTTATCAATTCAGTGTCAAGGAGGCCAAATTGGTAATATATTAAAGTGAATAGTTTGAACCCGGAGAATCATCACGTGCTGGAGCAAATTGATCGTCCAGGTGAAAGTAGTCCTAAGAAAGATTCCGGTGCTTGCTTTAATTGAAGTTCGACGGCCTTAACAGCGCTCATCTTCAGAGTTCAGTGTTAATACATTTAGATGTCAGCCACGAGTTCACGTTGGGCGACATTTTCAGAGAATGTTCTCCCATCACCGGCCCAGATTTAACAGTTTAAAAAGACGCCATCTTTGTCAGTTTAATTTTGGATTATCCATACAGGCACAACAGTCGCTATGGTTCTCTGAGAAGCAGAATTCAAAAGAAATATCCTTTCATTTAGGGGCGTCCCTTTCCTGTTCACATCGGGTTATTTATGAAGAATAAAACGTTCTTGCATGAGAGCTACTTCATCATCCCGCATTAAATCCCTTGGACTGGGGACCTTGTCTCATTTTTTTCAAGTTAAAGCTTAACAGGTTTTGTGAATCGCTTAATTTAGAGACGTTCCGTGCATCTAAGAAGCATCTAACAAGACTGAGAGTGCAAGACATGGTTAAACCATTTCCCAAACTAAGAGCAAAGAGAACTTTCGTTGAACTCTCACATGGGTGTCCGATAAGAGTGCCTAAATAAAGGGACTCCAGGATAATGGGGCACCGAAATAGGAGGGCAAAGAAATAAGGGTCAGGGAAATAACGGGACACTTAAATAAGGAGGCATTAAAATAAGGGGGCAACGAAATAAGTGGGCGCCAAAATAAGAGGGTTCCTCAATAAGGGGACACCAACATAAGGAGGTACCGAAGTAAGGGAGCTCCGAAATCAGAGAGTACCAAAATAAGAGGGTGCCTAAATAAGGGGACACCTAAATAAGGGTGCATTACAATTAGAGGGTATCAAAATAAGAGTGCGTAAATAAGGGGGCACCAGAATAAGGAGGCACCGAAATAAGAGGGCACAGACATAAGGGCGCACCGAAACAATAGGGCACCGAAATAAGGGGACACCTAAATAAGAGGCCATCAAAATAAGAGTGCGTAAATAAGGGGGTGCCAGAATAAGAAGCCACCGAAACAAGAGATAGAAGGATCATCTTGTCATTTAAGGGGCCATGAGTCGGTTAAATTTCGGTTTATTCAAACGATCATTATCGACACAAGATTCGCCGTGACCACTCTCCAAATCGTGAGTCTTCAAGCAGCTATCGTGAACGGAGCACGTTATCACGAAAGGAGGCCATTTGTCGGTTTAACTCTTTCCCTGTAGGGTCAGACTTCTATTATTTTACACAGACTAACGGCAAACGATTTTACTCATGTAGGGGAAGAGACCTTCACAGTAAAAAGGTTCATCTTAGTTTATTCCCAATAACCCAATAAAACGTCAAAATAATTCACCAAGAAGTGTCCCACAATATATTGTCAAGGCTGCGCGGTTTATATCCCAAGTTCATTACTGTTGTCATCTTCAAGTTTTTAAAGTTGATATCTTCAGTAAACTCTCTTGTAGGAGCTTTCTCAGTTGATGTTTACTTCAATTGAAATGTTTAAGACTTATACTAGTAAAGGTTATTACTAGAGAAATGTCTTTAAGAGGAATCGTTTTACTGACAACTTCCACAAGCGAGAGGGACGAAAGGGGAAGAAATCTGATGCACCAAAGAATCGAACTCGCGCCCAAAGTTTGGTAGGCGTTCACGTTGACCCCGGGCTATCCAACATAACACATAACTAATGGCATTAATTATTAACAATAACACAAAAAGTTTATTTCAAAAATGTCGATCGACACATCTCCCACAATATTTCCAACAAAACAATTTGCTTCGGATATAAACAGCTTGGATTGAAATGAAAGTAAGCAATCTAGTTGACATAAACGATATTATACGATTGAAAACTACATTACGTATATACTAATACGCCATCACAAGTATTACTCCGGGAGACGACAGCAGACATCTTAGGATTTCCGTAACGCACACGCCACACTACTAGCTTGTAGAGGTGAACACGACGGCACGATAGTTGCGAGCAGAGAACCCGAAATAGATGCTGAAAAATGAGGGATTACAAGACAAAGATTTTGTAAAAATTCTGTTCCACATTTTTTTCTTTTTTCTTCTCTCCTTTCTGCCCCTTCTTTCTGCCTTTTTCATTCTTCTTCACTTGTACTTCTCAGTTTGGTACGTGGCGTCAACGGTAGCATCACCGCGGCGGTTCGATCCTGGGGACGTTTCAACGCCCGCAACAGGGTCGACCACTAAGCCATTGTGGTATTCGATGAAAGCCATCGTCTAATTGTAGTATTCTTTTCTTTAACAAAACACAGAACGAAAAAAAAAATTAGCAAGAACACTCAAATAAAACTACTATTTTAAAGAAACAAAAACTAAATGAAGAGCAAAAACTAATACAGCTGCATTATCTACGAATATTACAACTGTATTTGCTCAAAAAGTATTTTAAAACCTTATTTGAAGTTTCTAACCGACGCTAAGCTAAACGGCTAAATATTACAATTATGCTACGGGGGGTAAACTGAACGGAAAGGTCACCAAGCTTGATGTACACGTGTAGAACGAACGCTTTGACGAAGAGATCCGTACTGGCTCCTTTCAAGGGAAAGTATGGCCATAAAACTATATCGGACATCTCCACACTTCCTCTGTGAAATTCTACTACATCCTGAATGCCAAAATAGACATTTGGAGAAAGTTTGGGATAAAGACTTCGTCAAAAATTGGCTGAAATGCAAACCATGTGGCCGAAGGCAAGATGGCGTCCTCGAAGTTCCGAAAGATTGGGGGAAGAGCTTTTAATTGCAAAAAAAGACTAGGAAATCACATTTTTACAACGCTGTAAGTAAGGTAGTCCTGGTGGAATTGCTTTTTCAAAAGTATAAATCGTTTAATTTTCCTTTAGGCCAAGTTAAACAGTTTGACTAGCCTAATTAATTATGCATAAACACTTCACTTCAGCAACAAACTTTCTCCTCCCCCTGGTTTCCCAAAGTGTCCAGCATCCTACTTCCCATTCATTTCTACTTCCATTCTTCCCATTCTGTTTAATTTAACTACTTCCATAATAATATTCACTTAAATCCTGATTTCCATTAGCCTCCCTCTGGCTCAACCAAGCTGATTCCCATCCATTTATAATTTTTTTCACAGATTTTTTAAAGCACACCAAACAGTTTTCCCAAAGTATGACAGAATGAAGAAGAAAGAATAAAAACCTTGTTAAAAAAGAGCTTTCTGAAATTAGCAAGCCGCACCCACATTTCAAAGAAACAAGAACCTTCTGCAGTGGAAGCAGACCAGTTGGTAAGTTTCTCAAGAACAACTCTTATTACCTCAAGCCTGGCCACCCACACATTCATCACCACATCATAAAAATATTGCATACCATGGGGAGATGACTGAAAGTATTAAAATCCAATCCTACTGGATACCGATATAATAGTATAACTGGTAATATTATACAATGGTAACACACTATAATACAATCAAAATATAATAACATTTATATTTTATGTAAAAATACAATTCTAAGCTTTTCGTTAATTTTTTTAACAGATTCCAATCAAAGTCAAGGAGATGTCTGAAATAAGCAAGCCACACCCAAATTTCAAAGAGACAACATCCTTCTGCAGTGGTAGCCGACCAATTGGTAAGTTTCTTAAGAGCAACTCTTATTACCTCAAAACTGGCCACCCACGCATTCATCACCACGTCATAAATCTGTTGTATGCCATTGAGAGATGACTGAAAGTATTAAAATCCAATCCTATTGGATACGAATACAATTGGTAACATTCAATAATGCTAACACAATACAACACAAGCAAAATATAACTTATATTTTGTGTAAAAAAAAATACTAAGCCTCTTATCATTTTTATTAAAACAGATTGATTATCAAAGTCAGCGAGATATCTGAAATTAGCAAGTTACACCCAAATTTTGAAGAATCAAGAACCTTCTGCTGTGGAAGTAGACAAATGGTGAGTTTCTTAAAAAGAGTCATTATTACAACAAGACAGCCACAAATACATTCATCACCACATTGTAAAATACTGCATGTCATGATAAGGCCACAGAGAGATGAGTGAAGGTTTTAAAATCCAGTCCTATTGGATACCAGTTGGTAAAAATATAATTCTAAACTTTTCATTAATTGTTTTAACAGATTCTTCATCAAAGTCAATGAGATGTCTGAAATAAGCAAGCCACACCCAAATTCTGAACAATCAAGAACCTTCTTCAATGGAAGATGACAACTGGTGAGTTTCTTAAAATCAGTTATTACCATAACACAGCCATGCACACAATGAATCATTACCACATCATAAAAATACTGTATGTCATGATAAGAAGGCCATAGCAAGCTGAGTAAAAGTTTTAAAATCCAATCCTATTGAATACCACGAATTAAGTACTCCAATTTCATGAATGTCAATTTCTCAGCATGAATGACGTAATTGGACAAAATTGCTTAACACTTGTCGGTACTCATTGCCATCCAGTTCAGAGTATGTGATAATATAGATATGGGCCTATGAGAACAAGTACAAGTAGGACAAAACTAATCAGCAAAGTGCAGTGGTGAAAAAAAAGTGAATTAAGTGTAAAGAAGCATAAATGAACATAAGCCAATCTGATCCATTTCTTATGGACAAATGACAGGATGCTGCCTTCAATACCAATTATAAGAATGTTTTGGATCACTGCTGGTATTCTTGGCTGATATAGAACACAAATATGCATAACTGTCATTGTTCTAACTAACAAAGAATAGGTGTTCTCTGACCAAAATGATTTTTATTGCAAGCTTTTGACTAAGTCTACAGTTTTCAATGGGCAAATGATAATGAGGTTACAAGTGTGGTTCCTGTTTAAATGTACAAAACTGTAAGCATCAGTCTAAAATAAGCATGATGAGCAAAGAACAAAATAGTGCTGAAAAATGTTATCTCTTCATCAAGATAGAGTACTGTCCTGGTAGCAGTTTAGAGTTGTAGTCAGCTTCTTTGATGGAGGTAGTGTGCCATGGTTCTAGTGTTTTTCTGATTCTATAGTTTCCCCTATTTATAATTCTAGTGTTATCTACATCTATATGATGGCCAAGTTTCCATGTGTGGTTAGCAATATTACAGCTCTGTGCAAAAGTTTTTGTGTTTTTTATATGTTCTTTTATCTGTGTACTGAATGCCCTCCCAGTTTCTCCAACATAATTCCAATCGCACTCAGCACAAGGTGAAGGTTCACCAACATTTTGGATACCAGCAGAAGAACAAATAAACTTTATTTACCAGATACCTTGCACTGAGTGCAATTGGAATTATGTTGGAGAAATTGGGAGGGCATTCAGTACACTGATAAAGGAACACATAAAAAACACAACTTTTCCCCAAAGCTCTAATATTGCTAACCATAAGATCGTAGAAGCACAAGTGCTAATAGAGACTTCAAGTAAACGACAAATTTCTTTATTGTATACATGTTTCGGCAAAACTCATGCCATCTTCAGTACAAATGGTAATAGGATATTTACAAGCGATATTTATGTGACCTGATAAATATTACAAGCGTATGACTCATCTAATATGAATTCTCACACATGTGTCAGAAAGATTAATTACAAGGGTGCGACTGGTTAATGGAGGAAAGGGAGAGCTTAAATCTTATGTGGTATATCAGTTTACTTGTGCGGGATGTAATTCCCGTTACATTGGCGAAACCACTCGTCACCTCACCACTCGGATTAATGAGCACACACATACTGACAAACATTCCCACATATTCAAACACCTTCAAAAATCCTCTGCTTGCAAACTTCAATATAACTCCTCATGCTTTAAAATCATAGACTCCGATAAATCTGTCCTTTCTCTTAAACTCAAAGAAGCGCTACATATTAAGAAACTCAAACCCGAGCTTAATGTTCAAGTCCATCATCTTAACACCATGTTTAGCTTATAATTCCAATATACACATATAATTTTTAATCTTTTTTTTTTTTTAATTTTATTTCATTTTATTTTATTTTTTTTTTCTTCTTCCTAACTGTTTTTGTCTACCACACGTCATCAACTTTCTACACATCGCCTTCAACGCCCACTTCCTCCATTAACCAGTTGCACCCTTGTAATTAATCTTTCTGACACATGTGTGAGAATTCATATTAGATGAGTCATACGCTTGTAATATTTATCAGGTCACATAAATATCGCTTGTAAATATCCTATTACCATTTGTACTGAAGATGGCATGAGTTTTGCCGAAACATGTATACAATAAAGAAATTTGTCGTTTACTTGAAGTCTCTATTGCTAACCATGCATGGAAACTCAACCATCATATAGACATTGATAATGCTAGAATTATAGATAGGGGAGACTATAGAATCAGAAAAACACTAGAACCATGGTACACTGCCTCATTCACATAAGCTGACAACAACTCTAAACCACTACCGGGACAGTACTCTATCTTAATGAAGAGATAATATTTGTCAGTGCCACTTTGTTCTTTGCTCGTCACACTTATTTTTAGATTCACGCTTATAGCTTTGTATATTTAAATAGGAACCACACTTGTAACCTCATTATTATTTGCCCATTGAAGATTGTAGACTGACAGTTGAAAGCTTGCAATAAAAACCATTTGGTCAGAGAACACCTATTCCTTGTTAGTTATGTATAACCCTGACTGCATTTATTCAATCTTCCAATGTCACTGTTCTACTAGGAATGCTTTTAGAAAAAGTAGACTTAACCTACAGTTTAAAAACACAGCAAATTCCAAAGAACAACTTGCTATAAACCAAAGACTGGAGTTATAAAATGAGAGAATAGGCAGGCAAAGGTAATATTTTGACTCTACAAGCAAGCCATTATCCTGATGTGAGACATAGATGAGAGAAAATTGTGAGATAAAATGACAATTTAGCCCAAGATTTGTTGGAAAAAGGTTAAAAAAGTAGGACCCATCACCAATCTCTTTTGTGATTGCTACAGAGTCAAAGATCTGCTGACTTGATGCAACCTATTTGAAAAGCTTAAGAATCATCCATTTCCTGTCTCAAATACATTACTTCTCTTACTCATGGAAATCTAATAATTAATTACTTCAAGATAGTTAACTCAGAAATAATAATTATAATTTATTATGGTCATAAGAGGAAGTATTTCTAAAAGTTAAAAGGCTAAAGTTGAATAATAGGTTCAAAGCAGCCAAGGAGCTTAACTTATTCCTTGAACCATGATCATCTACTCTGTCAGAATGCATCCACTGGCATAATTACTTTCTTTTATTTAACAGCTTTTTTCCATGATGTCATCTGTGTGTATTAGTGTGTGTATTAGTGTGTATAAGGTTGATGGCTTGCTTGGAATTTTAGCAAAGCTTAGATAATCACTTTGTGACAGAGTTAAAATGTTACCTTTATCATTTCTATTGTCTTATTTTTACTCTAATCATGGGTTTACAAGAAGTTGTGCTTCAGAATTTACTTTTTACCTTCAAACATTCTCAGCTGGCAATGGTTCTAATCTAATCAATGGAAAGTGTAGGAGTCTGAGAATTTTGCTAACCAGGTTAGAAAGTGTAGCAATTTGAAACTTGAAATGACTGAAAGAAGAGTTCTTGCATATCAGTAATGACAACATTTGGGACTAGATACCATTTTCTGTGATTAATAAAATACAGAAAAACCCATTCTAAGTGCTGGTATGTAAAAAATCTAATTTTCTGGGATGTCTTGGAAGATGTTTAGATATGAGCAACAATAAGTTAAGACTGTCATACAGACCTCTATTGCTAAACTGCAGCATAGTGCCCCACACAGACCTACATGTAATTAGTCAAGATATTCTCCCATTAAAAAGAAGTGTCTTGATATGGGATTGGTCGGTCAATTTGAAGTAAGGTGTCCAAAGGAAGACATTTTATGAGTAAAAAAACCATCAAAACTGGAGTTCAGAAAATGATTTTGTGTTAAAGAGCTTACATGAAATTTAAAATAAATTAAAAAGCGACATTTGTGCCATATGGGCATCTTTCAAGCAATTGCTATGGCCTAGGAGACTACCATGACTGCATTGTATCTAACATTAACCACAACACATAGCTCCCATTACAGCATTTCTCTAGTTAATTTGAAACCAAGAACCATTACATTCATTTTTGTCTCCACCACCAGACAGAAGTTTCACCTTTTTACAAGGACAATACATTAGTTTTTCTCAACTTTATCTTGAAAATAATTCTAATCAAAATTTTCATCTCATCTTTTCAGATTCAAAGCATACTCAGAGAGACCAAAAGACAACCAATCAAACTGGAAGGTTTACCCCTGTTACAGTGGATGAATGGACCCCAAGACTAACAGAACAAGCCCTTTCAAGATAAATCACCTATGACTGTGAGTTCCTTACTGTAACATAGTGCAATAGCTGATACATTTTACTAAGATCAAAGAGGATTCCTTACTTTGTCAATGAAAGTAACCTTCAGAGGTTTTCCTTAAAATCCTTTTTCCCACAGAATTCTAAAAACAAAATGGTTATAACAGATTAATGGATAGCAAGCATTTATAGGACTATCATTGTGAATTAAATAAGGACGATGCTTTAAACTCTATAACACTGTTTGAAACCAGCTGTCCAATTTGCTTGATATCCACTTCCACAATATATCCATGTTCAAACTTCCATACTAAGTTACTTGCCCATTACATACAATTCAGTTATATTTTAAAATACAATGAAAATAAAATGCAAAAACAATCTCAAAACATTATATGATAAAAACTAAAACAAGACATTTTCTGAACATCTCATTTTTAACTATGCAGCAAGTATTTTTGAGGATACCATCTTGACAAAAAACAACCTGTTTTTGATGAAACAACAAATTTAATTTCAGTAGATTTCTGAAAAAAAACATTATTATAATGCTTTCCATGATGTATTTTCATCATTAAATAGAATAACCTAGAGTGTAAGTTAGTATGGAAGTACATGGATATATCCAGTGAACATTTTCCTTAGGGTATGGTATGGTTAGAACTAACATTTTCAGATTGGTTTAAACCTTTGTTTGTAATTAATCATTAATAAAAGTAAATTGAGAAAAAGTCACTCTGTTTAAAAAAAAATAATAAAAAACTAAAAAAAGTAAAGAAACAAACAAAAATAAAACATCAAAAGAGAAAACTCCAAAGGAATAATGATATGTCTATTTTTGGCTCTTCAATTACTTTTCTCAAATAAAATAGCAACATACCTTCATGATTATGAAGAGAAATATCTCCATTTGGGTAAGCTGATTTCAATTGAACATTCTAAAAAGTTTATGAATATGATTAAGAACAAAACAACTGAAAAAATTGCAATTTCAAAAAAAAAATCCAAGAAAAAAAAAAACAAAAACAAAAAAAAACATGAAAAAAGGACAGTTTGTAACCATGCCATTATCCTAACAAAGTAAGCTAGATAAAATGATATCCAGTCAAAGTCTATTGCCATGTCTTTCATGTGCTCTATGAAATGGAAATAAGCCTGTTGGTCGTGCATAGCAGAAAAATATTGAAAACACTCCAGTCAACACTTAGTCATTTTCTACATAAAATTCAAGGTCTCCAGTTGTGATAAAGGATTCTAAAGTATCAAAATAATTTTAATGGTTTCTTTTCTAAATTTATGAATTGAGCAAAAAATATGGCAATTCTGTGCATTACTTTTCAATTTCAAAACCATTATATATTGTTTCTTTTGAATTTTTATATCTATTTGCTTAAGCTGGTTTTCGATTTTTCAAGCATGATGCTCAAATTGATCACAAGAACTAGTGTAACATAATCATGCTTACCAAATTGAAATCCTACTAAATAATAAAATTGATTGGTCCTCTAAAGATATGGACCAAAAAAAATTTGAGCATAGTATAAGCTGTTCAACATAATAGGTTGGTCCACATTAGCAAATGTTTGTCTTCAAGTCAAGCTTGTAGCCAAATTTTTCCTTGTACGGACCACTTGCCTCTACATGAAAGACACTAATATGCTATGGCTGTATGGACAAAGTCAACTCCCTTACAAAGTCCTGTTTTAAGTGAGAGTTTGCAATACAGTGAATGTTTTCACTAGGCATTCCAAAAATTACTGAGCTACTCAGGTACACATTTTGGCTTGGTTTTTAAGACACAACCTCAGCAACACACACTTCTTTTGCTGAAAATAAGTTTCAGAAAATATATCCATTTCAAAGAATCTTTTTGTTTTAAACAAACAAGGTGCTTTTCAGTTTTCATATCTAAAAAGACAATCAAACCTCACCAGCTTACTGGTTAAACCTGATAAGCTGCATTATCTCAGCAGTAAAATTGATAAGGTTTTTGAATTTGCAACACCAGAAAAGACAAAATCCATGTGGGAGTTGACTTCTACATTGAGTAATTAAGTAATAACTTTCATCAAATAGAAATCCTCTTTGATCTAGTAAATGTATCACCATCCTAGAGAGCAACTGTGTTACCATTTAATGCATTTCGGCCTTATTGGGTGTAGGACAGTTGACCCTGGGCCAGCCACATAGTAGGTTAACTTTTTGGCACTTGTCAAATTTTTAGTATTTAGGTGGGTTAAGTAGATGTAGTATAATGTAATTTATATATATATTTATTTGTTTTTTATTACTGTAATTTTTAAGGTAAATATAGCATAATGTAATTTATTTTATTTTCTTTATTTTTATTACTGTAATTTACATGTAAATGTGAGTGGAGCGTTACGTATGCAGTGTAGGAAAGGGTCCAGGATGAAAACTTTTCGAGTTATTTTACAACTAAAAACAAGAAAAAAAGGGAAAACTTGTCTCTGTTTTGGCAAATTTATTTTGATATAAAATTATCTGTGAAAGATCCAAGATGTTTCATTGATTTTCAAAAAGAAATTTAAAATTCGGTTGGGTGGGGGTGGGGGTAGGTGAAAGTGTGTGACTGTTGGTGTGTGTTTGTGGTAGTGTGTGAGAAATGAAAGGAGGATAGTAGAGGCAGATGAGGTAGATGAGGCAGTTTGAGGCAGTTTGAGGCAGTTTGAGGCAGTTGCTAGGAACTAGTTGGGCAGTATGGGTCTGCATGTTTGTCAGTTTGGCATTGGTAATTTCAGGGGATGTGGATTTCAAATTTGCATGCTAAAATTTGCATGATTAAATTGTTATGTTGTTGTTGTAATTGTTATATTTAGTTAGGTATAAGGTTGCTCTCTGAGGACAGCAACTTCACAATTGTTGAAGTTGGTGGTTCTCTTTAACTGCCCCGGCTGACTCCCTGAGTGCTACTTCTACTTATAGTAGGAGTAGCACTTGGGGAGTTGGCCGGGGCAGTTTATTTGTATATATAGGGGAATTCCCATGGGAATTGAATAATTAAGTAAAAAGGAGTCTTTAAATTTGTAAAAATTTTTATTTCAAAAATCAATTGTAATAGCATAATTACAATTCAAATAAAGTTTTTGAAAAGAACCACCTTTGTATGTGCAAGTCATTATAAAAGAGAACAACATGGCTGTAAAATGAATATTGCTTTTGTAGATACAGAGGGTATAACCCAACAAAAGCTGTATTCATCAAGCAATCAGTACAAACAATGTCTGTCCAACAATCTAACACCAGACTAGTCCATTAAAAACAAAGTTGAACAACTGGTGTCAAACAGTTGGAAGGCAACAGTTACTTACTGACAGCTAGAGACTACTTAGATCTTTTCTGATAAAGGCAAGCATTACACTTAAAGAGATAAACAATTGTGCAATAACATGACACGGGTAAACATGACAAGCTATTTCTCTTTGCACAATTGAACAGAAAGAACATGGCTGCTCAGAGATTTTTTTTATGTTGAAATGGAACAAAATTCAGTCCACACAGCATGCAAAACCAAACAAATCAATCAAGTATGTAGCAGCCAAACATCTTTCTTTTTTTAACCTGACAATAATTTTAGTCAAAGAACTTTGTTAAACTTGATGCAGGAAGGTGATGAAAATTACTTGGAGAGTAAAGAATGACCAGAAAATGGCTTAATTCTAACTTTTTATCACAACCACCACAAAACATTTCATTAATTTTGAGGAAAATTTGCACATTCTTAGCAAAACAATTTGTCATGTGTAAAAAATTTTTACCAAATGTCGTTTGAAAATCATTTTGCCAAAAAAAACAAACACAAAACAAAATTTTCAATAATGTTGTAAAGTTTACTTTCAATTCCTTTATATCAATTTAAAAATTTGCTGGGAAGTCTTACAAATTTGGAAGTTTATTAGAAATTTCAGGGAAAAAAATGGCACTCTCAAATTTCAAAATTCAAATTTCTCAAGATTGAAAGTGAAACAAAGTATTCTTGGTATAAGTAAGCAAGTTCATCACCTTTCTAAGCAACATAAATAACAATTTCTTTAACTTTAATAGAATTCTGTATATAGAACTTATTCAAAAATGGCTACTGGTATGCAACGGCCAGTTACAGAAACATGCACAACAGATGCCATTTGTGAATAAGGTCCAAAGCATTGTATTATCCAAAGGAAGAAAATTGGTGGACTTCCAACTGAGAAGGAGTTCTAGGGTAAAAGCCTGCCTTGGTTCCATTTGATTTTAGAAATATCAGAAAGATAGTTTCACGACAAAAACACCCTAAGTACTGTCACTATATCTTTGAATCCTCTGGAGAAAAAAGCTTCGACTGCACACAAAGGTAAATGTCAGAGATGCAAACAAAGCTGAGTAATGCTGTTGGCACTGTTAGAAAGATGACAAATAGCCACGGTTGTCTTCAGCTCATTTTTAAATGGTACACTTTTTGAGTACAGCTATGGGAGACAAAACTCCAACTAAACTAGGCAAGGAGCCTATGTCTATCCAGTTGCTTAATCATAGGAAACGCAATTAAAGGGGCTGAAACAGAGACTAATACTTCACCAGAGTCCACTTAGTTGAGGTTGTTGAGACAGCCAATTAAAGAAGGGGGACACTACTGCCAAGATGTTCATATGTATTAGAAGCAATATTGTTGGCTTTTTTGCTTGTTTTTGTCAAAATTCAACACATTTTTTGCAATCAATCAGCACAAAATGTCATATTTACAAAAGAATTTCAATTAATATAAAGTCTGTTAAATACAGAAACACTGAAGTTGCATTACAAGCTGGCAGGTAATAAGAGCAACAAATTAATAGTATGTGACAGGCACTGCAAAACCAACTCTAACAAAATTATTGCAGTTTCTAAAATAGTTCCAGTGAAACTGATGTCTCGATTGGAAATGTTATTTTTGAAACAATATTCTCAGATAATGGACGAGGAAAAAAACAAAGGAAATGTACACCGAGATGAAGGTTTGGCTTTGTAATCTCTAACTAGCATAAAATTTTAACTTCATTCATTCTAATTCACATTTAAAATAGGAATTTTATTGTGAAGATATTTCAAACACATCAAGATGGATTAAAAAAATCAGCTTCACCACATTTTCCCAGCACAGTTCTCCATGTGTGGATGTTGAAAGAAACATTGTGTTTGACCTACAATTTAATAACAGAATCTTTCATATGTTTTTATAATCTGTTGCATGCTTCCAGTTTTCAATCTTTCTAATTCAATAAAAAAAATTCAATTGAAATTGGATGAAAAATTTAATGGATTTGACTGACTAGATATTCTGTTCTTCAACAAGCATTTGTTGGTGTTTCTTCATATAATTGACATAAATGCTTAGAAATTCCCAAGATAAGGTTGGTGCTGATCCATACATACAGTACATCATTTGGCAGTAGTGACGAAGATGGGGTACCTCGTGAAAACTGATTGTTTTGGAGAAATTTTCTTGGATAATACAATACTACGGTATTGTCAGGTTAAAAAATCTCTTTAAAGTATAACACTTACTTGTCAAAAAGACCAAGTCTGCATCAGCCATGATGACCTGTCCTCTTATATGATAACCCACCCTTATGTTAGGACTGATAAATGACCTGACTCAACCAAATACCAATTGCAAAGGTATTGCACAAAATTCTCAAATTGTTTCTAATTATACTCAACATGGCATTACAGAAAATTTATTGGACAACAAAGCATCTGTCTTCTTAGTTGACATTCTGCCATAAAATAAATTTAACCTGCATGTTCTCCAAAAAATGTCAGTGTAAGTCAAATTTTTCACAATGGCAAGCTGTTGCTTGTGTTTTGCACAGCAAAGGATGAAGGCACCACCTGGCTTGTATGGTACTTGTATGCTTGGCAATGTTTGTAACTGTTAGCTAAGGTATCATTTTTTTAACTCACATCTCCATGTTTGGAAATCAGATAAAACACTCCTTGCATATGATGATCATATGTGAGAAATCTAGTTGTTCTTCACTTAGAGTAAAAAAAAAATCCTGCAGTTTTATAAACTTCTCAAATTCTGCATAGTGTTATTTATTTTTTTTAAATAAATGACAATTAAGGAAAAGAAAACCATTAAAATATCCATAAAAGTTCAAAAGAAAGTGTCTCATCAACATACTGCATTGACAAAAACAAATGCTGGTTGTCCAATAAATTTGAGTAATGAACCATTTCAGTCCTAAGTTTGGGTTAATGCCAGACAATTTTGTATTGAAGAATGGCATTTCCACATCCCAATGTGGTGAAGTGACCAGTAAATTTAGGACTCCAAAAGATTTGAAAGTTAATTATACAGCTGATTAAATAATAGAGGTAATGAAGCAAAAAGTAAGTGCAACTGATGTAATACAGATCTCAAGTTTCTACTTTGCTCTTTGTAAAGAAGAATAAAATCATCCCTGAAGAGATTTTCTTTTAAGATTCTCAACAGAATACAAAAACTGTCCTTCAAAATAAAATTTTCATTCATAATTAGAGCAGGCACTTTGAGCACTAAATTAAATTTCTCCCAAAATGATGGACTGTAATGTGTAGGTAACACTGCAGGTGTACTGTGGTATTCCTTTGTTTACAGTTTTCTGTTCTGTTAGTACCAAATATTCTTTTGAAACAATCCTCACTTCAATAAAAACTACAGTGATTTTGGGCATCAATGCATTTTGATCAGATGTGCATGCGTCTCCAAGACATACAAATAATGGTACATGTACAGGTAGTTGAAATGAAGTGTTGGTTAAAATCATGACTCCAAACAAGGTACGGCACTTGGCTTTGCTTCCTGCACAACAAGTATAATTTAATCAGCTGTACAAACACATGGATTCTCTCCCATAGACTTTTCTTTTCCTATACCATTTTGCTCATTGGTTTTTTGGTTGTTCAAGTCATTACACAATCCTTTAATGCAGAGTGGAACATGGTTGTATTGAGTGAAACTGAAGAATAGGTACACTGTGCATTTTACATACAAAGAAAACCTCCATGACAAAGTTGGTATGCAAACTCCAGCAGCTAAGATGATTTTGACCCTTTTTTGTGTAACAACCATTTAGTTACAGCACATTTATCCTGCACAACCAAACCAAGTGTCACTAGAAATCTTAAAGTAAGGATTCAACAAAAAAATTCTGAAATTTCTGCTGTTCTTTAACAGGCAAATGAAATTTTTGCACACCAAAGTTCAACTAATTTTAGCAAATTACTAAGTTGGTGCATTATGTCAAATGATTTGACAGTCAATTTTTAACATTACCCTGAAGGTATTAAAGTTCTTATGTTTTCATTGCTTCATAAGATTTCAGATAAACAAAGTACCATGTATTAATACGTGGCTTTAAATCACATTCATAATTATATCCATTCATCTCAGAGAATACTGTAATATGTGGTTTGCAACATACTAAACCATGCTTTTTTTTTTCTCCTGAAATTTGTGCCACAGCAGCAATAGCGATTATGAAAATAATCTCATTAAATACCATACATACAGCCTTACAAAAATGGCCAAGTACAGTACTGTAGAAACATATTATACACTTCTTGGGTTGGACATTTTGGAATTTGTAACAAAAGTTGATTATCCTGAAGTGAAAAATCACAAAAATCCAATCCTTCTTGATAATTCCGGCAACAAGATTACGTGGATATTTACATTCAAACCAACTGCAATGTCATGGTGTTCTTTGACTGTAAAGACTAACACTTACTTGATAAATATGTACCTTCCTCAGTTAAATCATATTATCAAGTTCCACTTTGCATTAAGATAAACTGAGGAGTCATAATAACCATAATGACAACAACAACAACAACAACAACCTCATGGTTTTATAATGTCTGGAAATCATGCATACCATAGTGGTTGGTAAAACTGAACCGGTTCCACTAAAGAACTGCAGAAAACATGATTATTAAAAACAAATTTAAAAAAAGGACCAAACTTGAAGACTGCAAGTAAGTAAACACATTGGTAGCTCACTCATCAGAAATTCTCTTAAACACAAGATTCTTCCAATTTTCTTTCTTATGCCAAATGATGGGAAGCATGCAAATAGAGGCTCCAATGATAGTTGCACTTAATGTGAATAGAAAGTCCATGACCTAGTTTGCACTGTAAAGATTCTTATTTCAAAAAATAACTCATCCAGCATTTGTTGTACAGTCCTATCATGAATTATAAATAGGTTGTTTTTGGAGACAATGCAGAAAATGTACCAGTTGGTTGGGTTTTCACAGTACAATGTACTCTCTACATCTAACAATGTTTTTCAGGGGTTTCTTTTCAAATAATTTTTTGAGATTTAAGCAGTTCTTTTCTCTCAGCCATTCTCCAGATCTTCCACTCACTATGATACATGATTGCCAAAGCATTATTCAGTGTGTTTTTTACCAGGGCAAGTTTGTCATTCTCATTTGAAACATTTTAAACAATTGAAATCATTTCTTTTTAATTAAAACCAGTCCAGTTGTCTGAAAGTTATGAAGCTGTATAACTGCATTATAACCAAATGAAAAATGCCAAACCTCAAAAAAATAAATATTGAAGTCAAACAAACAAATGCTGCACTGCCTTACCAGTACAGAATATGGCATCCCACTTTTGGAATAATTTAGCTTGAATTATTATACAGATTTTTTTTCATAATTGTAATGCCATTTAAACCCTACCCATACCATAGGAGTAATAAGGTTTTTCATTTTTATTTTCAACAACTATATTTCATATAGTGCTGATAATATTCAGACTAGTACATTTCAACTGGCCACATTTCAGATACTATAAATATAAATTTGTTTCATTAAAATAACAGTCAAATTGCTCAATACTTTCATGCAACTGGACAACATTTGATTTTAGCATTGCTACGCACTAGCTGGTTTACTATCATGGTAAATGCTTCACCCCAAATCCTTTGGTGCACAAAAATATTTGATTACCAGTAATTAGATGGACAAAAGGAGTTCTATTCAAATTGTCTCAACAATTGCCAAAAACAATTTTTTAGGAAAATAAATTAAATGGGAGTCATACATTTATAAAAGTCATCTTAAACTTCAAAACATTGACAAGATCAGTAGGGCATTCTGATAAGAGAATATTACAATTGAATTCAACAATAAGCTCCTTTTCTGTTAGCAAGTCAGAATCCTTTCAAACAATGATTAATCTCCACATAGCAATGATTATATAATTTTCTGGACATCATTAATTTTTAAAATGCTTTTTCCTTCGTTGTTTGAGGGTAAATTTTAGTGAGTTTTTCAATAAATAATATTTAAATGCAATAAATTTTATAAGCCAATAGGAAGAAAAGATTGAATAAATATGTGTATTATTGGACATACTGTTGTCAAAACATTGCAACTAACCGATGAATTGATAAATAAATAACCTCATTAAATAAACAAGTAAATTAATAAAATAATACGTCTGTAAAATAAATAAACAAAGTAAATAAAGTAAAATAAATAAACATATCAAAATAAATTGTAATAAGCAAAAACTATCCTATTAAACTAATGCTAAATTTTGTTAATTATTTTATCTTTATTCTGCACATTTTCTTTGCAAGTTGGTAAGTTGGAAGACAAAATTAATTTTTACCATTAACACAAATATTGACTGTGGGTCAACCTAAGGACATGGGTTGAAGCAGTTACCCTTCAGATACACTGTTAAGCAGGCATTTAAACTAAATTTACGTAAAATATTTATGTAGTTTATTACTTTATTTCTTTGTTATCCAACTTTCTCAAATTGTTTCATCTCTTGTTTTCATCAGCTTTCACAAGCTGACTAATTGACTTAAGCATTTGCTTTGCTGATCAACAATGCAAATAAACATTTGACGAAAAAGAATTTGTTGAAGTGCTATGAATCTGACGAGGAACTCAACAATTTCACTAACACTAAATTTGCTGGTCAAATATAACTGAAAAGAAGTCCAGATGAGAAGTAATATTGCAAATTTGCTCAACTTTTAAAATGAAATGATGTCCACTGCTTGAATGCACTTAACTACCTTGCTGCTGTTACAATGATATTTCAAATTCAAATATTTTGAGACTTGTGTCAGAAATACACTTGGGATATTGCAGCACAATACAAAAATATCCTATACATGAACCATGTTCAGTTGGTCAGAGCCAGATTTCATGAAAATATACACCAAACATCTCCATTTTTGGTATTATGAAAAGTTGATTTAGAAGTTAGATTTCAAGTCTCTTAAGCAGTATTTCTATTTTTGATGCAAATGGATGAAAACAAAGTTGGATACCAAAATATTTTTCATATAGATGTCAGTAAACATTTGATGTGCATACCATGAATATGATAACCTTCAAGCCTTCCTACACTGCATTTCTGTATCACACTGTCATTCAAGGGAATCGTCTAAAATACAGAAAGAAATTCAGTTACATTTCGTTTTTTAGCATCATTGTTGAATATTCCATAAATATATATATATATATATATATATATATATATATATATATACATATATATATACATATAACACATTTAATAATCAGAATGGACAAAAACTGTTTTTTAAACACATTAAAAATATATAATTCATCTTTCCTGCAAAGTGAAAAGTAAAGTAAAAAAGTAATAAACATTCTTTCATCAAAACACCTACAGTATTCTAACTTTCCACTAGCCAGACTACACCTTTCGATGGGTAGAATATTACCAAAATAAATGACAGAATAAAACACCTTCTGCAAAATGTAAAATTTAGGGCTTGTAGTCTCGCATTAAAGTATGTGTTCATGACATTCCCAAAAAAGGGCATTTCAATATTTTGGAACACTACTATTTTGTATTAAGATTTGACAAATTGGGTGGCTCTTTAACCAACCATTTTCTCCAAACTCCCAACCTTTGTCCTAACAAACATGGTATCAGGCCATTTGCAAAATAATGTTCAAGTGAAGAGTCTTAATACAGGGCACAACTTCGGTTTTATGATATGTACCCAAGAAATTGTACATTTGATCTTTCACAGCAAATCCATGGACTCCTGGTAGGTGTGCACCGAATCATTAAAACCTAACTCGTCAAGGGAAGGAGGCCTGCCTGTTAATGAGTAAAACTACTGTACTTCTCAACACTGGCAAATGACGTAACCTTTGTTGTCTCGGTTCATTCTTGGTTCATGGGTTTGTTCCCCAAAACTCCTCCAGTCAGAGGACCTGACTTCCCAGTTTTTCTTGACAAACCTTGGCTGACCTTAACTGTGGTTTTTCCTTCACTTCTCACACTTTGAATTTCCCTTTAGACGTTTTCACTCTTATTAAAAACATTGCTTTAGTTACCTTATGATAATGGAACAAACTTCAACACTCTTTGTGATTACATTCTCATCTGTGGGAGAATTCTTCGTTGGTAGTGTTCCTGTTTTTGATCTAGGATACAAGAACGAAAGTGTTCATACTCACAGAGAAGCCCTGTCGTTAAAAACTTTTGCAGTAAAGGCACTTGGTTATATTTAAATACAAAAGGAGCAAAAGGTGAAATTAAACAGCTAGTTCGAAACAGCAGAGACTGAAGGTGATTTGAAAGAACTTTTTCCCGCGTTGGTCGCCATTTTGGTCGCTAACAAGACCGTTACGATAATGGACATTGTAAGAGTCTACCATAACGGATAAATGCACGCTGTAAATGATCAGCCTAAGAGATACCCTACTTAAAAAAACATTTTCAAATGCTTCGTGAGGACGTTACTTCACACACTCAAACCAAATATACATTTTTAGAAGATGACAAAATTGCCGGGTCGTTCGAACGTACACGTGTCCAAATTTTAATCTTAAAAATAGTTCTTTTTGCGGTGAAAAGGAGAACCCTCGAAATAGCATTGACCACATTAAAATCAAAGTGCATAAATCTCGTAATGAATTAGTTTATTAAGATATATTACCTTTACTTTAGAGATGCATAAAATTTCAAAGCTTTCCTCCATCGTGACTTTCAATCCTTGCAGGGGCAAGCAGTTCTAGGACATCCGTGCGCGACACGAGTTTGGTGAATTCCGAGCTTTACCGACCTTTAAACGAAACGTAAAATTTGAAACTCATTTCGTATTACTGTATATTGTGCATTAAAGTTGAAATTTCTCAATTTTGTGATCTGGAAAGATGACGTTTACCTACACAGTAGACACTTGCAAAACCTTTTGACACTAGACACTTGACAAACCTTTTCAGATTTGGTACATTGGCCGTCAGGACTATCTAGGAGGGTAGGTCAAAGCGCACTATAGCTGTCTGAAACGATGACTTTGGACCAAAAATTGAAAGGTGCCAAGCGGATACCTTCCTCAATTTTTCCAATTACGAGAGCAAAATAAAAGTCCTCCCTTGAGCGATTTAGAATAGATGGGCAGAATAAAACAGACCATAGCTATGGTGCGCTTTGACCTACCCTCCTAGATAGTCCTGACGGCCAATGTACCAAATCTGAAAAGGTTTGTCAAGTGTCTAGTGTCAAAAGGTTTTGCAAGTGTCTACTGTGTAGGTAAACGTCATCTTTCCAGATCACAAAATTGAGAAATTTCAACTTTAATGCACAATATACAGTAATACGAAATGAGTTTCAAATTTTACGTTTCGTTTAAAGGTCGGTAAAGCTCGGAATTCACCAAACTCGTGTCGCGCACGGATGTCCTAGAACTGCTTGCCCCTGCAAGGATTGAAAGTCACGATGGAGGAAAGCTTTGAAATTTTATGCATCTCTAAAGTAAAGGTAATATATCTTAATAAACTAATTCATTACGAGATTTATGCACTTTGATTTTAATGTGGTCAATGCTATTTCGAGGGTTCTCCTTTTCACCGCAAAAAGAACTATTTTTAAGATTAAAATTTGGACACGTGTACGTTCGAACGACCCGGCAATTTTGTCATCTTCTAAAAATGTATATTTGGTTTGAGTGTGTGAAGTAACGTCCTCACGAAGCATTTGAAAATGTTTTTTTAAGTAGGGTATCTCTTAGGCTGATCATTTACAGCGTGCATTTATCCGTTATGGTAGACTCTTACAATGTCCATTATCGTAACGGTCTTGTTAGCGACCAAAATGGCGACCAACGCGGGAAAAAGTTCTTTCAAATCACCTTCAGTCTCTGCTGTTTCGAACTAGCTGTTTAATTTCACCTTTTGCTCCTTTTGTATTTAAATATAACCAAGTGCCTTTACTGCAAAAGTTTTTAACGACAGGGCTTCTCTGTGAGTATGAACACTTTCGTTCTTGTATCCTAGATCAAAAACAGGAACACTACCAACGAAGAATTCTCCCACAGATGAGAATGTAATCACAAAGAGTGTTGAAGTTTGTTCCATTATCATAAGGTAACTAAAGCAATGTTTTTAATAAGAGTGAAAACGTCTAAAGGGAAATTCAAAGTGTGAGAAGTGAAGGAAAAACCACAGTTAAGGTCAGCCAAGGTTTGTCAAGAAAAACTGGGAAGTCAGGTCCTCTGACTGGAGGAGTTTTGGGGAACAAACCCATGAACCAAGAATGAACCGAGACAACAAAGGTTACGTCATTTGCCAGTGTTGAGAAGTACAGTAGTTTTACTCATTAACAGGCAGGCCTCCTTCCCTTGACGAGTTAGGTTTTAATGATTCGGTGCACACCTACCAGGAGTCCATGGATTTGCTGTGAAAGATCAAATGTACAATTTCTTGGGTACATATCATAAAACCGAAGTTGTGCCCTGTATTAAGACTCTTCACTTGAACATTATTTTGCAAATGGCCTGATACCATGTTTGTTAGGACAAAGGTTGGGAGTTTGGAGAAAATGGTTGGTTAAAGAGCCACCCAATTTGTCAAATCTTAATACAAAATAGTAGTGTTCCAAAATATTGAAATGCCCTTTTTTGGGAATGTCATGAACACATACTTTAATGCGAGACTACAAGCCCTAAATTTTACATTTTGCAGAAGGTGTTTTATTCTGTCATTTATTTTGGTAATATTCTACCCATCGAAAGGTGTAGTCTGGCTAGTGGAAAGTTAGAATACTGTAGGTGTTTTGATGAAAGAATGTTTATTACTTTTTTACTTTACTTTTCACTTTGCAGGAAAGATGAATTATATATTTTTAATGTGTTTAAAAAACAGTTTTTGTCCATTCTGATTATTAAATGTGTTATATGTATATATATATATGTGTATATATATATATATATATATATATATATATATATATATTTATGGAATATTCAACAATGATGCTAAAAAACGAAATGTAACTGAATTTCTTTCTGTATTTTAGACGATTCCCTTGAATGACAGTGTGATACAGAAATGCAGTGTAGGAAGGCTTGAAGGTTATCATATTCATGGTATGCACATCAAATGTTTACTGACATCTATATGAAAAATATTTTGGTATCCAACTTTGTTTTCATCCATTTGCATCAAAAATAGAAATACTGCTTAAGAGACTTGAAATCTAACTTCTAAATCAACTTTTCATAATACCAAAAATGGAGATGTTTGGTGTATATTTTCATGAAATCTGGCTCTGACCAACTGAACATGGTTCATGTATAGGATATTTTTGTATTGTGCTGCAATATCTCAAATGTATTTCTGACACAAGTCTCAAAATATTTGAATTTGAAATATCATTGTAACAGCAGCAAGGTAGTTAAGTGCATTCAAGCAGTGGACATCATTTCATTTTAAAAGTTGAGCAAATTTGCAATATTACTTCTCATCTGGACTTCTTTTCAGTTATATTTGACCAGCAAATTTAGTGTTAGTGAAATTGTTGAGTTCCTCGTCAGATTCATAGCACTTCAACAAATTCTTTTTCGTCAAATGTTTATTTGCATTGTTGATCAGCAAAGCAAATGCTTAAGTCAATTAGTCAGCTTGTGAAAGCTGATGAAAACAAGAGATGAAACAATTTGAGAAAGTTGGATAACAAAGAAATAAAGTAATAAACTACATAAATATTTTACGTAAATTTAGTTTAAATGCCTGCTTAACAGTGTATCTGAAGGGTAACTGCTTCAACCCATGTCCTTTGGTTGACCCACAGTCAATATTTGTGTTAATGGTAAAAATTAATTTTGTCTTCCAACTTACCAACTTGCAACGAAAATGTGCAGAATAAAGATAAAATAATTAACAAAATTTAGCATTAGTTTAATAGGATAGTTTTTGCTTATTACAATTTATTTTAATATGTTTATTTATTTTACTTTATTTACTTTGTTTATTTATTTTACAGACGTATTATTTTATTAATTTACTTGTTTATTTAATGAGGTTATTTATTTATCAATTCATCGGTTAGTTGCAATGTTTTGACAACAGTATGTCCAATAATACACATATTTATTCAATCTTTTCTTCCTATTGGCTTATAAAATTTATTGCATTTAAATATTATTTATTGAAAAACTCACTAAAATTTACCCTCAAACAACGAAGGAAAAAGCATTTTAAAAATTAATGATGTCCAGAAAATTATATAATCATTGCTATGTGGAGATTAATCATTGTTTGAAAGGATTCTGACTTGCTAACAGAAAAGGAGCTTATTGTTGAATTCAATTGTAATATTCTCTTATCGGAATGCCCTACTGATCTTGTCAATGTTTTGAAGTTTAAGATGACTTTTATAAATGTATGACTCCCATTTAATTTATTTTCCTAAAAAATTGTTTTTGGCAATTGTTGAGACAATTTGAATAGAACTCCTTTTGTCCATCTAATTACTGGTAATCAAATATTTTTGTGCACCAAAGGATTTGGGGTGAAGCATTTACCATGATAGTAAACCAGCTAGTGCGTAGCAATGCTAAAATCAAATGTTGTCCAGTTGCATGAAAGTATTGAGCAATTTGACTGTTATTTTAATGAAACAAATTTATATTTATAGTATCTGAAATGTGGCCAGTTGAAATGTACTAGTCTGAATATTATCAGCACTATATGAAATATAGTTGTTGAAAATAAAAATGAAAAACCTTATTACTCCTATGGTATGGGTAGGGTTTAAATGGCATTACAATTATGAAAAAAAATTTGTATAATAATTCAAGCTAAATTATTCCAAAAGTGGGATGCCATATTCTGTACTGGTAAGGCAGTGCAGCATTTGTTTGTTTGACTTCAATATTTATTTTTTTGAGGTTTGGCATTTTTCATTTGGTTATAATGCAGTTATACAGCTTCATAACTTTCAGACAACTGGACTGGTTTTAATTAAAAAGAAATGATTTCAATTGTTTAAAATGTTTCAAATGAGAATGACAAACTTGCCCTGGTAAAAAACGTACTGAATAATGCTTTGGCAATCATGTATCATAGTGAGTGGAAGATCTGGAGAATGGCTGAGAGAAAAGAACTGCTTAAATCTCAAAAAATTATTTGAAAAGAAACCCCTCAAAAACATTGTTAGATGTAGAGAGTACATTGTACTGTGAAAACCCAACCAACTGGTACATTTTCTGCATTGTCTCCAAAAACAACCTATTTATAATTCATGATAAGACTGTACAACAAATGCTGGATGAGTTATTTTTTGAAATAAGAATCTTTACAGTGCAAACTAGGTCATGGACTTTCTATTCACATTAAGTGCAACTATCATTGGAGCCTCTATTTGCATGCTTCCCATCATTTGGCATAAGAAAGAAAATTGGAAGAATCTTGTGTTTAAGAGAATTTCTGATGAGTGAGCTACCAACGTGTTTACTTACTTGCAGTCTTCAAGTTTGGTCCTTTTTTTAAATTTGTTTTTAATAATCATGTTTTCTGCAGTTCTTTAGTGGAACCGCTTCAGTTTTACCAACCACTATGGTATGCATGATTTCCGGACATTATAAAACCATGAGGTTGTTGTTGTTGTTGTTGTTGTTGTTGTTGTTGTTGTTGTTGTTGTTGTTGTTGTCATTATGGTTATTATGACTCCTCAGTTTATCTTAATGCAAAGTGGAACTTGATAATATGATTTAACTGAGGAAGGTACATATTTATCAAGTAAGTGTTAGTCTTTACAGTCAAAGAACACCATGACATTGCAGTTGGTTTGAATGTAAATATCCACGTAATCTTGTTGCCGGAATTATCAAGAAGGATTGGATTTTTGCAATTTTTCACTTCAGGATAATCAACTTTTGTTACAAATTCCAAAATGTCCAACCCAAGAAGTGTATAATATGTTTCTACAGTACTGTACTTGGCCATTTTTGTAAGGCTGTATGTATGGTATTTAATGAGATTATTTTCATAATCGCTATTGCTGCTGTGGCACAAATTTCAGGAGAAAAAAAAAAGCATGGTTTAGTATGTTGCAAACCACATATTACAGTATTCTCTGAGATGAATGGATATAATTATGAATGTGATTTAAAGCCACGTATTAATACATGGTACTTTGTTTATCTGAAATCTTATGAAGCAATGAAAACATAAGAACTTTAAAACCTTCAGGGTAATGTTAAAAATTGACTGTCAAATCATTTGACATAATGCACCAACTTAGTAATTTGCTAAAATTAATTGAACTTTGGTGTGCAAAAATTTCATTTACCTGTTAAAGAACAGCAGAAATTTCAGAATTTTTTTGTTGAATCCTTACTTTAAGATTTCTAGTGACACTTGGTTTGGTTGTGCAGGATAAATGTGCTGTAACTAAATGGTTGACACACAATAAAGGGTCAAAATCATCTTAGCTGCTGGAGTTTGCATACCAACTTTGTCATGGAGGTTTTCTTTGTATGTAAAATGCACAGTGTACCTATTCTTCAGTTTCACTCAATACAACCATGTTCCACTCTGCATTAAAGGATTGTGTAATGACTTGAACAACCAAAAAACCAATGAGCAAAATGGTATAGGAAAAGAAAAGTCTATGGGAGAGAATCCATGTGTTTGTACAGCTGATTAAATTATACTTGTTGTGCAGGAAGCAAAGCCAAGTGCCGTACCTTGTTTGGAGTCATGATTTTAACCAACACTTCATTTCAACTACCTGTACATGTACCATTATTTGTATGTCTTGGAGACGCATGCACATCTGATCAAAATGCATTGATGCCCAAAATCACTGTAGTTTTTATTGAAGTGAGGATTGTTTCAAAAGAATATTTGGTACTAACAGAACAGAAAACTGTAAACAAAGGAATACCACAGTACACCTGCAGTGTTACCTACACATTACAGTCCATCATTTTGGGAGAAATTTAATTTAGTGCTCAAAGTGCCTGCTCTAATTATGAATGAAAATTTTATTTTGAAGGACAGTTTTTGTATTCTGTTGAGAATCTTAAAAGAAAATCTCTTCAGGGATGATTTTATTCTTCTTTACAAAGAGCAAAGTAGAAACTTGAGATCTGTATTACATCAGTTGCACTTACTTTTTGCTTCATTACCTCTATTATTTAATCAGCTGTATAATTAACTTTCAAATCTTTTGGAGTCCTAAATTTACTGGTCACTTCACCACATTGAGATGTGGAAATGCCATTCTTCAATACAAAATTGTTTGGCATTAACCCAAACTTAGGACTGAAGTGGTTCATTACTCAAATTTATTGGACAACCAGCATTTGTTTTTGTCAATGCAGTATGTTGATGAGACACTTCCTTTTGAACTTTTATGGATATTTTAATGGTTTTGTTTTCCTTAATTGTCATTTATTTAAAAAAAATAAATAACACTATGCAGAATTTGAGAAGTTTGTAAAACTGCAGGATTTTTTTTTTACTCTAAGTGAAGAACAACTAGATTTCTCACATATGATCATCATATGCAAGGAGTGTTTTATCTGATTTCCAAACATGGAGATGTGAGTTAAAAAAATGATACCTTAGCTAACAGTTACAAACATTGCCAAGCATACAAGTACCATACAAGCCAGGTGGTGCCTTCATCATTTGCTGTGCAAAACACAAGCAACAGCTTGCCATTGTGAAAAATTTGACTTACACTGACATTTTTTGGAGAACATGCAGGTTAAATTTATTTTATGGCAGAATGTCAACTAAGAAGACAGATGCTTTGTTGTCCAATAAATTTTCTGTAATGCCATGTTGAGTATAATTAGAAACAATTTGAAAATTTTGTGCAATACCTTTGCAATTGGTATTTGGTTGAGTCAGGTCATTTATCAGTCCTAACATAAGGGTGGGTTATCATATAAGAGGACAGGTCATCATGGCTGATGCAGACTTGGTCTTTTTGACAAGTAAGTGTTATACTTTAAAGAGATTTTTTAACCTGACAATACCGTAGTATTGTATTATCCAAGAAAATTTCTCCAAAACAAACAGTTTTCACGAGGTACCCCATCTTCGTCACTACTGCCAAATGATGTACTGTATGTATGGATCAGCACCAACCTTATCTTGGGAATTTCTAAGCATTTATGTCAATTATATGAAGAAACACCAACAAATGCTTGCTGAAGAACAGAATATCTAGTCAGTCAAATCCATTAAATTTTTCATCCAATTTCAATTGAATTTTTTTATTGAATTAGAAAGATTGAAAACTGGAAGCATGCAACAGATCATAAAAACATATGAAAGATTCTGTTATTAAATTGTAGGTCAAACACAATGTTTCTTTCAACATCCACACATGGAGAACTGTATTGGGAAAATGTGGTGAAGCTGAATTTTTTTATCCATCTTGATGTGTTTGAAATAGCTTCACAATAAAATTCCTATTTTAAATGTGAATTAGGATGAATGAAGTTAAAATTTTATGCTAGTTAGAGATTACAAAGCCAAACCTTCATCTCGGTGTACATTTCCTTTGTTTTTTTTTCCTCGTGCATTATCTGAGAATATTGTTTCAAAAATAGCATTGCCAATCGAGACATCAGTTTCACTGGAACTATTTTAGAAACTGCAATAATTTTGTTAGAGTTGGTTTTGCAGTGCCTGTCACATACTATTAATTTGTTGCTCTTATTACCTGCCAGCTTGTAATGCAACTTCAGTGTTTCTGTATTTAACAGACTTTATATTAATTGAAATTCTTTTGTAAATATGACATTTTGTGCTGATTGATTGCCAAAAATGTGTTAAATTTTGACAAAAACAAGCAAAAAAGCCAACAATATTGCTTCTAATACATATGAACATCTTGGCAGTAGTGTCCCCCTTCTTTAATTGGCTGTCTCAACAACCTTCTCCTCAACTAAGTGGACTCTGGTGAAGTATTAGTCTCTGTTTCAGCCCCTTTAGTTGCATTTCCTATGATTAAGCAACTGGATAGACATAGGCTCCTTGCCTAGTTTAGTGTGAATTTTGTCTCCCATAGCTGTACTCAAAAAGTGTACCATTTAAAAATGAGCTGAAGACAACCGTGGCTATTTGTCATCTTTCTAACAGTGCCAACAGCATTACTCAGCTTTGTTTGCATGTCTGACATTTCCCTTTGTGTGCAGTCGAAGCTTTTTTCTCCAGAGGAATCAAAGATATAGTGACAGTACTTAGGGTGTTTTTGTCGTGAAACTATCTTTCTGATATTTCTAAAATCAAATGGAACCAAGGCAGGCTTTTACCCTAGAACTCCTTCTCAGTTGGAAGTCCACCAATTTTCTTCCTTTGGATAATACAATGCTTTGGACCTTATTCACAAATGGCATCTGTTGTGCATGTTTCTGTAACTGGCCGTTGCATACCAGTAGCCATTTTTGAATAAGTTCTATATACAGAATTCTATTAAAGTTAAAGAAATTGTTATTTATGTTGCTTAGAAAGGTGATGAACTTGCTTACTTATACCAAGAATACTTTGTTTCACTTTCAATCTTGAGAAATTTGAATTTTGAAATTTGAGAGTGCCATTTTTTTTCCCTGAAATTTCTAATAAACTTCCAAATTTGTAAAGCTTCCCAGCAAATTTTTAAATTGATATAAAGGAATTGAAAGTAAACTTTACAACATTATTGAAAATTTTGTTTTGTGTTTGTTTTTTTTTGCAAAATGATTTTCAAACGACATTTGGTAAAAATTTTTTACACATGACAAATTGTTTTGCTAAGAATGTGCAAATTTTCCTCAAAATTAATGAAATGTTTTGTGGTGGTTGTGATAAAAAGTTAGAATTAAGCCATTTTCTGGTCATTCTTTACTCTCCAAGTAATTTTCATCACCTTCCTGCATCAAGTTTAACAAAGTTCTTTGACTAAAATTATTGTCAGGTTAAAAAAAGAAAGATGTTTGGCTGCTACATACTTGATTGATTTGTTTGGTTTTGCATGCTGTGGACTGAATTTTGTTCCATTTCAACATAAAAAAAATCTCTGAGCAGCCATGTTCTTTCTGTTCAATTGTGCAAAGAGAAATAGCTTGTCATGTTTACCCGTTTCATGTTATTGCACAATTGTTTATCTCTTTAAGTGTAATGCTTGCCTTTATCAGAAAAGATCTAAGTAGTCTCTAGCTGTCAGTAAGTAACTGTTGCCTTCCAACTGTTTGACACCAGTTATTCAACTTTGTTTTTAATGGACTAGTCTGGTGTTAGATTGTTGGACAGACATTGTTTGTACTGATTGCTTGATGAATACAGCTTTTGTTGGGTTATACCCTCTGTATCTACAAAAGCAATATTCATTTTACAGCCATGTTGTTCTCTTTTATAATGACTTGCACATACAAAGGTGGTTCTTTTCAAAAACTTTATTTGAATTGTAATTATGCTATTACAATTGATTTTTGAAATAAAAATTTTTACAAATTTAAAAAGACTCCTTTTTACTTAATTATTCAATTCCCATGGGAATTCCCCTATATATACAAATAAACTGCCCCGGCCAACTCCCCAAGTGCTACTCCTACTATAAGTAGAAGTAGCACTCAGGGAGTCAGCCGGGGCAGTTAAAGAGAACCACCAACTTCAACAATTGTGAAGTTGCTGTCCTCAGAGAGCAACCTTATACCTAACTAAATATAACAATTACAACAACAACATAACAATTTAATCATGCAAATTTTAGCATGCAAATTTGAAATCCACATCCCCCGAAATTACCAATGCCAAACTGACAAACATGCAGACCCATACTGCCCAACTAGTTCCTAGCAACTGCCTCAAACTGCCTCATCTTCCTTGTCTTCCTCTTCTGCCTCATCTGCCTCATCTGCCTCTACTATCCTCCTTTCGTTTCTCACACACTACCACAAACACACACCAACAGTCACACACTTTCACCTACCATCCCCCTACCCCCACCCCCACCCAACCGAATTTTAAATTTCTTTTTGAAAATCAACAAAACATCTTGGATCTTTCACAGATAATTTTATATCAAAATAAATTTGCCAAAACAGAGACAAGTTTTCCCTTTTTTTCTTGTTTTTAGTTGTAAAATAACTCGAAAAGTTTTCATCCTGAACCCTTTCCTACACTGCATACGTAACGCTCCACTCACATTTACATGTAAATTACAGTAATAAAAATAAAGAAAATAAAATAAATTACATTATGCTATATTTACGTTAAAAATTACAGTAATAAAAAACAACAAATAAATATATATATAAATTACATTATACTACATCTACTTAACCCACCTAAATACTAAAAATTTGACAAGTGCCAAAAAGTTAACCTACTATGTGGCTGGCCCAGGGTCAACTGTCCTACACCCAATAAGGCCGAAATGCGTTAAATGGTAACACAGTTGCTCTCTAGGATGGTGATACATTTACTAGATCAAAGAGGATTTCTATTTGATGAAAGTTATTACTTAATTACTCAATGTAGAAGTCAACTCCCTCATGGATTTTGTCTTTTCTGGTGTTGCAAATTCAAAAACCTTATCAATTTTACTGCTGAGATAATGCAGCTTATCAGGTTTAACCAGTAAGCTGGTGAGGTTTGATTGTCTTTTTTTAGATATGAAAACTGAAAAGCACCTTGTTTGTTTAAAACAAAAAGATTCTTTGAAATGGATATATTTTCTGAAACTTATTTTCAGCAAAAGAAGTGTGTGTTGCTGAGGTTGTGTCTTAAAAACCAAGCCAAAATGTGTACCTGAGTAGCTCAGTAATTTTTGGAATGCCTAGTGAAAACATTCACTGTATTGCAAACTCTCACTTAAAACAGGACTTTGTAAGGGAGTTGACTTTGTCCATACAGCCATAGCATATTAGTGTCTTTCACGTAGAGGCAAGTGGTCTGTACAAGGAAAAATTTGCCTACAAGCTTGACTTGAAGACAAACATTTGCTTATGTGGACCAACCTATTATGTTGAACAGCTTATACTATGCTCAAATTTTTTTTGGTCCATATCTTTAGAGGACCAATCAATTTTATTATTTAGTAGGATTTCAATTTGGTAAGCATGATTATGTTACACTAGCTCTTGTGATCAATTTGAGCATCATGCTTGAAAAATCGAAAACCAGCTTAAGCAAACAGATATAAAAATTCAAAAGAAACAATATATAATGGTTTTGAAATTGAAAAAGTAATGCACAGAATTGCCATATTTTTTGCTCAATTCATAAATTTAGAAAAGAAACCATTAAAATTATTTTGATACTTTAGAATTCTTTATCACAACTGGAGACCTTGAATTTTGTGTAGAAAATGACTAAGTGTTGACTGGAGTGTTTTCAACATTGTTCTGCTATGCACGACCAACAGGCTTATTTCCATTTCATAGAGCACATGAAAGACATGGCAATAGACTTTGACTGGATATCATTTTATCTAGCTTACTTTGTTAGGATAATGGCATGGTTACAAACTGTCGTTTTTTTCATGTTTTTTTTGTTTTTGTTTTTTTTTCTTGGATTTTTTTTTTGAAATTGCAATTTTTTCAGTTTTTTTGTTCTCAATCATATTCATAAACTTTTTAGAATATTCAATTGAAATCAGCTTATGAAAATGGAGATATTTCTCTTCATAATCATGAAGGTATGTTGCTATTTTATTTGAGAAAATTAATTGAAAAGCCAAAAGCAGACATATCATTATTCCTTTGGAGTTTTCTCTTTTGATGTTTTATTTTTGTTTGTTTCTCTACTTTTTTTTAGTTTTTTTATTATTTTTTTTTTTAACAAAGTGACTTTTTTTCAATTTGCTTTTATTAATGGTTAATTACAAACAAAGGTTTAAACCAATCTGAAAATGTTAGTTCTAACCATACCATACCCTAAGGAAAATGTTCACTGGATATATCCATGTACTTCCATACTAACTTACACTCTAGGTTATTCTATTTAATGATGAAAATACATCATGGAAAGCATTATAATGTTTTTTTTCAGAAATCTACTGAAATTAAATTTGTTGTTTCATCAAAAACAAGTTGTTTTTCATCAAGATGGTATCCTCAAAAATACTTGCTGCATAGTTAAAAATGAGATGTTCAGAAAATGTCTTGTTTTAGCTTTTATTATATAATGTTTTGAGATTGTTTTTGCATTTTATTTTCATTGTATTTTAAAATATAACTGAATTGTATGTAATGGGCAAGTAACTTAGTATGGAAGTTTGGAAGTGGATATCAAGCAAATTGGACAGCTGGTTTCAAACAGTCTTATAGAGTTTAAAGCATCGTCCTTATTTAATTCACAATGATAGTCCTATAAATGCTTGCTATCCATTAATCTGTTATAACCATTTTGTTTTTAGAATTCTGTGGGGAAAAAAGGTTTTAAGGAAAACCTCTGAAGGTTACTTTCATTGACAAAGTAAGGAATCCTCTTTGATCTCACTAAAATGTATCAGCTATTGCACTAAGTTACAGTAAGGAACTCACAGTCATCAGTGATTTATCTTGGAAGAGCTTGTTCTGTTAGTCTTGGGGTCCATTCATCCACTGTAACAGGGTAAAACTTCCAATTTGATTGGTTGTCTTTTGGTCTCTGAGTATGCTTTGAATCTGAAAAGATGAGATGAAAATTTTGATTAGAATTATTTTCAAGATAAAGTTGAGAAAAACTAATGTATTGTGCTTGTAAAAAGGTGAAACTTTTGTCTGGTGGTGGAGACAAAAATGAATGTAATGGTTCTTGGTTTCATATTAACTAGAGAAATAATGGGAGCTATGTGTTGTGGTTAATGTTAGATACAATGCAGTCATGATAATCTCCTAGGCCATAGCAATTGCTTGGAAGATGCCCATATGGTACAAATGTTGCTTTTTAATTTATTTTAAATTTCATGTAAGCTCTTTAACACAAAATCATTTTCTGAACTTCAATTTTGATGGTTTTTTTACTCATAAAATGTCTTCCTTTGGACACCTTACTTCAAATTAACCAACCAATCCCATATCAAGACACTTCTTTTTAATGTGAGAATATCTTGACTAATTACATGTAGGTCTGTGCAAGGCAGTATGCCACATTTTAGTAATAAAAGTCTGTACAATAGTCTTAACTTATTGTTGCTCATATCTAAACATCTTCCAAGACATCCCAGAAAATTAGATTTTTTACATACCAATACCACCATGTAGAATGGGTTTTTCTGTATTTTATTAGTCACAGAAAATGGTATCTAGTCCCAAATGTTGTCATTACTGATATGCAAGAACTCTTCTTTCAGTCATTTCAAGTTTCAAATTGCTACACTTTCTAACCTGGTTAGCAAAATTCTCAGACTCCTATACTTTCCATTGATTAGATTAAAACCATTGCCAGCTGAGAATTTTTGAAGGTAAAAAGTAAATTCTGAAGCACAACTTCTTTTAAACCCATGATTAGAGTAAAAATAAGACAATAGAAATGATAAAGGTAACATTTTAACTCTGTCACAAAGTGATTATCTAAGCTTTGCTAAAATTCCAAGCAAGCCATCAACCTGATACTGTATACACTAATGCATGCAGATGACATCATGGAAAAAAGCTGTTAAATAAAAGAAAGTAATTATGCCAGTGGATGCATTCTGACAGAGTAGATGATCATTGTTGAAGGAATAAGTTAAGCTCTTTGGCTACTTTGAGCCTATTGTTCAACTTTAGCCTTTTAACTTTTAGAAATACTTCTTTTTATGACAATAATAAGTTATAATTATTTCTGAGTTAACTATCTTGAAGTAATTAATTATTAGATTTCCATGAGTAAGAGAAGTAATGTATTTGAGATGGGAAATGGATGATTCTTAAGGTTTTCAAATAGGTTGCATCAAGTGAGCACATCTTTTACTCTGCAGCAATAACAAAAGAGATTGGTGATGGGTCTTAATTTTTTAACCTTTTTCCAACAAATCTTGGATTAAATCGTTATTTTATCTCACAATTTTGTCTTATCTGTATGTCTCACATCAGGATAATGGCTTGCTTGTAGAGTCAAAATATTACCTTTGCCTGCCTATTCTCTCATTTATGACTCCAATCTTAGGTTTACAGCAAGTTGTTTTTTGGAATTTGCCGTGTTTTTAAACGGTAGGTTAGGTCAACTTTTTCTCAAAGCATTCCTAATAGAACAGTGGCATTGTAAGATTGAGGAAACACAGCAAGGGTTATACAAAACTAACAAAGAATAGGTGTTCTCTGACCAAAATGGTTATTATTGCAAGCTTTCAACTGTCAGTCTACAGTCTTCAATGGGCGAATGATATTGAGGTTACAAGTCTAGTTCCTATTTAAATATACAAAGCTATAAGGGTCAGTCTAATAACAAGTGTGACAAACAAAGAACAAAGTGGCGCTGACAAATATTATCTCTTCATTAAGATGGAGTACTGTCCTGGTAGCAGTTTAGAGTTGTTGTCAGCTTCTTTGATGGAGATGGTGCGCTATGATTCTAGTGTTTTTCTGATTCTATAGTTTCCCCTATCAATAATTCCAGCATTATCAATGTCTATATGATGCTCAAGTTTCTATGCATGGTTAGCAATATTAGAACTTTGCGCAAGAGTTTTTATGTTTTTTATGTGTTCCTTTATCAGTGTACTGAATGCCCTCCCAATTTCTCCAACATAATTTCAATTGCACTCAGCACAAGGTGTTGGGTAAACAACATTTTTTTGTTCTTCTACTGGTATCCAAAATGTTGGTGAACCTTCAACTTGCCCTGAGTGCGATTGGAATTATGTTGGAGAAACTGGGAGGGCATTCAGTACATGGATAAAGGAACATACAAAAAACAAATACTTTGGCACAGGGCTCTAATATTGCTAACCATGCATGGAAACTTGACCATCATATAGACATTGATATTGCTAGAATTATAGATAGGGGAAACTATAGAATCAGAAAAACACTAGAATCATGGAACACCACCTCCATCAAAGAAGCTGACAACAACTCTAAACTGCTACCAGGACAGTACTCTATCTTAATGAAGAGATAACATTTGTCAGCACTATTTTGTTCTTTGCTCATCGTGCTTATTTTAGACTGATGCTTACAGTTTTGTACATTTAAACAGGAGCCACACTTGTAACCTCATTATCATTTGCCCATTGAAAACTGTAGACTTAGTCGAAAGCTTGCAATAAAAATCATTTTGGTCAGAGAACGCCTATTCTTTGTTAGTTAGAACAATGACAGTTATGCATATTTGTGTTCTATATCAGCCAAGAATACCAGCAGTGATCCAAAACATTCTTATAATTGGTATTGAAGGCAGCATCCTGTCATTTGTCCATAAGAAATGGATCAGATTGCCTCATGTTCTCATTTATACTTCTTTACACTTAATTCACTTTTTTTTCACCACTGCACTTTGCTGATTAGTTTTGTCCTACTTGTACTTGTTCTCATAGGCCCATGTCTATGTTATCACATACTCTGAACTGGATGGCAATGAGCACCGACACGTGTTAAGCAATTTTGTCCAATTACATCATTTATGCTTAGAAATTGACATTCATGAAATTGGAGTACTTAATTCGTGGTATTCAATAGGAATGGATTTTAAAACTTTTACTCAGCTTGCTATGGCCTTCTTATCATGACATACAGTATTTTTATGATGTGGTAATGATTCATTGTGTGCGTGGCTGTGTTATGGTAATGATTATTTTTAAGAAACTCACCATTTGTCATCTTCCTTTGAAGAAGGTTCTTTATTGTTCAGAATTTGGGTGTAGCTTGCTTATTTCAGACATCTCATTGACTTTGATGAAGAATCTGTTAAAACAATTAATGAAAAGTTTAGAATTATATTTTTACCAACTGGTATCCAATAGGGCTGGATTTTAAAACCTTCACTCATCTCTCCGTGGCCTTATCATGACATGCAGTATTTTACAATGTGGTGATGAATGTATTTGTGGCTGTCTTGTTGTAATAATGACTCTTTTTAAGAAACTCACCATTTGTCTACTTCCACAGCAGAAGGTTCTTGATTCTTCAAAATTTGGGTGTAACTTGCTAATTTCAGATATCTCGCTGACTTTGGTAATCAATCTGTTTTAATAAAAAGTGATAAGAGGCTTAGTATTTTTTTTTTACACAAAATATAAGTTATATTTTGCTTGTGTTGTATTATGTTAGCATTATTGAATGTTACCAATTGTATTCGTATCCAATAGGATTGGATTTTAATACTTTCAGTCATCTCTCAATGGCATACAACAGATTTATGATGTGGTGCTGAATGCGTGGGTGGCCAGTTTTGAGGTAATAAGAGTTGCTCTTAAGAAACTTACCAATTGGTCGGCTACCACTGCAGAAGGTTCTTGTCTCTTTGAAATTTGGGTGTGGCTTGCTTATTTCAGACATCTCCTTGACTTTGATCGGAATCTGTTAAAAAAATTAACGAAAAGCTTAGAATTGTATTTTTACATAAAATATAAATGTTATTATATTTTGATTGTATTATAGTGTGTTACCATTGTATAATATTACCAGTTATACTATTATATTGGTATCCAGTTGGATTGGATTTTAATACTTTCAGTCATCTCCCCATGGTATGCAATATTTTTATGATGTGGTGATGAATGTGTGGGTGGCCAGGCTGGAGGTAATAAGAGTTGTTCTTGAGAAACTTACCAACTGGTCTACTTCCACTGCAGAAGGTTCTTGTTTCTTTGAAATCTGGGTACGGCTTGCTAATTTCAGAAAGCTCTTTTTTAACAAGGTTTTTATTCTTTCTTCTTCATTCTGTCATACTTTGGGAAAACTGTTTGGTGTGCTTTAAAAAATCTGTGAAAAAAATTATAAATGTATGGGAATCAGCTTGGTTGAGCCAGAGGGAGGCTAATGGAAATCAGGGTTTAAGTGAATACTGATATGGAAGTAGTTAAATTAAACAGAATGGGATGAATGGAAGTAGAAATGAATGGGAAGTAGGATGCTGGACACTTTGGGAAACCAGGGGGGAGGAGAAAGTTTGTTGCTGAAGTGAAGTGTTTATGCATAATTAATTAGGCTAGTCAAACTGTTTAACTTGGCCTAAAGGAAAATTAAACGATTTATACTTTTGAAAAAGCAATTCCACCAGGACTACCTTACTTACAGCGTTGTAAAAATGTGATTTCCTAGTCTTTTTTTGCAATTAAAAGCTCTTCCCCCAATCTTTCGGAACTTCGAGGACGCCATCTTGCCTTCGGCCACATGGTTTGCATTTCAGCCAATTTTTGACGAAGTCTTTATCCTAAACTTTCTCCAAATGTCTATTTTGGCATTCAGGATGTAGTAGAATTTCACAGAGGAAGTGTGGAGATGTCCGATATAGTTTTATGGCCATACTTTCCCTTGAAAGGAGCCAGTACGGATCTCTTCGTCAAAGCGTTCGCTCTACACGTGTACATCAAGCTTGGTGACCTTTCCGTTCAGTTTACCCCCCGTAGCATAATTGTAATATTTAGCCGTTTAGCTTAGCGTCGGTTAGAAACTTCAAATAAGGTTTTAAAATACTTTTTGAGCAAATACAGTTGTAATATTCGTAGATAATGCAGTTGTATTAGTTTTTGCTCTTCATTTAATTTTTGTTTCTTCAAAATAGTCGTTTTATTTGAGTGTTCTTGTTAATTTTTTTTTCGTTCTGTGTTTTGTTAAAGAAAAGAATACTACAATTAGATGATGGCTTTCATCGAATACCACAATGGCTTAGTGGTCGACCCTGTTGCGGGCGTTGAAACGTCCCCAGGATCGAACCGCCGCGGTGATGCTACCGTTGACGCCACGTACCAAACTGAGAAGTACAAATAAAGAAGAATGAAAAAGGCAGAAAGAAGGGGCAGAAAAGAGAGAAGAAAAAAGAAAAAAATGTGGAACAGAATTTTTATAAAATCTTTGTCTTGTAATCCCTCATTTTTCAGCATCTATTTCGGGTTCTCCTCTGCTCGCAACTATCGTGCCGTCGTGTTCACCTCTACGAGCTAGTAGTGTGGCGTGTGCGTTACGGAAATCCTAAGATGTCTGCTGTCGTCTCCCGGAGTAATACTTGTGATGGCGTATTAGTATATACGTAATGTAGTTTTCAATCGTATAATATCGTTTATGTCAACTAGATTGCTTACTTTCATTTCAATCCAAGCTGTTTATATCCGAAGCAAATTGTTTTGTTGGAAATATTGTGGGAGATGTGTCGATCGACATTTTTGAAATAAACTTTTTGTGTTATTGTTAATAATTAATGCCATTAGTTATGTGTTATGTTGGATAGCCCGGGGTCAACGTGAACGCCTACCAAACTTTGGGCGCGAGTTCGATTCTTTGGTGCATCAGATTTCTTCCCCTTTCGTCCCTCTCGCTTGTGGAAGTTGTCAGTAAAACGATTCCTCTTAAAGACATTTCTCTAGTAATAACCTTTACTAGTATAAGTCTTAAACATTTCAATTGAAGTAAACATCAACTGAGAAAGCTCCTACAAGAGAGCTTACTGAAGATATCAACTTTAAAAACTTGAAGATGACAACAGTAATGAACTTGTAATATAAACCGCGCAGCCTTGACAATATATTGTGGGACACTTCTTGGTGAATTATTTTGACGTTTTATTGGGTTATTGGGAGTAAACTAAGATGAACCTTTTTACTGTGAAGGTCTCTTCTCCTACATGAGTAAAATCGTTTGCCGTTAGTCTGTGTAAAATAATAGAAGTCGGACCCTGCAGGGAAAGAGTAAAACCGACAAATGGCCTCCTTTCGTGATAACGTGCTCCGTTCACGATAGCTGCTTGAAGACTGTCACGATTTGGAGAGTGGTCACGGCGAATCTTGTGTCGATAATGATCGTTTGAATAAACCGAAATTTAACCGACTCATGGCCCCTTTAATGACAAGATGATCCTTCTATCTCTTGTTTCGGTTTCTCCTTATTCTGGCACCCTCTTATTTACACACTCATATTTTGGTGCCCTCTTATTTAGGTGTCCCCTTACTTCGGTGCCCTCTTGTTTCGGTGCGCCTTCTTATTTCGGTACCTCCTTATTCTGGTGCCCCCTTATTTACACACTCACTTTGGTGCCCTCTTATTTAGGTGTCCCCTTATTTCGGTGCCCTCTTGTTTCGGTGCGCCTTTATGTCTGCGCCTTTTTATTTCGGTGCCTCCTTATTCTGGTGCCGCCTTATTTACGCACTCTTATTTTGATGCCCTCTAATTGTAAATCACCCTTATTTAGGTGTCCCCTTATTTAGGCATCCTCTTATTTTGGTACTCTCTTATTTCGGAGCTTCTTTATTTCGGTAACTCCTTATGTTGGTGTCCCCTTATTGACGAACCCTCTTATTTTGGCGCCCACTTATTTCGTTGCCCCCTTATTTTAATGCCTCCTTATTTAAGTGTCCCGTTATTTCCCTGACCCTTATTTCTTTGCCCTCTTAGTTCGGTGCCCCATTATCCTGGAGTCCCTTTATTTAGGCACTCTTATCGGACACCCATGTGAGAGTTCAACGAGAGTTCTTTTTGCTCTTAGTTTGGGAGTTGGTTTAACCATGTCTTGCACTCCCAGTCTTGTTAGATGCTTCTTAGATGCACGGAACGTCTCTAAATTAAGCGATTCACAAAACCTGTTAAGCTTTAACTTGAAAAACTGAGAGAGGGTCTGCAGTCCAAGGGATTTAATGCTAAATGGTCAAGTAGCTCTTATGCAAGAACGTTTTATTCTTCATAAATAACCCGATATGAACAGGGAAGGGACGCCCTTAAATGAAAGGGTATTTCTTTTGAGTTCTGCTTCTCAGAGAACCATTGCGACTGTTGTGCCTGCATGGATAATCCAAAATTAAACTGACAAACATGGCGTCTTTTTAAACTGTTAAATCTGGGCCGGTGATGGGAGAACATTTTCTGAAAATGTCGCCCAACGTGAACTCGTGACTGACGTCTTAATGTATTAACACTGAACTCTGAAGATGAGCGTTGTTAAGGCCGTCGCAACTTCAATTAAAGCAAGCACCGGAATCTTTCTTAGAACTACTTTCACATGGAAGATCAATTTGCTCCAGCACGTGGTGATTCTCCAGTTCAAACCATTCACTTTGATATAGTACCAATTTAGAATCCTTAACACTAAACTGATAAACTGTAATAATTACAAAATGCCTTTTTTCTACTATAAACTAGCCTGCCTAACCAGAAAGTTATAATTTCCTATATAGACCGGAATACAAACTGCGAAATGGCCATTTACATTGCGGGAGATTTGCACTGGATTTTGAAACATTGTGATCTATTTAGAAAACCAGATATTTGACGCCACTAGAACTATGTACAAACAACAATAAAGCTAGTTAAGGTACTTTTTCTGGTCTTGTACCAGCACGTGAACATGCCTCTTGTACCTTCTCCATCACTGGCCCAACTCCTTCTCTTCTGACTTCCTCATTCCAAATGTGGTCCTTCAAGCAAAACTACCAACAATCATGGAAACATTCACATCACCGTTCGACTGAGTAAGCTCCTTTTCCTTTATTCGTACGTTCCATACCTCGGCATCATTGATTAGTACTGGCCTGATCACTGAGTTGTAACCTTTGGTCCCAACTTCAAACGCTATCTTATATCCATGCATTATCAAACCGCCCACTTCTCTCCATTCTGCCATTTCTATTTCCCTTACTTCCAGCCAACATCCACCCGTCTTCTGGACCACCAAACCCTGGTTCTCTAAGCTCACCACTTGTTCGAGCATCATTCCCTGTCTACCCCTTATCACAACTCCATCATTTCTTTCCTATTCCTTGTTGCACACCATCTTTGAGGAGTTCACTTCCAGTTTCTTCTCCTCCAACATCTGCCTCACCACAAGTTTCCTCTGTAGTCCTTCTTCCAAGCGTGCTACTATTGCCAGTTCTTCAGCAAAGAACAATTCCTGTATACATTACAATCTAATGCCTCAGAATGGTGTCCTGCGCTAATACAGAGAGGGACCAAGTGCAGATCCCCGATGTAACCCCACGAATATTTGAAAGTTTTACGATACACTTTCAATCCAAAAATTTCGGAAGAAAACAACAAGTTAACTTTAAGAGTTAATCACCAGCTCAACAACTCAGCCCAGGGCAACATGGCAGCGAAAGTGAGAACGAAAATATAGCCGACTTGACCACCGATTGAGCGCGCCACGCCTTCTAAAAATATACCAGACTGATGTTCAAGCTGTTGAATAATCCGACCTACAAGGACAGACTCCCTCATTTTTATAATTTGTGAAGTGCCTGCCATCTTAAGTATGAATGGGTATCACATGGCCTGTTATTAACGTTCTCGTAGGCTATACGACATGTCCACAGTCAGGGTTGTAAATTCGTGGCATAAGAGTGGGAAGATGGCTGAGCGAAAAATATTGGTAAGAGTTCTTGTGTATGCTTAATTAGATTTTCTGCCAGTACCATTTCAATGTCTTATTTCTACCTTTAAACAAATAATTGTTTTACAAAAGCAATCCTCGCCATTACTACCTTCAACAATCATACAACTCGTCTAATCCTCAAACTTTACAATCTCTGACGCGAAAAAACCTCAGGACTAAGTGGTAAAGTGTATGTGTGCGTGTGCGTGTGTGTGGCGGAGGTATATCACCCAATCCCTCCAATGATTTTAGTCTTTGGTTTACACCACTTGGATTTAAGACATCGAGCCCAGAAAACACGATCGGTTTTAAGTTCAGTAGAAAGAAGTTCAAGAGGCCATTATATTTTATATAACTCAAAAATCGACACCAGTCACAGGTCATCTTATGGTAAAATCAGAAATATCCCTGGTATTTCCGCAAGGCATAAGTCTAAAGGCTCATTTACACTATGCGATTGTCGTATACGGGTACGATTCTCCGTTGTGGTGTATGTGATTAACTTTGTACAGTCTGCAGGATCTTTTGCTACATCAGTGAGCAAATCGTAAGTTCAAAGATGGTATAGGTCCTTCTCCACGGGCATTGACTGTCATTGACATTCATTGCCATGTAAAGAGTCAAGAGTACGTAAAACAAAATAACGAGTCGAAAGTTCACTGTTGGCTACGAGTCAGGTCTTCTCCAAAAAATGCAACTTCGGGGCCTTTCGGCATAAGTCAAAACCCACGAGGTTGGTAACCTTGGGCCAGTGCTCCCACCAGTTATGACAACCATTACTTGGTCCCTGGCCGTAAGTTCAGTATACGTGACGGTGGTAATAACCGTATGTATAAGTAAAACTGGGGGAATAAGTGCGTGAAATCTTGGATGCTGTCGATGTCTCCCTGGTTACTGCCTGTCATATTGACTGTTAGTCTACCACGTTGATCTATTTAGGATCTCTGTTCATAACAGCGCTGTAAAACGTTTGCACAGGTGAGTTTCTCAAGCTTTGTTCTAACTAGCACAGACCAAGAAAGACCCAAAAAATTTATTTTTCAGGATAGGATAACAAAATCAGACTTGTTAATTTTAACTTTTGATGATCCTGTATTGAATCTATAATCAGGGATGGACAGGACACGAGTTGAAAGCGGTATATATTCACTGAATCGTTATTTATCTGTGTATAAATAAATTTTAATTAATAAAATCGGTAAAAGCAGGATATTTTAGAATGTTGCCAATGAGGTTATTACGGATCACTGACCACGACTTTTAGTGATGTTCTTCTACTGGCAAAAAGTGTATTTAATTGTCGGGTCTCAAACACAATACTATTTTCGATAATCTTAGCTTCAGCTTCAAAGCCCACACCTAAGTAAGACGTTTGGTTGCAGTGTTGGTGGCAATACTGTTGAAGTGAAATTACCTTTATCCGCAATTGCATTGAATGAAAGCAGAGGAATAATGGAGCGATTTTCCCTGGTTAAAACGCTGGGTAATCTTATTTGCAGTACGGGAATCGTTTTAATCAACGTATTGATTAATATATTATGAAAACGAACTAATGGTAGCCAAATAAATGTAGCTAGCCACTGGCAAAAGTGAAGGTTGCAAGTACTGTAACACTCAAAAAGGCTGCTAGTTGCTGTCACCTACATTTGGATTTGTATTCTTCATTGCGTCACCTTACAAAACTGTTTCTTTTTTTCTCGCAGTAAAAATTTTGCGCACTGATGTAAATGGAATGTCTATATGACATGAATATATGAAATAACTAATGCATGAATGAACGTGTGAAAGAATAACAATGAATACCTGACATGATAATAATGAATACATGACAGAAAGAACATGTGAAAAAATGGTAATAAATAAGTGAACAAACGAATGAACGAACAAACGATTGAATGAAATGAATGAGGATAAGATGAATGAAGTGGACGAATGAACTAAACCAATCAACGAAAAAACGAACAGAAATCATGAAAGAACAAAAATAGAGATTGAAGTGAATTAAAGGCATGAATGAAATAAATGGAGCGAAATGCTTTAAATGGATGAAACAAGTGGATCGAATAGATGAATGACTGTAATATATGTGACGTGTAAGTAGAATGAATGGAATGAAATGATTGAAATGAGTGGGCTGAACAAATTATTCAAACTAATGGACGAACCAAGGAAAGTTCTGTATTTAATGAGCAGTGAGATGAATGAATAGAATGAGTAGAGTGAATGGAATGAATAAAGTTAAGAACGAAAGAATAGAACAGATAACTTCTCTAAAGAGAATAATACCAAATAGTGAAATACCAACAAATTCGAGTTTTTTTTTCGATCTTTACAATACAGAAGGACACCATTTTATGTGCTTTTACATTAGGCAATGACTTCTCGTTTAAGAATGCAACATTCAAGGGCTTTTTTTCTTAGGAGCCATCCTAAACAAATATTTTACATCGTCAACAGTGGAGGAAATTCTTTTCATGGTTTCCTAGAAACTCTGGTAATTCGTGGAAATTTTCTTGTCATTACCTCGTCTAAGTTACGTAACCTGTCGCAACATAAATACGGTCACAATGGTGACAAAAAAATTTTTCAAGAGAAATCAAAACTGATTAGTTTTGTTAGTCATTAGCACTTCAATTTTGTCGTCACACAAATATCTTTATAGAACACAACAGTGACTAGTAAGAAAAAATTAACGACCTGTATTTCAGCGAGTCCCGGTCTGAAGCCAGTTACCTTTCATTGATGGTATGTTAATGGAAAAAACGCTTTAAAGTAAGATTTCAGAATTTGAACAAAGACAAACATTAAAGTATACCAGCTTTCAGAACGCTGAGAATTTTAAAGTAAATGGTTTGAACCTGCGAGAATCGTGATATGTTTGTGGAAGTTGATCGTCCAGGTTAGTGTAGTCTTGAGAAAGACTGTTGGTGGAAGTGACTGACGTTTCGACACCCTTAGCGGCGGTCATCTTTAGAGTCAAGTAGACTCAAGTTGACTCTAAAGATGACCGCCGCTAAGGCTGTCGAAACGTCACTCACTTCCACCAACAGTCTTTCTCAAGACTACGCTAACCTGGACGATCAACTTCCACAAACATATCGCTGAGAATTTTTACAGGTAATTCTTCGAAAATTACGACTTACATTGAGTTTTATTAAAGTCACGCTGTCTTTTGTCGCAAGCTATTGAATATCGATGTTTTTTCAACATCCCCGATCAGTATCAATCTGAATTTTGGTAGTACGAGTTAAAAAGGTTTCACTTGTGAAATCGCTTTTGCTCGGTTGGTGACGCATCTCAGCGACAACTGGCGATGGAGTCCGACTTATCAAAATCACGGCTGGGTATGAGCAGCAAACCCACAAAATGTGTTGACAATCGGAGACAATTTGTCATTGTCTGTAACAGCTGACCGCTGACCAAACAGCGAAGAGACCTGACATTCAGAAACCACGCCCAAGAACATGCACTTCGCTTGGTGAAAATGCCGGAAACTAAAGACCTGGTCTCGCTCACTGAGTATTGAAATACAAAACTAGTCTTGTCTATGTTAAAATTGGATAGATTTACATAACGAACCCTTTTAAAACGTTCTCCATATTAAGCAAACTGTTGATCGGGACGCCATCGCTTTCTGATTCTTCAAAGGATAAAATCTAAATTCGACTAATGAATACATGACCAGTGACGTTCCCTCGATAAAACCTATCCACCAAATGAGAAATCCAGGCTACGTACAACCAGCCCCTGAAGAATTCCACATGCCTTCCAGGGACAATTTTATGGTATAATTTTCGGGAACTTACAGGTTAATCTTGTGGAGAAATCGCTATGACGAACGACGTTTCCACATCAAACTTGGCCATTTTCCACATTAATGGCAATCAAAAAACGTAAACCATTAAATCTAAGATGGAGTAGACTTAATTTAGCATGTCTTCTAAGTAGAAAATCCACACGGGCGCCATGTTGTTCTTTATTAATCTGGTGGATAATCTCCCTAATACACTAAGAGATACACGTTTTCTTTTATAAGAACAAACGAAATAAGAACATAAGGCTTTGATAGCCCAAAAATTTAGAACAAATTAAGAACATTATAGCTTCAAAGGGCTTTGTATCTAAGAACATGTTTTGAAAAATCAAACATCTTTGATTCATATTTCCCTAAATATTTTCTTTTCCTTTTTCAAGTTAACATAATATTATAAAAGAACTGTGTTATAACGCGTAAGAAAATCACTACAACATATTATCAAGTAGAATATCCTGGTTTTTCACGCTATTTGAATAATGCTGTTGTATTATTGTGAGAATAAACAATTAAATTCTTTACACTTTCGCTAGAAAGAACCGTTATTTATGTGTTAATAATGTTGCGAAACCTTAAATCGTTTAAAGATACGAAGCACATGGTCACTCGTTTTGTTATTTCTAAGAACATCTTAAGAACATTTTTAAGCTTCAAAGTGGGAAAAATTAAGAACGTTCAAAGTCTTCCTTGCAGTGCAGTGTTCTTATAAAGAAAACGTGTATTAAATTGTCACAAATAACACTTCATTTAAGTCTGAGCCATATTATATACTCTGGCGATTCTTTGCAGTCAATACATCACAATAAGTTATCTTTGAGTTGGAGAACGTGATGCATCACAGTTGACCGACCATTCTGCAACTACTTTTGCCGATGTCTTCGACAATCAAAAATTGGCGAATCTGGGGAGTTTCGTCCTAAAGAAATCACGAAAAAGGCGAAAATAAAAATGCGGTGGGTGAATAGGCAAACTACCCTACTAGTTATACAGTCTCTATTCACTCAACAGACGATGGCAAACTTTCGCCAAGCTAAAAGTCCCACGAAAAAAAAAGGGTCTTCTGGGTTCTTGATGAGAATCGAACTAGCACAGCATTGATGAACGCAAGGTGAAATTAGAGCACTGAGCCACTCAGACAAGATGGGGTCAAAGAGTTACAGAAGAACGTACGTCTTGAACAATAGCATCGTTAATCCCTAATCCTATCAGCCCTAACCTTAACCTTAACCACATACGAATTTTGTGTCCTCGGTCTGATTTGGTGTTTACCACTTTTTCAAGCTGTGTCGTACCTTACACGAATACTCTAGTCATCATCTTCATCGGAGTCGTCCAGACGTCTTCTGTTAAACTGTAAACGAAACGTGGCATTCTAAATGTGACGCTTGTCAACTTAAGAAGAGTAGAATCAGGTGGAGAGTCAGCAAAGCGTAAACCACGATTCTGCATTGAGGTACTGCAAAGATTGCTAAGATCTTTTTCCTTTGTTACGTAGGAAAATCAGTCGAGACTATTCAACAATAAGATGATGAGTTAAAAATTTCTGAGGTGAATATTCACGAAGGCTAAGCCTCCGTCCTACCCCCCTCAGAAAATGAAAGGAAACAACGTAATTGGTTAAGCAGAAACTAATGCAATTTATGATAATAAAACGCTAATTATAAGCGTTTTTGGGGGTGATAATCCCGGTCTCACTGTGTTACTCGCGACTACTTGATGTCTACTGTGTATCAGTCATCGCCTAGCGTAGCCAATGCTATCCCAGCATTTGCACTATAGTAACAGAGCGTTTTTTTTTGTTTGTTTTTCTTTTTTTAAAGTTAATAATCTACACAATACAAAAAAGCTTTGGCAATCGGAATTAGCCCAAAAAGGCATCAAGATTACCTATATGAAATAAGGTTTAGCAATGGGTTTGCCCATGATGACTACTCTTTTATTTTTGCTACAGATGTGCATCACGTTTCAGGAATGCAGTCGAGCATTGGCGTCGCGAGCGGGGAAGGCAAAGGGGCCATGGCCCCCCGAAACGTAAATTTGGGGGACCTGCCCCCAATTTCAAACCAGTATATTGAACCAGTTGACGAATTAAATTATTGCCTCGTGTCCTGGATCTCGGCAACATTCGTTTCTAAAACCAAGGTTATATCGGCGCAACATCGAACAAACACTCGTCACTATTTCTCCAGTGACCCCAAACGATGTTACTTAGTGGTGAGCACCGATTTCATCATGAAAAAGCTGTAAAATCTCAGGGTATACCACAATTTTGCTCCCCCACCCAAAAAAAAAAAAAAAAAAAAAAGAAATCAACCTAAGCAACGCTACTGCAGTCGAGATTTTCACAGTTGGAAGTTAGGTTGGCTAGGTGTAAACATTTCCAAGAAGAACCAACATCATGACTTTCCGACAACTTTACGAAGTACATGTATAAAACAAAACAGATTCCGAAAAGAAGAGTCATCTTGAAAACTCAAGATTCAAGCCATTAAACAAGAGAAACAAATTAAACAGTGATATTTCGACCTTATTTCAAATTCATCATCAGTCTGACCATGACTTTGAATTAAAGTCGAAATATCACTGTTTAATTTGTGTCTTTTGATTTACATCTCAAATCTTGAGTTTTCAAGATGACTGTTCTTTAAGGACCATTATCATAGATTACCTTAACCGACGATTTTTTGCCGGAGCTTTCTTGGAATTTTTTCAATAAACTTACTAACTGTGCGTCACCGATCTGGGATGGAAAAAACATTTGTCTTGAGTTTTTCAGTGTTGTAAAACATATACTGCTACAAGGATAATTAGACCCACGCACCTTCCCTCCAAGTTGTCCCGTTGAAGCCATTTGTATCAACATGTTTTCAACCGTTCTTGCTTTCTCTGGCTTAACAAGGGCTATACTATTCACTAAAAAAGCAATAGAAACTGAAATGAAAGAGAATCTTGAGATAAATGTTACAATTCATGCAAACTGTACGTGGGAAAGCCGGGTGGTATCATGGACGATATGTGGACGTTCGTCAAGCTCATATCTCAGAAAAACGATTTCTAAGCACAAGCAAGGATCAAATCCACCACCTTTGAATGACTGTAGAGGCTGCTCAATGGTTAGAGCTTCTGGCAATTATCAGAATGTTGCAGGTTCTATCCCTATTTGGGGCCTAGAAATCATTTCCTTGAGATATGACCTTGACGAACGTTCTCATACCATCCAAGAAAAATCTTTTTGTTTGATCCTTATTGAGACTTTATCACAGTTTTCAGAATACGTGCACCTTCTGAAATGATTCTGCCTGGCTGATCATGGCCGCACGTTGACTAATACAGCAACATGCTGTGTCATGGGTTCCTACAACTTTCTGAACAGACTCAGCACCCCAAAACAAGAGAACAAGGTACTGAGTTTTCGACCGAGAGAACCTTTCATCAGAGTCAAATGAATTCAAAAACACTGGGAGTTAAATGCAACAAGTCATATTTTTTGGGGGGAGGGCAAAGTATGCATGGGCCCTGAATTTTATAACTGGTTAGTAAAATTAAACTGCAAACTTATGAGAAAATATGGAGATTGCACAGCCAGGTTGAGACATAATTTTGAGACACGTTCTCTGACTAAATTTATTAAATATACAAGCTTTCGACTACCTAACTGTTGTCTTCGACTCTTGCCTGTCGAAGACTACAGTTAGGTAGTCGAAAGCTTGTATGTTTAATAAATTTAGTCAGAGAATGTGTCTCAAAATTAATTATGCAAACTTATGATTACCAAATGAGGTCATTGCTGAATCATATTATTTTCCCATTGAACATTTAGAAAATCACAAATTTGACTCAGAACAACATTCAGGTTCTTAGTTTTTGCACTTGCACAGTATAATGAGGGCGACTGGCTATCAGGGCTTTCACCCTCAGAGCACACTGCCAGACTGACACACCCATACAGTGACTGGGACCTCACCTACCCCCCAACTTTTATTGTCATTTCAATGCCTTTGATGTAATGCACAGTAATGTTACCAGCATGCCATACAAAAGTTTACTTCATTCAAAGACACTTTATCACTTACACCGAGCTCTGGCTGCTTGGTCCAAAATTTGTGACAGCATTTGGTTCTTCATTTCAGCTTCTTTCCTACACAAGGTGAACAAAGTGTTAGTGATGACACAAAACCTAGATATCTACAGTATTATGTGCAGTTTCTAAGCACTGATCTCCCCATCCTCAAAATTATTTGCCACAAATCATTATTACCAGAATATCAGTATACTAATTCAATATAGAGCATTTTCTCTATGGGTATGTCCAAAAAATTATGGTTGCACACCCAATGCAGAAAAAGTGGGATTAATTATAGAATACTCAGTGAAGTGAAATTGCATCTCCCATACTGGTTACATGCTTAAACCTAATAATCCTCACACTATCAGGGTTCTGCCCAGGACCATCTCAGAGCCCAGTACTTGCAACCTGGGGTCCTACCTCCTGGACAATTTTTGAATTTTTGATTTAGAATAAATGGATATTGTATTTCACTGAATCACAAGTAGCTAATAATGTGTGCATTGTGGTGCTAAATTTTACCAACTGATGGTCAATAATATTGCTACAGGCTTTCTTGTCATATATCTGGTAATTTTTGAGTGCCAGGTGGAAGGGTCTGCTTTGGTGTGAATGCCAGGCAGCACTGTTAAGTGCTGGGCACCACCACTCAGCACTGCCCACCATGGGCAGAACCCTGACCATCTAAATGACTATCTGCCAACATAGTAAGCCACAACCTCATAGCCATACAGCAAGGCTCCAAATTAATGGCATCCCGTTAACCAATGGTAAGTAATTTTCATTCTATGATGACCAAAAGTCCACTTAATTAACCCAACATGGTTTGGAAAAATTCCATTTGAGATAATTTCAAACCATAAAAAGTCTTTTTTGAAAGGATATAATTAAATATCAGAAACTGCTGATGTTTATTTTTACAGTTTGATGATAAATTGCTTCTCAAATGATTGGAAATGTGCAAATTTCAATCCAAAAATATTACATAACAAACAGTGAATTGGAAATCCATCTACAGAGTCTTGGACAGTAAACTTTGTAATTTGGTTTGCGAAATTTCTGTCTACTAAACCAAGTGTTTAATTACCCCCAAATTAAAATTAGCCATTATTCTACAACACCGTCTTCATTGTTCCGGGTAATCTATGATTGTGTTAAATCATTAACTCTTTTCTGGCAGGACCAGTCTTCTATTGTTTTACTCTGACTAACGTCAGACGATTTTACTCGTCTAGGGGAGACATCCTACTTGGATGGGGGCTAAAGCCACCACCGATTCTGAGGAAACTACTGATGAAATTATCCAGTTTTTTTTTTTTTACAGGTATGTACCGTGCTTGTACAAATCATGCCAGTTGTACGGAAAATAAACGTGGATAGAGGTCTATCGGCAGGACGAAGTTTAAGGTAGATGAACGATCTTCAAGCTCGATACTCAGAAAATGATTTCTGAGCCCCAAACGGGGATCGAACCCGCAACCTTCTGATGACCGTCTGGGGCTCAGAAATCATTTTCTGAGTATCGAGCTTGAAGATCGTTCATCTACCTTAATATATCCAAGCTCTCACGTTTCTCAAACATCAAACTAGTACGAAGTTTGTCACTGTGTTACTGACACTTACTTTTTCATGGCCTCTTGTTGTTCCCGATTTTGCGACGCATTTCCTTGCTACAAAACCAGAAAAAAAAATTCTTTTAAATTTACCCTTAAACATCATTACTAACAAGTACAACAACATGTTTTTTACCCCGTATTGCTGCTGTAACTCAGCCATTCTTCTCGCCCGAATTGCTTCCAACTCTTCGTCTGCCATATTGGAAAATTTTTCAGAGGTATTTCTTACGCGATGTAAATATCCGGAGAAAAAACGAGAGGGAGGGTAAACACTAACTTAAGGTAGCTTCACACAATTTCTTAAAAACACAGCTATGCAAATTAATGCAAATTAGACAAAAAGATTAGAATTTATAAGGTTAATGAAAACATGGAATGATAGGAAGAAAGTTATTTGTGACACAAAAAATATCACTGAGAAATTTGATGAGAGAGTTTCTATGGATGTTGTGCGGTTTCAAATTAACTACAGCTCACCATTCAAATACCAAACATTTTATAGAACCTATTATTGTATGGCTGAGCTTGCTATCTGGTTTGTATGCTAAATGACGCACGCTGATTGGCTGCCTAGCCGTGCAATAAGTTTTTCGTACAGACCAGCTAGTTTTGGCGGGAAAATTTCCGAGTAGATTTGAAGACAAACAAACCAGATGTAAGTAAATTTTACAAAAGATTTATCGCAAATAACTAGGAAAAAAGAAGTTAAATCTTCTCAAAGATAATTTAAAGCTTAAAACTGGACGAATAGATGCAAAAAAACACACGAAGTAATGGGTAAAAACAAGCAAGTAAACTAAGCTGCTTACTCATGAACACAAAACTTCGTTAATAGCGATGAAGAAAGGAATCAAAAGCCATATAATAAATTCCTTATTAACCTCGTTTGTTCGGCCTGTACGGGTATTTGCTCTCGGTTTTTTCCGCACAGACCTCGCTCGTCGCTCGGTCGGTACAAAACCTCAGAATTCGGTTTTACTCTGAAACCAGGCTCAGTTTCGAGAGCAGATGTCCTACGTAAGTCTTTTAGACTCACATAGTTGCTTTCTGCTAGAGTTTTCAATCACATTTTCAGAAATAGAAATAGAGGCTCAACTTTGAAAGAAAATGACCCAAGAAGCTCAAAAAAATTAATGCAAGTGGGAATAGACAAAAACTGCTACAACATTTGAATGATCCTAACTTTATTTTTTATTAGGAAGTTTATTTAGACAGTTCTTTGCGGGCCCCACAAGAATCCAATGCAGACAAAGTATTGTTGTACACACCAGGTGGTATAAATCCACTAAGGTACACAGACACCCCCCAGAATAATACCTATTACATATAAGAGATTGTGCAGTATGTAAACATTAATTAACATGTTACTGCTTAGGGGGCACATATGTCAAACCAACACCTTAGCCTGCCAGCTGAGTTTCAGTAGCTCAATGGTTAGACTAGTGGATGACAACTTTTTTTGTATGAACACCCCCCTGCCTATGAAATCTCTGAAATCCTGAAATCCCTTGTCACCCCCTACTGAGCACACTCTGCCCCAATTCTGTGCCCACCCCGGCAGCCAACTGTAATGTGTAATTATTTAGCTCAGTATTGCCAAGTTAGTCAGTCAGTGTTAAATTTTTCCATTAAATAGTTACTAGAAACATGAAAATACTGTGGTAGTAAATGACTGATGAATGCCCACCATTTACATCCTAATGCCCCACCTCTCAGGTCCCTTGCTTCTATTGCTCCTGACATTTTGTGAATGCCCACTGGGGAGCTGTATCACTCCTGTTGACAAACAATGGTTTAGACCTTCTCACCAGTCATTTGAAGCTTGTGGATTCATACTAAGTCTGCAGCCCAGACATAATTTTTCTGAGATATATATGAGTTTGATAAAGGTCTGTATACAGTACATCATTCATGATATCAAAAAGCTCTCCCATATGCCGATAGCATGCAGCAATAATCATGCACAATAAATTCGATTATAAAAAATTTAATTTTACTGCAATTATAAGGGGTGACATTGTTGTTGGAAATCTGGAGGGTACTTTAAAAATTTTCTACTGGTTTTCATTATGTTCAATTATCTTCTGTGCGTTTTCGCTTCCGGTGGTTGACAACACTTCTTGAAGTTGTTAACTTTGATGTCATTCCTTTCTTCCATTGCTCAAAATCTACAAGTTGTTTTTGCCCAGAAATGAAAATATTCCTTTCATCTTGATCTAGCTTTGGAATTAAACCATTCGTATTCTTGTTTAAAATATTTTGAGATAAGTCCATGATTTTCTTCACCCTTTTCATATATGCCTAAAAAGAGTTTAACAGGTTAATTGAAATTAAAAGATAATGCAACTTTGATCTATCTGGTGAAGTAATCAAACTAAGATTTGTCTGTGAATATTCAACCTTCACAACATGTTATGTCCACTCAGTTAAAGTCAATACCATATTTCCTATATCTGGCCCTTTTCTAAAAGTCCTCCCACTTGAGAGGCAAAGAAAAAAAAAATAAACCCCCATCCCTGATGGAGGTAGTTTTATTCGTTATATTTTGGTCATATCAGTATCAAGTGAGCAAAAAAACTAAGTCCCAACCCTCTATTTTTATTCAATAAAAAGCAGATCTCAAAGTAAAAATATTAGCACTAAACAACAGTCTATGAAAAAACAGTAATTGAAAGTCAGCATATTCAAGCATTACCTAATATATTTATATTATTATGAATTGGTCTATTTGTTTATATAATTATCAATTTCTAAAGAAAATGAACTTTTATTAAGCCCTCAAACTCTCTTTAGTCTCCCCTTTAAATAAGCCCCCAGTCTAGAAAAATTGAAAAAAATAAGTCCTCAGGGGGCTAGACAGAGGAGATAATGTATGTACAAATTAAAGAATTTTGCCAAGTACTAAGGGACTTGTAGAATGCATATAACACTACATCTGGGAACTTGAGGGACATATTTTTCCCAAGTAACCTTTGGCTGTGTACCAACAACTGATTTCATCATTTTTAACTGTAGAACTTATCTCACATGTAGATTATTGCACAGATTCTATGATTTAAAGGCAAGAACAATAGCACAAAATCCTGTTTACAAGCCCTGGGATCATGCAACTCCATCTGGGGGTTGAATGAGATGACATGTATAGCTGGGACAGGCTTACGAGGAGGATGCAGGATTCCAAAAGTGTGATAAAAAATGTATCAAAATCCATAAAGAACAATTTCTTATTCTTTTGCAAATTTTGCTTCACACCTTACTCTGATTGTGGAAGCTGAAAGTGACCTCACTGATGTCAAACATTTATAAATGTCAAACAATTCCACCAATGACCTCCAATTTTCTGACCTTTCCTAAAATTTATCAGGCAACTGACATTTTCATGGTAACCACTTTCAGCAAAAATGACTCTTGTGACCCTTTCTAGCATTGTTGACTAAGTTCTATTTCACTTACTGTATAGGCAGACAGGATAATTTTTCTGATGTTATTATGGACCTGCCTAACTTTAGGCTCCAATCTAAGAAGGCAACCTTAAAATTCAATATGGTAGACTTGCAAGGTCATATGATGTTAACCTAAATCCTATGTTCCACAAAAGTCAAATTTACTTACACACATTGCTGACATGGCCGACAATGGGTCACAAATGTCCAACAATAAAAAAAAAATTTCATTAATTCTACAACAAGTTTTAGCTGACAATTAAGTGCACAGAGATTTGCCAACATTTACTGAAATGTCAGGGAGAAGAAATTCTGTGAAGTAGTAAGCATACCTCTCAAACCCATATAATGCAGTAATAATTAGTATCAAATGGTACAAATATTGCATACTTCATGTAGAAAGCAACCCTAAATTTGCCAACACTATATATTGTAAATGTTAATCTCCTAATGAGCTACTTTTCCAATTTTATATGTGGGACATAGTCAGATACCTACTTATTGACGGTAAAAGTTTGGCCCAGATAAAACAAAACTGTCCCATAATAGTGATGTTTCAAGGCAATTATTCTTGCACATTTTTGCACTTGGATTGAAAATTTTAAGTTTGACCCTGTTCCACAATCAAGACATGTCACAAATGTATTCTCCATAATCCCTTAAAGAATATTTGATCATTCATCATCATCATCATCATCATCATAATTATTATTGATTATTACTATTATTATCATTTTCATGCAGATGTGGCTCTTTGCTCATTATCTCTAATCATCGTACAGCAATGATACAATGAAAAATATGGCAAAAAATAAAATTCAATTTTACCATCATAAGTGATTCAGCAATTCTTGGATTTTCCGGGTTTCCAAACTCAAGCAATTTCCCGCCGAATGAATAAAAATAAGGCCCAAGTTTATTTAGATCCACAACATTAGCATCAGCCTCCAGAATTTGGCGGTAATTCTCACGATAAACTTTCGGCAGCTCCACCGAAATAATTCGTCTTTGTCGAGCGCACAACTCCTTCGCTAGCCAGAAAGACAACTCCATTTTCGTCCCCGCTTCCAAATGCTCACTCTCTGCTCCATGGTCTAAAAATCCTAAATCCTTCACTTGTGTTTGGAATGTACAAGGTACCTTCTCTTGACAGGAAAGAATGTCGTCCAAGTCGAAATAATCCCAACCGCTCGGCCGCGATTGAATCGTGCTATAAAACGAATCGCTCGCCATATTTGTTTGTGTTGACTTGACAGTTGTAGTAGCAGTCTTGCAAGTTGTCTTTCTTAAAGACGTATGTCTTATTTCAATTTAACTCTTACATACTTAGATGTCTTTTCACATTGTCCAAGTACAGCCACATGACAGAGCTTTGATAAGACAAGGTAAAAATTCACAGTTTACCTAAATTACCTCAAATCAAATATGGCGCCCTTAGATTAAATAAATTAAATCCTGAACTATTTCAGGATCTCACACCACCTTCCCCTCCCTCAGTGCTATCTACAGAGTTGCCATCCCGTTAAAGAAACTAGATAATTTTAACCGGCATCCTGTTATTACTTCAGTTTTGTGCCTTTTTGAGAACGGGCATTGATTACAAATCACGGACGCAAAGCGCACGACAAATAAAATTTTGGGTAGCGTGAAATGCCCCTTGCGGGGGCACAATATGCGATGTGCGACAGGCAGCTGGCCAAGTGTGGATCGGTTAGAAACCATTAGTGATTAGCAGCAACAGTAACCGAGTTTCTGGCAACCACTATTTGTACAACTCGGACGAAAGACAACAGAGTACAAGGCTGGTTTGAGTTTGTACTTCATTTGATGACGACTCAAATCATCGCGACACGAGTAGCGCGATAGATGTTAAAACTGTGTTAATGTCAAAAAATGCGTAGCGTTTGTAGTTCTGCTAGGTGTAAGGTTGATTTTAACAAGGAATGAGAACGCGGTGTATATTCTACGAAAAATCATTGTGTGTGTAACATGGTATTTTTGGACGACATTAACAAAATTTACTGTGACAACATGTGGCGTTAACCCACTAAAGTAGCCCACTAATTGTTAACGCCATAGTAGTGCTTTGAATGTGTACTTGTGCCCGCATTGACTTGAAAATGCTGCCACGTGGCATCCGCACATCAAAAATTGTACAATTGCCATAACATTTCTTCCTTCTTGTTCATCTCACATGAACTATGACTGTCGTAAAAATTTACATGAATTCTTTAGAACTTAAAACATCCTTTTCTGAGCAACAGAAGTCGGTATACTTCACAAAGAATATTACACTCTCCGTGCTAAGAGCTTAAAAATACACATGTATGAAGCTTAAGTTTTCTGGTCCAACCTACATCCATATACCTCCACCCTCATACACATTCCTCCATAATATCTGAGAGGGTGGAATCTTACAAATCGCGCTGTGACACTTCGTCCCAATATATTTAACATGGGTGTCGTATGATCACAGTTTCCTTCGAACACCTGTAAAGAAAAGGGACATTTTATGATATCATAAAACAACACCAACTTAAGTTTTAAACATAAATATGAAGACCATTAAGAAGTTTCTACTTTATCAAAAAAAGTGTCTCGACCTTTCGGGGAAATGTTCCCTTATCAAGGAACAATTTACAAATCACGGAGTGCTGCCTATGCAGTTTTGAACGGAGTGCAAAAAGTTTAAAGACAGTATTCTGCGAATAAACGAGAAAACGAGTAACTGACGTCACAAGCAAAAGCCCTTCATGTGTGTATAATTTTACTGTAAAGAGAGGTTTACATTCGAAACCACGGCACCACCTCCTCTCGTTTTTTGGCACAGTGCTACCTTTATACTTTTTCCTAATTACAATTTTCTAATTACAAATTAGTTCATCTTAGTTACCAGTGATCTAATTTCTAAAGCTTTTTTTATAAGCTATAATTTAATATGCTAACTCCCTGTATTCATTCTTACTCTGAAGATGTCGCGCGACTAGCGACGAAACATCAGTAAAATATATTCTTGATCGTGTTTACACTGGTTTTACTCTATTGTTGAGAGATGTCTCTTCCTGTTAGAATTCTGAGCTTGGTTCTTATTTTCATATTAATTCATTTTGTTTGCCATATCTTACATACGGCTGTCCCACAATAAAAAAAACTACTACAATAAAAGAAATGAAAGATGAAATATTGAATGCAAACTAACCCGTCGACGAGATGCCCAAATTTTCAAAAACACTACTCATCTTTCAGCTTTTTCTCCGACTTAACAATTGTAAGGGACGCTCGCATTTTTTGACTTTGGAATACAAGTATCGTTTAGGAAAGTTGAAACGTTCCTTGAAGATACTTATTTCCAAACTCTCCAGTAAGTTCGCAACCTCGACGCAAAAAAAGACTTGGCAAAATTACATCTCACCCCCCTCAATGTTGGAGGCCCAGTGACTCCCAGAGCTATTTGGAAACAACTTTCCAGAGAGGTCTACGGGCTTGGCAATGCCATGGGACTGTAGTCTAGTAAGTTAACCCGAGTTCAACACCGTCCTGCATGAATTCCGTATCATTTATTCAGCTGATATGAGAGGCCCAGGATGTCTTTTTGTCTTACCTAATATAAAAACAAGACGACCCACCTTCACTCTGCGTTTTTCTGTATAATATCTCCATTTTTTGCCGTCCAAACTAAATGACAAGTGGTAACTCTTTACATGTTCGTAGTAACGGAACCTTCCTAATAAAATAACATAATCATGAAGGCTTTAATTCTTTTCAGCCCGAACCCGTCTTTTTGATTTTACCCAGGTGACAACATGCAAACCATTTTACTCTTCAAGGGGAGGCGTTTTGGATCGGAAAGGGTTAAGGTTATGTTAAACGATACGATTATTGAGCTACTTCAACTATTTGATTTTACATACCTTGGGTTGCTACTGCTGTGATGTTTTTCACCTCACGGAGATCAACGCTTAGCCAATCCTTCCCAGGAGGATCTGCCGCGCACCAGCAACCAATTCGAAATGTGCCGTAATCATCTTCCATGTACAATCTAGCATTGCTTGGAGCAGAACTCCAGTTTCCTAAAGGGAGTTGTGGTTAATAACAAGCAATGGACTAATAAATCGAAAGAATACAGGGAAGTACGATTGCTTAAAAGACTTGATAAAGGAGGGAAGGAAAGATGGAGGTAAAGAAGGAAGGGAAGGATGAAAGAAGGAGGGAAGGAAGCAAGGAAGCAAGGAGGGAGGGAGGGATGGTAGGAGGGAGGGAAGGAAGGAAGATGGAAGGAAGTAATATGGAAGGAACGAATATGGAAGGAAGGAAGGATGGAAGGAAGGAAAGAAAGAAAGGAGGTGGGGAGGGAGTGAGGGAAGAAGGAAGGAAAGAAAGAAGGGAGTAAGGAAAGAAGGAAGAAACGAAGGAAAAAACAAAGCAAGGAGGAAGGAAACCGCCAAACCGATAGGACATCTGAGGGCCAATTAAAGGCGGCACTCTAGCCTCAACTATTTTAATACCCACTGGAAGTAATCTGACCAAGAATCAAACCCAGGTGTTCCAGCTCTAAGTTAAACGAACACCAACAGGCGATTAGAGCTCGGGTGGTACCAAATTAAACCTGTTTCCAAAAACTGGTTTTTGTTCAACCATGACGGTGGACGGCTGGGAGTCTCATCAAGCAAATTTGAAAGAAACAGAGGTGTTTCTAAAACACCAAGTAAGACCGCGAAAGACTTCTGCCAGTACATGGAGGTAAAATCAACTATGGAATTATTCATTTCATATCGTTTGTCATACACTCGATTTTGAGAAGACGGTCTAGAAATAGTTCAAAATATTGTACCGTTGAGACAGGGGTGGGGTTACATAAGTTTGTCAGGAGGGGAAGTAACAGGTTTGCGGGGGGGACCAAGAAGCGGTACCTTTCCTCTACTGTCACGATTTCAAACAAAGGTAGTCATTAAAGCTTTAATCGCTAAAGCTAATTTACATGTATCTGTCTCATTCTTTTTAACTAAAGAGAACATGTTTTTACCTGTTTTAAGGAACGACGATGCATTAAAAGCTGAATCTGGCAAGGTTCGATCCCAACCAAGTCCAAATGGCTCAGAACAAGATCCTAAGTGATCAAGTTAGGAGAGTAAATTGGTCATAGACCATAAAATTTCTCAACAACGACAAGAAATGACTACGGAATTCGTGTAGACAATGCCTCGACGAAATCAGAAATGTCCAATATTTCAAGTAAATGTTAAACTAGGAAACAAGTAAGGAGCAAGTACAACCATTTTCTAGGGCAAAATTGGCGACGAAAGCGAAACGTAATATAACATCTTTCTTCAACAACGAATCTCCTAGCCTTCTTGTTGCCTGAAGGGTTGCCGAAAGTGTATTTGAGTTCAACTTATTCCACCACTTCTGCGGGAAAAATTGCCAGGCTCAATACTACCCTAATTCTTAAAGAGCGGAAAAACTTCATTGCTTTTCTCAGAGAAGACCGAGCAAGATTCAAATATTCATCCCTACTTTTTGGAGAGGGATTTGAAAATTGCCAATGGATGAACTCGGAGCGTTTTACAATGCTGCAAATAAAGGCATGGATGAATTATCGACCACATACAATCAGTGTTTGTCATGTATTCAACCAAAAAATTTTCCGCTATCAGGGAATGATAAAATACAAGAGACTTCCCGCTCTTTTTCTATGCCTTGGCCCTTCTGTTCACGGATTCGTGTGCCAGCGGTGTTCCTCATGCATCCCTTCGACTCCAATGAAGGGCATTGTGGCTACTGACCTTCAGGTTTGATTTGTTCTTTGTCACAGGAACCCGTTTTATTACAACTGTTCAGGCAGTTTTTCTTCACCCATGTGTCCGTGACACAACGGCCATGTCGTGCCCACATAGGACAACTGGCAGATTTATCGAGGCATTTTATACCTGGAATGATTAAAGATCCAACAATAAGCCCAATATCCCCTACAAATTGTTGAGGGATACATTGGCCCTATGAAACATAAGTACTCCGTTAAATATTATCTAACGGTCCAAGTTATTTGATGCTAAAGAATTGTTTTGAATTGCGTAAACGTTGGTGAGAGAAGTAGAAAACAAAACTGAACCGAAATACAGATTTATCTTGAAAACTCAACATTGGAGTTAGTAATTAAGAGAGAAAAAGCAAGAAGTTTCACATCAACGTTAAACGTTTTTGTTTTGTCATCAACACCTAACATTGCTCTCTGATTGGAATAGAATTGATTAAATTACCACACTTAAGGGGACCTTCACGTCAATTTTTCGTCAGTCAGGATGAAATGATGTTTTCGTGGTAACCAAAGTGAACATCAAAAAAATGACTCAGAGAGACACAATTTGATACTTAACCTTTTACCTGGGAAATTTTTATTTAAATTCATTCAATTATGTGTGAGATATTGTGGTGGGGCATTTTTGGTCAGTGAAATAAAACTTTTCGTGGACAGTGGTTTATTTGGTCTCATATTACAATCCAGGCATTCAAATTGGGCAAAATATTATTTCAACTTGTAGCTGACAGTGCATAGTTTTCAAAAAGTACAGGCTTTGCATATTTTGGGGCTAAAAACTGTTAATTATCAATGGTCAGAGTTTAGTCAATTTAAATGCCAAGTGAAGGTGAAGCGCCTCCTTAACATTAGAACTGCTCGATGAATGGATTAATGAAAATATTAAACTATTAGACTCTCAATAAAGTCGACTTAAGTTCCCTTTGTATTAATCATTTCCGATCCGAGACATCTCTCCTTGACCAGTAAAATCATCTGCCGTTAGCCAGAGTAAAATTAGAAAGTCGGAGACGAACCGAAAAGAATCAAATTTCTCATATTTTAAGTCGGGGGAACTTTGAGGTGACGGTCAGTCATAATGTGAAAAGTAAAGAACCAACAAATGCTGGAAACCATTGATTTAGAGGTGTTACTTTTAGTTTGTATATGTTTTTAACACTTTCGCATCTGGAGGTTTCCGTTGACCAGTATAGCTCCCTACACTTGAGAATTTTTCCTTGACAAGGAGCCTTGCTCAAAAGCTGGTCACTCCAGTTTTTTAAAAGGGCGATTTGTCAAGGAAAATCTTGCCAATTTGTATCGTACGCCCGAGCAAATTAAACTTGTCAAGGAAAACGTGGTCGTGTGCACGAGACTTCAAATCGTCTGGCGTTAGCCAAAGTAAAGTAGCAGAGTAGTCGCCAATTCGTGAAAGTTTCAAGGAAATAGTTTTTAACATTTTCGTGACTTGAGCTCTCTCTTGACGAGTAAAATCGTCTGGCGTTAGCCAGAGCAAAATAGCAGAGTACTCGTCGTCAGTCAAGGAGGTGTTAACAGGTACAGTTTGCCGTAACACACATACCAGTTACTTTAGATTCTTCTCCATCTTCCTGTAAGTCATCAGAAGTTTCTGGTGCGGATAGTTTATCCTCTCGAACAACTCTACGTTTAGTATAGACCTTTTGTATCACTTTGGCCTCTGGTAAGGCTGAAGATGTAAAGAGGTTTATGGCAAAGAAAAAATCGTTAATAATTGTGTATGGTTTGATGTCAACATCAAATATTAAAATGCTTAAGGTTTGTATTTTTGTTTTTAAACGTGCTTTTAAGTGATGAATTATAATCACAATACACGTAAAAATAAAGGTTCGCCCAAAGCACAAATTGAACCAGAAAAAAAAGACATTTTGGTTCCAGGGTTCAGTTATTATTAATAAACTTACTATATAAATTAAAACTCTAAATTCTTTACTTTTACTTAAAACGAAACTAAAAGAATTTTATGTACAAAACTTAAGGATGATGCATGTGATCTTATGGATTTTTTTAAATTCTTAAAGTTTTTATTAGCTGTAGATCACCATTTGTATATAATTCTACATACAGGACTCCCGTTGATACCAGCACCTGCTATATTGAAGTGGTGGTCCTGTCCTATTATCATTATTATTATTGAGGAAAGTCAGCTCATACGAGCCAATGAGGTCGTTTAGCCCAAATTGCCATATTATGCCAAAGTGGGCACATGTCCCATAAATTGTAGTGGTATGGCAATCACAAAGTGAAAAACATCGTGAGTAGTTAATGCCATTTTACGTCACAGTCTCACATACACAATTCCGTTGGTTGGGCATGGTCAAGGGCTGGTGCTTTGCACCTATAAATCATGAGACTTCCTCAATGACCATCACACTTCCTCTCAGAGCATTCTAAGGGTCTGTTCTGCAAAGCCGACCAATTAAGGCAAGCTAGACGCCAGTCCAATAGCTGAAGTTGGATAATGTGATCTATTTTGTTCTTAGACTAGGAGAGTTCCTTTCAGACACGTAAGTGTCCTGGGCTCACTCAACCATTTAAGGTAAAAGACATCAGCACAGTCAGAAGGATTTACTAGTCCTTGGGCTAACAGGGAAGGTTTGCCAACACCTTAGGTGAGGTTACTTACCACTGACGGCCAATTAAGGCAAGCAGTGGCTTTCAGTCACCCGTTTACCCAGCTGGCAAGGCAGGGGCGCCACTCCCTGAGGATGCCGAAACATCTTGCCTACCTTTTATTATTATTATTATTATTATTATTATCATCATTATTATTGTTATTATTATCATTGTTATTATTATCATTATTATTGTAATTATTATCATTATCGTTTTTATTATCATTATTGTTATTATTACTATTATCATTATTATTTAACAAGAATCAATGCAGCTGAATAAATATTTCGTGTAGATCTGGGTTTTTCCATGCATGATATCGTCTCAAGTGATCACCCCTATCTTATCAAACCTACCTTTTCTGCATATGTTACAGCTAACTTTGCATTGCCGCAACATGAATTTCGCCATCGGGAGTTTTGAACAGTAGTTTTTCTTCGCGTATTCCTTGCAGAATTTATGTTCATCTTTACAAGGCTTTCCTAATAACGTGGGGAAAATAAGAATGTATATTACTACACAAACCATGAGTTTACTGAATTATTAAAGTATATATTGAACTATTCGACTTTTTCCTTCAAAACAGACAGGCAGACTGAAATTGTTATAAAGGTTAAATTGCTTGGGTTTTTTTCCCAACACAATCAAGTATCTTTGGCTGTCGATTTTCTCGGCGAAAAACGTGATCGTAAAATAAAGATTAGGGCCCAGACGAGGATTTTAAGCATAAACCCATTATCAAAGACAACTAGAGAACATTCTGAAATAAATTTACACTAAAGTAAAAATTCCTTAGAATTTTCTCAAGTTGTCTTTGATCGTGGGTTTACACTTAAAAATCCTCAGCTAGAATCATGTACCTTTGTTAAGTGTTTTCGATTTCCAATGTGTCAATTGAATCAGTTAGTAATATACCTATTATAGATAGACATCAAAATCATCGTTGACCAATATAGTTAACTCTTTTGCGTGGTGGAGGTGTTTAGAATTTGACTTTGGTAAACACCAAAAGATTTCGATTAGCAGAGGTAGATGTATGATACTAAACGGCTTTCGTAGTTCAAAAATTTATCTCTTAGACATTTTTATCTCAGTAATATTTTTATATTTTCGTTTCTTATTGTTGTTCATTATTAATAGTTATTTTCCCATTTTGCTAATCCACTAACTTCGACTGTAAACTTACTACAAGAGTAGGGTTAACAAACTCTTTGGAAAGCGATGTCATTTTTTTTCTTCGTGAAGGTATGGTCGGAAAAAGTAGAGCTACTTGGGAATCACTAGACTCGGAGACTAATTGTTATGACGATAAAACAATATTAAATAAACCGATATATGTGAATTAGGTCTATGACGGTTGGATTGAAGTGAACATGACTTTTAACTGCCAGATTTCACACAACAAGATTGCGCGCAATACTTGTTCTCAAATATACAACTTCCAGTTATTTAACTCTACAACATCCAGCAATACACGTCTTAATAAGATCTACAGTTGTTACTCATTAGCAATTTTGAATAATCCCAGCAAAAGACCAATTTATTTACCTACTTTGCAAGACTTGCAAGATCTTTGACAAACCTTCAACAGATACAGTGGATACTTTTGGCAGTGTCCACGTCTTTCTCTTGCCGCACACCTTGGGATATCATCTTGACAACGAAAATCTGCATGATATAGAACAAACAGTTCAATTAAAAATACAATAAACAATCCAGGATCATATGTAGTACATATCTCGCATACATGCACACATGGTATGTATGTCCCATTGTGCAGAGAGAGAGAGAGAGAAGGTTAGCGAGGGAGCAAGCTGTCCACTGAGAGAGCGAGACGGAGAGAGCAGAAACAGAAGGATGGAGTGCAGAACGACAGATTTTGAAGGCTGTTCCTTTTGAAACCAACGGTCTCTGTTGTTTCCAGCCTGTAAACAAAAAGACACATAGACAAGATACAGTTCGACTTGCTGCGCTCTTCTTAGTCCGAACTTAAAATCATCGGTCCGATATTTTACTAATACAGACCTCACACTCGGTCAATAATTAGTAATTACTAGATCAGGGGCGGAGATATGATGAAAGGATTAAGTACTTTGGACATTTTAATGTTTAAAACGTGCGTGTAGTAGTACACTTAGGGCCTCCGTCACCGTTTTTTGTATGAGTTTCAGTTCTATTTCAAAGATTAATAATAAAAAAAAAATTATTGTAAGATACGTAGACATGCGATTGCATAATTTAAAAATCAAAAAGATTCCCTAAAATTTATGAAAGCCGTACGGCTTTACAACATTTGTTGGAACAATATCCTGCAAAAACTCTTCTGCAAGTTATTTGCTTTCTGTGCTAAGTTATATCCGATAGCCATTAGCCGCCCCCACTTTTTGGGGGGTGTCTCCGCCCTTGTAGATGTACTGTAATAATGGGCTCACGTTGTTCGTATACCTCGCACACTAACCTTCAGCAAGTGATATGTTCATCGACAAGGACACTGCTTTCTCATTTGGCTTCCCAATCACTTGTTCCACGCGTACATTTTCGTCACCCTTATAACCAACAAGGCAAAATGAACTTCCGGGTCGAATGTAATTTGGAATATAGCCTCCTATTGACCTCAAAGCATTCTTCGCTTCTTTAATGTAGTAAAATGTATATGTTTTGCTGACAATCAAGAAGTAATTCCTGGAAAATATATATTACACAAATAAAGGTATACGATAATGGTCTATAGACTAACTAGAAGACTGAGGCATCTCTGTTTTTGGCATTCGGTTATCGCATTGTTTTTTTCATTACTATTTAATGTTATTTTCCAACGGTAGTCCTTCAGATCATGTAAGTCACGGTTTTTCAAGGGACCGTAACTACCTATACAGCAAAACTTAGTGCTGAGCATAAACTATTTCCGAGTCATACTTAAATCAATAGATCCTAAAAACTAAATCAATTGGTAATAGAAAAAAATAAAACTACTAATTACAGGAAAATTTATTACAGCTGTTTACCACATTTAACTTGTGTCTTTTGTACTACCAAAGTATAGAATTACATGTTGCCAACAGAAACGTAGAAATTAAAAAAGAATTGATTTTTTGTGTCACCAGTCGATTTGAACCACCTACATCAGCTCTTTACAAATAAAAGCATCTTTTATGAGCTATGCACAAATATTTTCACGTTTTTTTTTTCAGTTTTATGTTAATTAACTTAAAGGAGCATTCAAAATGAGTATTCTTTTTCATCTGTGTTTCCCTTATTTTGTTTCATTTCAGCTCACTTTATTCAGTGCTTAAATGGTAGATGAATGAGTCAATGGATGGATTGATGGATTGATGGCGTGGTGGGTGAACGGATGGGTCAGCCGATGGATCAATGAGTGACTGGGTGGGTGGATGGGTGGATGGGTGGATGGATGGATGGATGGATGGACGGACGGACGGATGGATGGATGGATGGATGGATGGATGGATGGACGAACGGACGGATGGATGGATGGATGGATGGATGGATAGAAGGATGGATGGGCGGATGGACGGATCGATGGATCGATGGATTGACCGATAGGTAGATAGAAATTTTCATTTAATCACGGCAGTTTCATAAGTTAAGATACAAGACTTCTCTCCCCGAAAGCCATGAGCGTTATTTATAGAATTGTATAAATTAAAAGTACCAACTAAAGTACAAAAATTATTATTAATATGCGTCACTGCAGAGAAAAATATTCCTAAGACTACTTTTAAATCAAGCTAAATCTTTACACTCTGAGTGAAAGTGGGAGTAAATTCAACAGCTTTGGTCCACTATAAACAAAACTGTCCTGTAGATGGCACGTCTTTACTTTTGGTAAGGCAAAATCCCTGGCTCCTGATCGAGTATTATAGTCGTTTACCTTATGTGGAAATGAATCAATCAAATATTGTGGAACGAGTTTATTTGATATCTTAAATACCATTATTGCTTTATTGTATGGTCTTAGTTCAGCTAATGATATTCATCCTAATTTTTGGAGTAACTCATTCGAACATTTAGTGTATGGAGCACCCAATATTATAGAAGGATGGATGGATGGAACTGTGCGTATATCTAGCTTACACAACTACTGAATTTAAATAACTTTTACATGCGAATATTAATTTATTACAGCAGACATATTTAGAAATTAAGAACTTCTTCTACATTCAGGTCCTTTGGAGAAATTGAGAATGTCACAAAGTCATTTACTTGCTATTGGTTTTAAATTATCGCCCTAACGGCATCATTCTATGTTTCTACTGCATGACACAAAGTGTTTCAAGCAATACGATTTCTAACCTCTTTGGTAAGCTATTGATAAACCGTCCAAAAGATAATCCACTTCTTCTGCTGCTTATATCATATACGAGTGAAATTGAAACTTTTCCTGGAGCAAGCACGAAAGTGAACATCATTAAAATGTGCAGAAATTTCAATAAATGAACGTTTTTAAAAACGATCGCAAATGTAACACTAGACTTGTATATTGACCACAAAAACGTAAAATTTAACGATACGAACGAATAAACTTTAATCCATGCGTTTCAAGTCCTGTTAGAAAAAAAGAACTGTGCAGCAAAAGAAATTCTAATACAATGCTCGACTATGTCAACGTTTTTATCTTTATACATGCGTGTAACAAACTAAACTGAGGATAGCACAGCTTGAATTTACCTGTTAAATAATTCAGCAGGACGATATTCAATCCTCTTCGATTTTGTGCCATTTCTTTGCCGTTTACCACGACGCTTGCAATCCTTTTCTCTGGGTATTTCACATTCCAGCCGGTACTCAAGAGCGAGACTTCGACTATTAGTAAATAATAACATGATTTTAGAGATAACAAATTTATGATCCGATCCCTTTCGAAAATTTCACATAATATTTCGCATGTGAAAAACACACGAAAAAGGAACATTTTCACTTATGAAGTTTTCATTTCACATACGAAATGGAATCGTTTTCATATATGAAATAACTAGTTTCATATGTGAAATGAACCGGTTCCAAATTTTACATGTGAGATCTTGGTGTGCAAAACGTGTACCAAACATGTAAGATGGAACACTCACATATGAAAATTAACTTCACATGTGAAATATTCATTTTACACATGGAATTGAAACAATTCACATGTGAAATTCCTTGTGAATTTTTTGTAAGGGGTTGTAAGGTAGCTAAAAATGAAATGCCGAAATTCTACAAATCATTTAAACTATGTCGGGCAAAATAAATCGCTTAGACATCTCGCCACATGACATAACTGGTCAACAAACAAGAAGTGTATTTATGTATTTCTAAGAAATCTAAGTTTTATTCTATGAAAAAATGCTTTGTCATCGCTATGTTGTGACAAAGTTTCTTACTTGAGTCAGGTTTTTTTATGGGCGTAATCTTCTTTATCGGCTTAATTTTGTAGTTTGTTTTTGGCTTGTTTGGCTCCTCTTTCTTCGTTTTTGCTGCGAATTTGAGGAAAGCAGGTTAATAATGTAAGGTGAGGACGCGAAAAGGCATGAAGGAAAAACCAAAGAGGAGAAGTGAAGTGAAGAAAAGAGAAGAGAAGAGAAAGGAAGAAAAGTGATAAGAAAGAAAGAGAAGATAAGAGAGGAGAAGGGAAGGAATGGGAAGAGAAGAGAAGAATAGATAAGAGAAGAGAAGTGAAGAGAAGAAAGGAAAGGAGTATGGAAGTTTTCCATTATTTTTACGGGTCAATAAATGAACATGAAAATTTCAAAAAGTTGAAAAGTGGATCGTTTATCTTTAAAAAGGTCCCAGCAGTACTTGAATGTCAACCCATTCTGACATTAAACAAAATTTGGTGGTGTTAGCCAGAAAAAGGCATATCTTTGGTCACAAAAAGATTGATGAGATGAGTTTTAAACTGATTCCTACCTAGAAGGTCAGCCGTCATGAAAGTGATGAACAACCTTCGGGATATATGAGCTTGGGTCACTTATCCTTAGGTATGAATGACCTCTCCTTACGTCTACATCCCTAACGGCAAAACGAAACTTACCCTAACCCAAATCCAAACCATTTTCCTAAACCTAATCCTAAACCCAGCCCTAATTCTAACTCTAATCCTAACGTCAACATTGTCGGCTACATGGACTATTCATCCCTGAAAAGGGTCGCCACAAAACTTGAAGATTGATGTCTCTGACCTCAGGAATTCTTGAGTTTCAGGTGGCAGGAAGTCCTTATTTCAGGGATCACTCATCCCCATGACTCCAGCACCTTGCCTCGGCCGAATAAAATGTCCAGCGATAGCCAGAATAAAATAAAAAAAAGGCAGTTTTAGGCAAGAATGGGTTAAATTTTCCAGACTGGATATAGAACTTCCAATTTCGGTTACTGATAGAAATTTCTGCTGTGACCATCGAAGTGAGGTGAAACGAGCTGACAAGCAGAACAAAGTAAAAGTAAAGTACCTATATTTATACTGGATAACTCTATCAGCTACCTGAGATGTTCTCCCTAGAGGTTCACTAAGGGTCACCCCCCATGGGTCCAGTGTTATTACAGGAGGAAACCGGAGTACCCGGAGAAAACCTGCAATGCTTGGTAGGGTCAAACTGGACAACACTCTTCATACATGTGACAAAAGTAACTTTAATCAGATAACTGATTGCGCGGAGTCGCAATCGAACCCTGGTCACAGTAGTGAGAGACACGTGCACTACCACTGTGCCACTAGCACCTTCAAAAAGGCATAACAAAGTGACAAAAAGGGATAATGTCGTGACAAAAAGGGATAGTACAATACCCGTGGGACATTTGTACATTTCTGCTGTCTTTTGTACATCCAGATCGGTGATATAACGGTATGGTACTGGTGTTTTCGTTAAGTTTTTGTTTCTGAATCCAATGGTCTCGAGCTTTTCGTTCTTCGAAAAAGCTGTAGATTTGTAATGCATTATGCTGGAATGATCGTACGGCTGTTCCCCATCAAACTTATCGAAATGTTTGCGCTTGTAAAACTGCTTCATCATTGCTATAAAATAATGAAGAAAAAGTCACGGGAATGAAATCCGACGAATGATTTCATCCAATTAAAAATTATTGCTGATAAATGGTATACACATTCCCCTAAGACGAACTTTGCGTGACACCATCACCGACTCTTTTCTTGGCACTGACACCGGCACAGGTACTGACGCAGACACAGACATTGACAGTGACAGTGACACTGAAACTGACACAGGAACCGACACAGACACCAACATTGACACTGACACTGATGCTGACATTGACATTGACGCTAACACTGGCACTGACATTGACACTGACATTGACACTGACATTGACACAGACACCGACACAGATACCAACATTGACACTGACACTGACACTGGCACTAACACAGACACCGACATTGACACTGACACTGACATTGGCACTGGTACATATAGCTCGAAGGAGAACTGGAGTACCCCGACTCCCTAAAAAAATTAAGGACCACCTAAATAACTACTCTCACGGGCTAATCCATCGGGAGAACTATGTTATCTTTAAGCACTATTAAACTGCGCCACTCCCTCATATTTGTACAACCAAACTTTGTAATAATATAATTGTATATAAAGTTATTTATCGTTAGTAATCGTATTGTCGTATAAGTCAGTAATGCGTATCGCTTGACCCCAAAAAATTTACTGATGCCTCAACAAGTCCCGCCACGAGAAATGTTCTATTTGCCCCACTGGGAGCTACTCCTCCGCTCCAATAATGCATTTACAGGCTACAGTCAATTGATTCAGCTAAGAGATCTGCATCAATTTAAAGTTTGACTACGATGGCAGACAATCAAATACTTAGGTATGTAAAAATTTCGCCTCATCCTTACAGTTTACAATATTATCCCAAAAAATTTCAATGAATTCATCTCTATCAGGTCGATTGTGTTCGTGATAAAATCCAATGATATGGCCAAGCTCGTGCATCATGACAAACTTGTATTCACAACCATCGCCCATTGAAATTATCGCTTTGCCTCTTCGGTAGCCAACATCACCCCAACATCTATGGAAAAATATGTTATAACATTTCATTGCATTTTTGTCTCCAGAGTCTGTCACTTTTCTCAGCGCGGCCATACAAAACGTTTTGGGGCTTTCTACACTACACTACGTCACGACACACTAACCACAACACCCCACCACACACTACCCTTCACCACACTACACGACACTACACCACACAGCACTGCACCATACTACATTAAACTATAACACACCGCACCATATTACACTTCACCACACTTCACCACACGAAACTACATCACACCACACTACACGACATGACACTAACCACACTACCCCACACTACACTTCATCACACAACACCACACTACACCACAGGATACAACACGACACCACACTAACCACACCACACCACATCACACCACGCCATACTTCACCACACTACGTCGCACTGCATCACACGACACGACACGAGACGACACCACACCACCCCGCACCACACTTCGTCACACTGCACTTCACCACACAACTCCACAATACACTGCATGACACTCATCACGCCAACACTAACCACACCACCCCAATCCACCCCACACTATATCTCATCACACCACCTGACACTAAACTTCACCAAACTGCACCCCACTACTCTACACTACGAGTTACATTTTTCTGCGACCGGTCTTAGGTGGGTCTTAAAATATGAGATCCTGACTCTGAAAGATTTACTTCCACATACTAAATAGACCTGAGACAGGACTACATCGGACTAGACTAGACTATATTACAATAGACAAATCAAAACAAAATTGTCTAAATAAATCAAGAAAGCAGAGTAAGTGAGACAAAGCTTCTCAAATTACCCTCTGAATCTCCTTATCAACAGGTATGCTCCCTGGTTTGTTCTTTTTACAAATCGTATGCACGTTTTCTTTTCCCATTCAGCCATAGCAGCTCTGATAATATTCTTTGCGTCAGGAACATTAGCTTGGAGGGAAAAAATAATGACAAAGCCATTTAAACCCGGCAATTCTGAATGTCTGTGTTTACTGATGAGGCATGTTTTTCTATCCTGCTCTATCCCTAGGCTTCATGTAAATCAGTGGCTGGATTAAAATAGATGTTCGACATTTGTTGTACGTCTGAAAGTCTGTGTAAAATTCAGCTCCAATCATGGTACTTGTACTGGCAAATGAACGGGCACGGATATGAACACAGGATACGGTAACGTACACTACACTGGAGAATGATACGTACCTGAACACTGATATTTACACGGACATGGATTCGTTCACAAACTCGGACACGGCACGGACACTGACATGAACAATGACACGCACATGGGCACAAACGTAGACATATGGACACAGACATGGACACGTTCACGAATACGGACACGGACACGGACGTGAACAATGACACGCACAAGGGCGCAAACGTAGATATATAAGCACGGACGTGGACACGTTCACAGACACGAAAATTGACATGAACAGTGACACGCACATGGGCACTAACGTAGATATATCATATATGGACGCGGACATGGACACGTTAACGTGGATACGGACACGGATGGTGATGCTGAAGCTTACACTGACGTTGTCACGTTGACACTGACACACATTTATAGTGGCACTGGCCATGAGACTGTCGTCCTTTCTTCTGTTTCTTATCGTGAGGTAGAAACATAATATCATCCACGCTACTCAAAAATCCTCTTATAAAATAACAATATTTTTCCCACTTTAGGAAAATGGAAGACTCGCTACTTAAACTAAGTTGTAAAGTAGAAAATTTGTCCTCAAAACTTACCGATGCTACAGTCAATGACGTACGGTATGGTTGCGTTTGGCCACATTCTGCGTGGAACAATTTCTGACCGTCGAAAACGAGTTTCCAAAAAAAGAATAAATCACATCAATCAACCGTTCTCTTTAAAGGCTCGGGCATTCAAAAAGAAAGACCAGGATTGTAGCCCTTTTCAAGTTTAAAGAAACTTGCTATTGAACAAGAGGCTACTTCCAAGTTGGCTTTTCCCTCTGCTTTAAAACGAATCCTGGTGATTAACCTTTCATGTAAAAATTACATTTAATTCAAATCTAAGTACGGTATCTGCTATGCACTTTACCCAACTTATCGACATCTCTTCATTACTCCATCTGACACATCCAGTTTTGAAATAATTAGGCACTTAAGCTGAGAGACTGTGTAATTGTAATCACTCTCGTGGTGTTACTTGTGTAGTGACCAAACGTGAGAAATAAAATTCCTTTATGTAGTTAGCAAATTTGCGTTTTTATGGGTCTTTTTAAAGATTTCTGCTGGGCAGTAATATTTATCACGAGTAAAACTGATTTACATGAGTTCAAAAGTTTATCACCAACCCTCGTTTCACAGCAAATGAGTGAAGTACTTCGGAAAAACGTAACCCACAAAATATCTTTACCGTCGGTAGTATTTCCTTTAGCATTGATTGCAGTGTTGGGGAGTATGCTGCGAGTTACACACATCGTCAGAAATATAATTCGAGCTGAAAAGAGAAAGAAATATATTTGAGTGACTCCAAACCCCAAAATGACCCGCAATACATCGTCCCGAAGGACAACGGATTAGGTCTGCGCATGGCCGTACAGTACATTTTTTGCTAGGGGGGAAATTTGACATACGTGGAAGAAATTGCCCAGAAATGAGTTGTCAGTGAGAGCGTTAGTTGAGCTCCACGGAAAGATGCAATTAGCTAATCTCGCTGCTATTCATACGAAATTACTCAAGTATAAGGCAAAGCCCAGATCAGTTTTAATACAAATCGTTTTATAGGAAAATAGTAAATAACTGTGAATCTAACATTTCTATTTATTGTAATGTCACTGATGTAATTTAACCTTCAGGTTACAAAATCGGTTTAATTAAACAACTTTACAAATGTCTTTCAATGCACGTTTTGGCTGCGGTTCCACTTAGTAACATTACGTTTGCAGACAATTGCAATACCTGTTCAGTTTATGTTCCTCTAACTTCGCAGCAAATTATTCTCATTTATAATTTTGCAAGGGGGGGCTCACAGCGTCCTCTAATTTAGCCTCTCTTGGGGGGGGAGCATCAGCTTCGACAAATTTCTGGCACCCAATCTTGCACGGTTCTAAACAACACTTCTGTTGAGGAAAATCCGGTTGAAAGCTTAGCGCAAAACTTCAATCCCCTCACCATCTGTTGAAAGAAACTTAGGCATCGATATGACTGATTTGTCAGTGGCAATGTATGATTGATTTTTCAGTGGGAATGGTTAAGCGATCAAACCTATATAGACATTCTCTTTAGAGCAACGAAAGCCGCTGGGGTTTTCGAAGGGAGTTCAAGAGAATAGTAATTTAAGTCAACAATTGCAATGAGAGAAATGTTTTCGAATTTGCCATCAGATTTGAACCACCAAAGTGTGAATTGAAATAAGAAGCAGAGTAGTTCCTGTCTTGTGCATCCGAGCAGTTTTTGAGACCATCGCCGAGACCAACGCTCTTCATGGCAATCATTTCGACTATTTCGAACTTGCATGGTAACATTTTTTATAGTTGAAATTTTTAAACGGAAGTGTTTACCTCGAAATAGATCCCAACCAAGCATCATTTCACCTTTTCCTTTGACGCGTGCAAAACATCAGAAGAAGGGTCGGAAATGCATCTCGCCAAAACGTAACGTGATAACTGCCGAAATCTAACATCAACGCATGAGATTATGTAAGAGATTTAAGTTTACTTCAACAGCAAGTTCAATCCTTTCATAATCACCGGTTCTCCTTGTTTGCTATTTCAGGTATTTCTCCGAAGCCAAATTCACAAAAGTCATCGAAAACGGCCGTCTTTTTTTAAAAACGCGCGTCCTGTACAACAGCTAAACTGTACATAAATACCAAACTACTGATACATCCGATAAATATGACAAAGCCTGTGAAACCAAGTAAAAACTAGATGAGCTATCGGCTTCAAACTAACATTACCAATAGCATTTTCTTGTACCACAAGTTTGTTATGGTCCACACTTTTAGTGTGGCCTAAAAACGTAACTGATATACATTCAACATGTATAGTACTTGATATTAGGGTGTGGATAGACCTTTTCAAATAATGATTAGTTGTAAGGCAATTATGTGCTTGTGATGGTCCGATAACAAATGTTCGATATCATCTATACGGGGATAACTTCGGTAAATATCGACACTCACGTGAAATAATGATTAACAGCAAAGAGCGAAAGTTACATGCTACGAGGTGTTACCAAGTGTAAGCGTTTTTTGATAGTAAGGTTAACCGAGAGGAGTTACTTCCAATTTTAATCAGTTAATTCTTGGGTCGTTTAAATCTTTGAATCCCTTGCTATTTTGGCTTATAACTGTTATATTACAGTAAGTAAAAAGTCTTGACTTTTGTAGTTTCGTAATTGTTTTGTTGAAAACCTATCGCTGTCGACATTGAAGAAAAAGTTCGGTATCTTTCTTCGTATGGTATCGTATGAAAAAAAAAGGCAGGTTTCTCAGATCACGAACAATTACAATGCATTCTTCATTGTTCCAAGTGTGCCATCTGATCCTTCCGTGCGCAACAATGAAGTGGTTACGTCAACAAGAGTTATTGCGGTCGGTAGTAACTGTATCATATATCGTGAGCCAGTACAAAAATATCAGCATGTGCTAATTGCAGTTAAAAGGAGCAAAACAGAGCGATTTTGTTTACAGCATTGAATTGTCCATGAAAATCACTCATTGTAAGAATGATTGAAATTTCTCTTTTTTAATTTATAAGCTGCAGAAACTAAGATATCCCAAGGATTTGAAACTCCTGCTGTCCTTATAAATGCTGAAGACTTCCTGATTCCTTACGAACATTGGAACATTTTAAGTTTTGAGTGAGTTGACAGTGCTTTTAAATTTTAACAAACCCACTTGCTATCTTCTGTAAATCTCACTTCACCTGGCAAATGTTGTTTGAACATTTCATCAAGTTACCAATGTACTACCAGAGCTCACGACAGTGGATAAGAATCCCAAAGATCAAAGTATAAAATCAAGCTGTCTTACCTTGAGCCAGTTTCGTTAGCAGTCGGAACGCCCAAGACATCGCGTCGAATTCACGGTCAATCGACAAAGATTGAACCGGTGCGATTACGATCGTCGATTTCGTCAAATGCGCAGCATATGAGTTTGATAAGCAAAAAAGTACTCGGTTGTTGACAAGCCAAACCGACAAGAGCAAGATGCAACTCAAGCCGATGGGAAATCCAAGCCCGGAGGTGCATCCGGCGTTTGTCAGTGACTCTGATTCTGTTATTATTCTCAAGGACCCCTTCTGTCAGCGACGGTTAAAAACAATACGCAGCTTTCGACTCTCTTCATTCTTCACAAAAGCTTGCCTGTGAATTCAAGTGTAAAGGATGTTGATCATATACAGATAAAATATCTCAGCAAACTAGCCGGATTAAGGCGCCAATTTTGCCCATATTTATTTCAACTGCCCAAGACCATGAGCGGCTACTGTAATTAGCATGATGATCGATGGTGGCTAATTAACCTTTCAACCGCAGTCTTCCCATTGCCGAACGTCACGGACCAATTCTGAGCCACAACTTTTGGTACTCTAATGAAGAGTTTTTGCTGAAAACAGCAGTATCTAGTCTGATTGTACTTGGCAGTTTAATTTCATTTTTTGCTTGTTATTTGGTATTTATATCATTGGTAGAAATTTGTCATGAGATTATGGTTTATATACTGTGGTGTACACTTGCCCGACCTGGGGGGTTGAAATGGCAATGCATTTTGAAAGCTCAGAGAGCTCGACAGAATATAAATAAGCAGAATGGAGATGCGGCAAAATAAACATATGTCTTGTTTCAAAGGTTTTGTGGGTTAAATTTTCTTGAATTATGGAAAGGATATCAAGACTGAACGTTTTTCATGGTTTTCGCTGTTCTTATTCTACCATAAATAGGATTACACATATTACCTTACAGGTCACATAGTTATTCTACAACCATCATTTCACCTGATCATGGTAGTTTGAACCTCCCAGGCTCCTCATATCAGTACCATGCCGACCAACTTACTGTCTATGCACTTCACACTTTTATCATTCTAATAAATAGGCCGCAGACGACGCACTCCTCCGATTGGACGAACTTCAATCAGTGGCGTAACGGAACGACTGGGGGCCCTTAGGGGATTTCTGTGCGGGGGGGGGGGACCCGTCACCCACCTTAGTATAGACATGTATTTCAAGAATTCAATCTCAATTGTCTTTAAAGTTTTATCGGGGGCCACTTAGAGGTCGGGGGCCCTTAGGAGTTGCTCTAACCCTGACCATAGTCCGTTATGCCACTGAATTCAATTACCCCCTGAAGACAGACACAGCTGACGTCATTATCATTTAGTACTGGAGTACAGTGACATGGATGAGGTCAAGAGGATTCGAGAAAAGCTTGATTATCGAATAAACTTCCAACGCAACCAGGCAAAGGACCACCGAAACAGGGGTGGCGCCAGAAGTGGGGCAGAGAGGGCTACAGCCCCCGCGTCGGGGAACCTTAGCCCCCCTGTCGGGGGAAAATTAACAATCCGTCGGGGAATTTTCGCTGAGCTCATATATATACTGTACAAACTGAGCACTTGTTATTGATTTAGCCAAGAAAGATAATGGACTCTTCTCTTCATGTGAAATCCAAAAGTAAATTGTTTTTAGTCAGTTGATTCGATTATTCTTGCAAAAAATAACGTGATGTTTTCGATCTTCAAATAACGAAATTATAAAGGGGGCGTGGTCATGGCCCCTAAGGTTTAGCCCCCCTGTCGGGGACCTTAGTCCCTGCGTCGGGGAATTCCTGGCACCACCACTGCACCTAAACAGATATGGTTAGACGTTATGTACTCCAGCTTCTTAACTTTTGAACAAAGTTAACAACAGTCATGACCCAACTTTTCGACACCCCGGTCAAGTGTGAATATAAACTGTGAATATAAATATAAACTGCAGTAATATTTACCACGAAAAGAAAACGTAAACACGAGAAACTGCACTAATTTTGCTTTTCCCATTCGTGTAACTCATTCGTGTGGGATAATGACCTGTGCACGCGAGAGATTTATAGTAATACGAGATCCACACGATGTCTATTCGTGGAAAAAGATAGCGGCTTTTCCAAAGAGTGAAGCAATCGATGAAGGTAAACAAGTGAAAACAACAATTTCAGTATGAGGAAAGAACATAGACGATAAAATTTTTTACTTCAGTAGAGGTATTTGCTTTGCTTCTCGCCCTTGGTTCTTTTTGGGCTCTTCGCTCTCTCGCATGTTCGACAAGAATCTAGGCACAGGATAGACTGCAAATACCAACAGTAGTTTTCCTGCTCATTTTGTGTATCGTGACCCATGCCTGCTAAAATTTGCCTCCAGCGTATATCCGCAATAAATGTGCGCACAACTATTGTTTAATTTTTCATCATGAGCAGCAGCGCCCGTGTAAGCAACTACAGCAACAAGATAGTCCCATGGTTTCACTCGTTGTGACGAGACATTTATTCCTTTCGTGTACGGTCACTGCTTTCCTGAACGGTCAATAGCCAAACAGCGGTAATTCTCCCTAAAACAACTCCAACTGATACATCTGATAACAACCTACACGTCACGCAATTATCTGCCGTTCGGGAAGATGAGGAAAAATAGCTCAGATTACGAAGACAACGACGATGACCAATGCACAGGAGTGATAAAGGAAGAGCAACTATAACAACAGGACGAGAGCACTAGCAGTACCAAAGACAATGTCGCCGCCTCTATTGCCGTCACCACCATCATCGTCGTGATCATAATCATCATCACCACCTTCATCATCACCGTCGTGATTATCACCATCGCCTTCACCATCACGACCATCACCATCATCACCACCCCAATGATCTAATGATCATGATGATCACTACCATCACCATCACCATCAAAATCCCTGCCTAATCAGCGATGACATTGATCGTAATTACAGCTGTAATCTAAGTAGTAAAAACAGAAGCAAAATCTACGATAACAACAGCAGCTGCAACGAGCGGCACCATAACCATAATCCCAACCACGGTCACTCATCACCAACGACTGCAATTTCAATTTAAAAAAAATCAGCGAGATAGACGATAAGGCAAAACACCGTCAGCCCCTCTCCCTATAAATTCTGATGGTGGTCTTTCCTTTCCTTTCTCTTGCACAGTCACTTATATAAGATGAACGACCTTCGTGGAGTAAGACTCGAATTCTCAACGAGTTATACGTTAAGAAACGAAGAATCATGTCAGTTAAACTGGGCGCATTAGATAAACACAACATTCGCTGTTGACGTCTATTCCGAGATAAATCACTTCCGACGCAGCCTTTTTTTTTTGCAATAGCCAGCCTTGCGAAGCACACCTCAAAACGTGACTGAACAGTGACAGGATACACGTCGTATAAAAATTTATTTAGGTGAGGAATATTTAGCTGTAACTCGTTTAATATTGTCATTTACAATTTGTTCATCTCCAGAATCGAGTTTAATAATTACTGTACATTTCCACAAAGCCAGGAAATCACTCATCGAGCAAACGGAATCTGGAAGCCTCAAATCTGAAAACTATTCTTGCAAGTCTGAAACCCTTTCACGCGCAATGGAATTATAAAATCTCATCATAAACTGATTAGATATAATGCCAAAATACCTACAACCCATCTTCGAAACTGAACATGAAAGTTCTTGCCCATAGTTTCAATTAGTTGGAGTAATTATCATGAAATTGCATTAGTAATGTTCTAGTTCTGGTCGACTCGTCTTAATGGTACTGGTTATTATCCAGTGCCGGCCAATTCTCCCCGTGAAGAAGACTAGCAAACATCATGAAACACACGATAACTCTAGGGCTGTTTATACAAGGAAAATACAACGCTCCTTATACAAAGCGGAAAAAGCTCGTATAAACAGCTCAATATGTTTCACACAAACGGCTTAAGGGCAGTTTACACGATCGATTTTTCGCATCCTGACAAATGCGATCGAGGGGGTTGACTTGCGGATCATTTGTCCAAAGCTATACTGTACAATACTTTGGTGAGTTGTTTGCTCAATCGCATGCTTCAAGATGAGTAAAATCGGAAGAATCGCTCGTGTAAACAGCTCTTGACACGAGACACTGCTCCGTACTCGAGCACTACAAATGGGTCATTTTGGGTCATATCAGGAGCGTCTTACTTAAAGCGCGTTTTGTTTCTCTCTCTCGTATAAACGCACTAATGTATTCCAGTGTACCACGCTCGGAACAGTGTCTGGAGTCAAATGTTATTTAAGCTACCCAGGAAATTAGGATTTTTTAACTGTTATTCTCAAACTCATTGATAATTCATGAGTATATCATTCAATCAGACGCACTGAATGGCACCACATGAGCAACTTGAAATACTGCCCTGGGTAGAAGACTTGAACTGTTTTTTCCCAGTCCTTGGACTGGAAATAATAGTTGAAGTCCTTGCCAGTATACTAATTGATTATGCCAATACACTAATTGGTTTTGAGAAGTTATTTAAAGGCCTCCAATTCGGACTAGACCGGGTTTTCAAGCACTCGGAATTCGTTCCTCGAATTCCTCGTATTTTGAAAACCCGGTCTAGTCCTCATTGTCGGCCTTCAAATATTACGTATTCTTGTGAAACTCTCAACAACCTTGCATTAGTAGACCCTGTAGAATAAACGTGCTGTAATTAGTTGAATTTCCAAACTTTAAATAATGTTTTTCCGCTCCATTCACAAAAGAGAATTTGATTCGAAAAGACTGCTGCAGAAATTGAATGGGATCATTTCATGAATACTGGTTACTCGACGAAATGGATGATAAACTCCAGTCCACCATCATTTCCTGACGTTTCACCAGACGTAGTTAAAAGAGAAATTTACTTAAAACAGAATCTTGGAAATATTCATAGTTTACGGGCATTAAATTTACACATTTAAAACGCCGCCACGATATTTATACATTTTAAACGCCTTAACATTATTTTCAAATCAGCTTTATATATCCCAACGTCCAGCCTCGAATACAGTCGTATTTTCTGTAACTCCTTTTGGAAAAAAGATCTCACCAGGAGATGCACTGAAACTTACTTTAACTTTGAACACAAAGGATACCCCGTTTGCCAACATAATTCACATTTAAAATGTAGAAAATAAGTTCTGAATATGCAAATACCAGCCATTTTAGCTTCGAATTTATAGCTTTATTTATTCAACTTTGTTTATTTGGCTTTGAAACCACAGGGTTGCACTATCTTACCGCTACAGAGAACACGAAAGTTTCCTTTTTGCCAAGCAACGAACGGAACGCCGTGATTTCATGAAATCCAAGATGGCGTACGGAATTCAAAGAGAAAAAATGGCGAGTACTTGTAACCAAATTCAGAAAAAAAATTAAGAATTGTTCGGTATTTGTCAACAAATTTTACATTTAGTATACATTTTCAACATCTTATGTGCGATTTTTTTTCTCTGTCGGGATTTCCTTCATGTAAATAATGTGATATTTGAGGCAGTCCAAGTGTCCAATCACCTTTAAGCAAAAACTCGAACATCGCCGATTTCAATCCAACTTCAAATTGATTAGACGTTTTCTCGGCTCACTGGTTGAAGCACGACTCTTGGACTAGACACAAATACCTTTCATCGAAGTGTTTTTCAAAAAGGTCGCCCAATATTCAAGATCTTCCTCCTTTTGATATGAAACAGAGTTAGCAACGGTGAGCCCTTTTTGGACAATTCCCAAGCACAAATGGTTTCGCTTGTAAGAGCTTACTGCTGTATAAAAATGTACGGATTTTATAAACGAAAACAAAAGACTCTTTTTTTTCCTAAAAAAAAAAAAAAAAAAAAAAAAAGAAAAATACGGTTTCAAAGCTGGACGTAGTTTGCTAACCTACCAGGTCGTATTTACCGAAGAATCAGAAAGGCAGAACATAAATACCATCTCTAGTTATCGATTCAGCACAGCCGAAAAATAACTACTAGTTAAAATTCAAACATTCCGGACTTAAAACGGGGCTGTACACCGTGACATTCTGCCATTGGTTAGCCTTGGACGATTTTGAAATTAAAACGAGTAAAGCATTCAACTGGTAGACTCTACCATTCCATGGCGAACCTCCGGTAAAACGCGCTTACTACTAGTTGGTCGTAAGAATTGCTTCCGTCATCCTCCCAAAAACAGACTGGAATTCCTGAAATTAGTAATATGAGCTACCTGATAAACCATAACGCCTCCATGAGCCTTCGTTCTCACACGGTGAGATTAACTTCGGCATTCAATGGGTAAATATCCGCGACGACTTCACTCAGTCGGCGAAGCTGTTCCGACTACCATTGTCGGTTGGTTTCCATGAATGAAAACTATCTATTGACGAGCGATGCGTGGCCAATACAGGCCAATACACTACACTGCAGTGGTCAATACAGGCCACATCTCATTAAATTCTTGGCAATAATCGTGTCGGTGACTGCGTTGAATACAACGTCAATGTTCTTTGTATCGGTCGCACATGTCTTGTGAACGTAGATCTCCTTCCTGGGATTAGCATTTTTGTTTTCAAAATTTCTCTGAATAAAATTGTACGCATCTTCGAAGCTATGATCACCTGAACAAAACGGCAAACAAACAGATTGTCCATTTTTATTTTTTTTCATAAACCTTTGTAAAATAGTATCACCTTAAACACGCTCTGACTAGACTAGTCTTATTTTCAACTAAAATAAAGACAAGATGGCTGAACTCATTGTTAATATTTCATACTATTACAATGCTGAAACGTGAATGATGTCCTAAGAATTCGTTTATTTCATAAAACAGCTACGAAATAGCTTTCGGGTCTGCAATTAAAACTTGAGATGACGTCATTTTAACTGGAAATGTACCTGAAGTTCTCGGCTACCTTTCGTGTTTCAACTCATTCTTCTCATCAAGGTATTTTTCCTTATTGAAATGACGCCATTCATGTTTCTAACAGAACAGAGACGCTCAAGCAATTTTGAGTTCCTATTCGATTCAGTTGTCTTCTGGGTACAGTACACAACTAAAAAATAGCGTTTTGAATATATGTGTTCTCAGCGCCTTAACAAGGTGGTAATTCGCCCGGAGCAAATTCTGTCGACGGCGCCCCTTCGACCCTCTCTAACGCACCGCAAGCTCCTGATATTATAACGGTATACCAGTACTACAAATACAGAACTAAACGAGGGGCATCTGTGGAAACAAGTCTTTTTCCGTGTTTTTTGATTTTATCACTCAAAACGTAATTGAAAGTTTAAAACAGGCGCTTCCGAGCCTTAGGAGCAGCAAAATCGTCAACTAACAATGAGAAGTCGAGGCATTAACATTTCGTAAACAACATTAACATTAACGTTTTGTTGAGCTTTGAAAAATGTTTTTGAATCTAGAAAAGTAGAACTAAAACTGACGAATTTTTGTTTCTGAAAATGTCGCCCTATTCCTTGCCAACAGGCCCGCAGAGAGGCAACAGGAGGCCCGGGGCAAAGTGATCATCCAAAGGCTATCCCCCCAACCTTCAGATTATGGCCTATGCGCCATAAAGAGTTTCATTCGGGAGTAAGGCCTTTAGCATTTTGAGGAATTCTTAAGAATAAGGCCCTTACAATTTGAGGCCACTCAGAGTACAAGGCCCTGGGGCAATCTGCCTCCCTTGCCCCGCCCTCTTTTTGGGCCTGCTTGCCAAGGCCCGGTGTGATCTGATTGACTGACATTGTTATTAAATTCGACCGAAAGTACATAGGTTTGCTCTCGTCCGTCTTCAGTTAGGAATTTACGTTTTGATGACCTGAGCAAACAAGCAAGACTTCCACGTTGTGGTTGCTTTCTACAGGTTATTTAATAAAGGAAATTAAAAGCATTTTAACGTGTTATCATAGGGTTGTGCCGAAACATCTGTTCATTACCTGATGAAAACTAAGCAGGCAATAGCTTACTTCCACATGGTCTCGTAAAACTATACGGAAACGCGGCAAACGTTTCTATCTATTCCCCGATGCTCAAATTTTGGGCAAGGAAGCAGTTCGTGCAGAAATTAGTCCATGTATTCAACTCTTACCTGCATAATCTTTGAAACACTCTGTAATTGGAGAGAAAATTATCTTTTTTTCAAATAGGTCTTTTTTGTTTAAGAAGAGAATCATCGACGTATTTGCAAAAAAATCGTTGTTCACAATGGATTCGAAGAGATTCAGACTTTCGTCCATGCGGTTCTGTAGACGAAAATTGGAACCAATGAGATACTATTCAGCTGTGAGACTGTTACGGGGAATGTACAAGAAAATTCTCACACTAGTCAATAATTTACGAGGGAAGCTAAAATTGACAGTATCGAAATGCATGGCTCCTGTACACGTACAACGATAATTATAACGTAATTAGCTCTAACATTCATAAAATGTTTTAATAGTTTTCGTCTAACCAGGTTTCACCTCTTATAAATTTCATTGCAGTATTTCAGCAAAATACGTTTACTGCGCGCTAAGGGTTATGGTTAAATGTAAAACTCGCCACTTTTAGTAAGATCTGCTTAGCCTTGGCGAGCATAAGACTTGCAAAGATTTCAACTTGACTTTCTTCCGAAACGTTCATTTGTTTGACAGTTGGTATAATTTATATGGCGGAAATACGTACATACGGCTGAAAGACATTCCATATTTATTACTTATCACAGCATTTTAAAATAAATGTTAAAATGAAAAAAACAAATGACTGGGCTACAAAACAAACACCTAACCAAGTTCGTTCGCTGGCTTCACGGCAAAATTTTTCACCCATTTCTTCGTTCTCATAAATCTTGATGTTTCCCATTTGAAATGAAAGACCGCGAGCAGGTTAATTACACTCTAAAATCCAACCTACTGATCAATACCTTGAGGTTTTAGTAAGTAAGGGAAACCGAAAGTATGAGTTAAAGCGCGAAATTTATCAGAAATCTGTAAAACTTTCTAGGAAGGAAACTGCATGCCAGTTCACATAACAAGCATGACCCCAATTTGAACTATACTTCGTTGGAATTTTAATGATTGCATTGCGTATGTGGAAAACTCGTTGCGAATGTTCCTGTAAACATTTGTATACCTCCTACCTACTTTTCCGAATTTCCTAAGTATTGTTACGATTTCGTAACCTCAAGCGCTGCCCTTCGCGACTGGTCCACGAAAGTGACCCTCTTTAACAAAGCACAGCACTAAACAAGTTAGGTATTTAGAAAAATTCTAAAGCAACTTAAGAAATGTCTGTAGGAGCATTCCCAAATTTTTCTAAAAGTTTGGAGATCGGAAGTTTTTCATGGAACATTTGATGTAGTTTCCCAACAAGCCTCTAAAACTCGAAAAGTTTTTCTGAACCTATCTTAGACGGATTACTTCGTGATGACAGGGGTAATGCCTAATCCAAAACAAGATCTCGCTTTTGATCAATGCACCTACACCTCCCAATGACTGTAATTATCAGACAGTTGAAGCAAAAACTTGGAAAGAGCGAGCAATGAACCTAGTCATGGGCGCAACGAGAGGGGGGGTCGGGCAGAGCGGTTACCCCTCCTTTTTGGGGAAGCGTGAGCGATTTTTTTAATTTCAACTTTCAGCTTTAATTTCCTGAGTTACCCAGAAGTTACTTCTGCTCTTTTTGCCGCCTTTGACGTCCGATGTTGTTACCATAAACTAAACACATACTTAACATAGTTTACCATGTGTGTTGTTATTGTTGGGGGTTGGGGGGTTGTGGATCAAAAACGATCCCCCCTTTTCAAACTTCTGGTTGCGCCCTTGAAACTAGTACACGTCACAAGGATTAACAAACACTTGATGTCAGAATCACAAGATCCAACAACACTTAACTGGATCATGAGACCGAGCAATTTTCCTCGATAAACATTCCATAGCATTTTTTTTTTCTTTGAATTTGCACGCACTTTGAAATAAGGAATGGGTGACCGACGATGTCAAATAACGTATATACTAACGCAGAAATAGATTCAAACTGTTCCCCAATCAACCTTAGCTTAACTTTTGGAGTTTCTTCGTCAATCATATCTTAATGTTCTGACGATCTCCTGACTGAACGTTCACCCAGCTGTCAGGCTTAAATACGAACAAAAGCTAGACATAACAATTGATATGCACTTGACCGGAAATTCTCACGTGACCTTTGACAGGGTTTTAAGACGTCTTTACTTTCATCCTCTCCCGAAAGGGTTAAAAATCGACCCAAAGGCTCACTGACTACCACAAATTTGAACACTAACAATGACATCCTTCACTTGACATCCCTCGTGGCCGGACGAGAGACGATTTCTTAATTGTTTATTTCCCTTTCCACCCCGTTGAATTGGCGCCAAAGAAAAGCAGCTCCGAATGATCTGAACCATAGCGCGTAGCGACGTTATAGTATATTTGATGTCATCACAAAAAGGAATAATCTGATACTTTTCAAAAAAAATATTGAAGTGTTGCAAAGTTTTCGAGTGTGACTTCAACTTGGACTGCTATTTCCAAAAAAACAACTCGCATACATTCACAATAACATCCGCCATATTTTCCTTATAAATAGAACACCCTAATTAGTGGTTATATTTATAGCCTAAACATGCCGGTAATTAACTCTTTAGCAACCTTCACGACGCGATTTAACGGCCTACAAATGGCAAAAAGTAGGCCGGAAAAATGGATTTGTTTGTCAAAGGCAGTATGACCTACATGTTTCTGAAAAAAATTTGTAGTCCAAGGTTTTAGTCTTTTAATGTTTAGAAAACACTATTGATAGAACAGTTCTACATTATGAAAGATTAACAAACAAAAGGAGAGTTCAAAAAAGCAATCTCATGATATCAGATATACAGGGCCACGTTAAATGCAATAATATCTAATAAAAAAGGTAATATTTGTTTGAACCACACTTGTCTCTTTTTTGATTTTTTTAAGGAAAATCTTTCATTGAGTCCAAAACTTACATCTTGTAGGCCAGAAATTACTTGGCCTACTTAGCAATATTATTTTGTGTAGGCCAAGAAAAATTCTTAAATCATGCCCTGACCTTTTAGCTTTTGGCTAATCAAGGAATATGTCCGAACTCCCATAAAGATTGCGATCTGTGCACCTGTGATTTATGACTAAATCCTAAAAATAGCTGCAATTTTGGAAAACGCCAGATTTTTGTATCACAAGAAGTTTACCCACCGTTGTCTCATCTTCTTCTAATGTCATGTCATATTCATTTAAAGCAGCTACAAATATGATGGCTGTGACATCATCGAAACAGTGAATCCATTTCCGTCTTTCCGTCCGTTGACCGCCAACGTCACACAATCTAAAGCAAGTTGGTAGAAAATGATTTCTGAGTAAACCTTCTGATGACCAGTGCGATACTCAGACATAAGATTGCCCAGACACTAAAGCAGCGTTTCTTTCAACACGTACCGCTCCCCCTCCCTCAATGCAAGTCCAAAGAACGTCAGGGGGCGGAAGCAAGGCAGCTGAGAGGGGGGTGTTGGGATGCAAATGGGGGGCGTTCATCAGTCATACACCACCGTAGCATTTTTAGGTTTTTAGTAGTCAGTCATAGACTGACTAATTCGGCAATACCGAACTGAATAGCTATGTGATTACAGTTATTCACATCGGTATTGGTCACGGGTTTGGCGGTATTGCTCTGGGACTAAGTATGCTCAGTAGGGGGCAGCAAGAGGTTTCAGTATGGTGCAAATAGGCATTCCTTTAGAAAAACATCGAGATCCACTGAACTAAAGTGTCTAGGTTCAATTCTCCTTATTTCAGAATGAGAGAAGCAACAAGAAAAAGAGAAAGTGAGAGTGTGTACGTATGCATGTGTAATAATGGATCTAGGATCTGAACAGAAGGAAGTGGTATACAAGAGGGTGGAAAGCACCTGTCAATATTTCACAAGCCAATACAGTTAAATGGTTTGAGAGCATGCTCTTTCGGGAAAGTTTTGAATATTTGGGGGTCTAAAACGACCTTTTTAGCACTGCCAAGAGGTAAGAGTACAGAAATTTGTGTTTCATTCAGTGATGGTGCATTTTGCTGAATGACAGGGGGTGAATTTTCTAAGGAGGACTGTACAATTCTCCTGCCAACAGAAGGAGATTCACATGCATCACCCTAAAACTGTCTATGTTTGAGAGGGGGGGATGAGAGAGCAAGAGAGAGGGAGAGAGAGAAAGATAGTAAGATAGAGAGAAAGATAGTCAGAGCAAAGGTGAAGGAGAATCGGACAGAGAAATTTATTGAAGTGTAAAAAGAAAAACTAGTAATGTGCCTTTATTCATACTGGATAACCTTATCAGTTACATAAGCTGTTCTCCCTAGACATCCACTAAGGGCCACCCCTCACTGGTCCAGTGTTTCCACAGGAAAAAACTGGAGTACCCGGAGAAAACCTGCGATGATTGATACAGTCTAATGGACAACACTCTTCTCACAATGTGACAAAGGTAACTTTAATCAGATAACTGCATGCAGCCAGAATTGAACTGGGCACAGTGGTGAGAGACACATCCACTACCACTGTACCACCAGCACCCCAACTAGAAATAAATTGGTTCATGATGTTAAAAATAAACATTATTCAGCAAGAGAAATTACAGTTATTAGAGAGAAACTTATAGAAAATATATATGTTATCTATCTATCTATCTATCTATCTATCTATCTATCTATCTATCTATCTATCTATCTATCTATCTATCTATCTATCTATCTATCTATATATATATATATATACACATAGGTGTTGATTTCTTGGCAAAAAAGTGCTCAATACAGGTAGTAGAGCAATATTCATTTATTTAATAATCTATGATTATTAACACTGTGTAACGACGTAGTTGTTAAATCATAGATTATTAAATAAATGAATATATATATATAAATATATATATATTATATATATATATATAAATATATATATATATATATATATATATATATATATATATATATATACCCTAAAAATATTTCTTTTTCAATCATCTTGTAGAATTAGGCAATTGACAAAGAAATATTTTGTAGGACTAGATTTTGTAAGAAGGATTAATGCCCAACACTTTAACATATAAAAGAAACCTAATGTTCATACTTGAAATGAAGCTTCTTAAAATGAAATTCAATCTCTACAATTCCAGTGGTCCTGTTTCTTACTCGCAACAAGTCCTCTTGGGTTGGCTTATATTCATCACTTCCAATTCTGTCCAGAGATTCAAGGTAACTATAAGGTAAAATTCAATAGGGAGAATACTTGGTCATATTTAACAATTTACACATTTTGCACAAACATACAACTAATCTCACAGCTATGAGGTATGGAACTGAATATTTTTTTTGAAATTCCACATGCTGGATTGGTTTTGGATTGCCAAATGGAAACATTCTATAGCAGAACCATAATATTGCTGGAATAGTAAACAAAAACAATTGATGTTGATGTAGAGGTAGTCAATTAATGAAATCAATTTACATGCATCTTATGCAAACCTGTTTATCTTTTAGTATTGAACAGCCAGGTGGGCACAAAACACTGGAAAAAGCTACTTAGGTAAAAGTATAGTTACTATGGGATAGGTCACCCTTTTAAAAATAAAAATAGGAAATGTAGAAAATGTTTGAATAAAAGTAAAAAAACCATTACAGCCCAACAATTTCAAAACATAAAGGCTAAAACTACCTCAGAAAAAGATCACCTAGACTCCAAGATTTGAGTTAAGTGTAACAGAAATTGACAAGGTAAATGTGATGATTCCACTTTATTTAAAAGTCAGCATCAAATTAACGATTTCTCATGTATACGATTACAAAGAGCAATCTTTTTAAGAGCTTGATGTAAAATTGAAAAAGTAACTCAGCTTAGAAGTACTCAAGCACTGAAAGTGACAGGTATTTTTTCAATGATAAAATTTATGGCTGTGAAGATATCCAACCTTTACGTTAAACCAATTCATATGGACAGTTACAAAATAATTAGAACTAAACTTTAATTTATAATTACGACACCATTTATTTATTAAAAATGTAAATTTATTTCAGGTTCAATATTTTTATGAAATTGTAGCACAAAAATTTATGTGTTTGTGGTAGCTTGGTAATTATGTTCTTAATACACATGCTTTCAAGCTGTTCTCTCAGAAAAACTGTCTGAGCCCCCGATGGGAATCGAACCAGTACACAAATTTAACCTTTGCTCACTAACTGAGTCTTTGTAGCTCAATAGTTAGAGCATCTCACCGGTAATCAGAAGGTTACGAGTTCGATTCCCGTCAGGGACTCAGAAAGTTTTTCTGAGAGAACAGCTTGAGAGTGTGTGTATTAAGAACAAAAATTTATGTCAAGCTTTTTAATGAAGAAATAGTATAATTAATTGACCAACCTCACAATGTTGAATAACTGAATGGGTTTCCCAGCTTTACCTCTATGGACCCATCCTTACTTTCTTATCTCATCTTATTCCAAAATAATTACTCAATCCTATTCCATACAGTCCCATCCCATTATACATAATCCCGTCCTTTCCCATTTGAATGTATTCCATCCAATGTGATTATACAAACATTAGGACCATTTTTGTTATTTTTATAAAGCTGCAATAGGAGAGGTTTGCACTAGAAGTTATATTTCACCTTAGATGCTTATAGTGCTTAGTACACAACAGAATGTAAGTCATATAATATTAGAAAAACAAGAACCAGGAAAATGATAAAAGACCTGTGCTAGAGATAATCCACTGTAAGTGACATGAAACAATCTAGCAATGACATATTTCATTTTGATCCATCTAAGGTGTTGCATGATTTTTATAAAAGCATCAGCTTGTGCACGGTTTTCCCTTGTTTTGTCTTTAATTTACCTCATAGTGATAGATATTTCTACTCCCCTGTAGTCTCTGGGGGTTTAACCCAATACCATGTCGTTAATCATCCTTACAAATAGCAAACGACTTCCTTGTTGATTTTTCTGTTTTTGTTTCTCACATTTCATTGGTTAACTTTTTGTCAAATGATTCCTTTTCATATAAAACCTTTTCTAATCACTATCCCTGTTTCAGAAGATGTTTCTTTCTCTGGCAAAGGGCCTCAGCTCAAAATGTAAAAATTCTTTGCAATCAGCCAAGGCAGTTACCAACCTTTGAACTTTTTACCTTATTTAACACTGTCTACGCAGTGACCTATTTCTATATCCGAGAAAGGTTTGTCTTAGTAGCTGAAAAATGCAGTCACAAAGTTTTCAACAATTGCACAAGGGATAGCTGGCAAAAAGCCTGGTTTGCACTTGTTCCAAGGATCCCAAGGACTGGGGACTTTCCTGATACTTCAGTGTTAAGGATTCTCAGGATGAGTGTGAACATACATTCAGTAAAATCCCAGATAGTTGCCAACCTCCCCAAAATAATTCCACAAAGTGGTATCATTTCTATTTCAAATGTGGCTCTCTGATGGTTGCCAATGGTTGAGGAGTTTTAAACCTTTATTCAAGAGTAATCTGGATCACAAGAATCGATTACAAAACTGTACCCAACTGTTGGCTATTCCTGAGATAAGTACTTCATTAAGTTTCTTAGTCACAATGTGTTCTAATGAAAGATAATATGAATATGCATAAATATTGTCTGGCATTCAGCCATTTGGGATTCCTAATGTAATGAAATGCATGGATAGCACAATCAATTGTATATCCAGGGTAACAGATATAACACTGTACTATTACAGCATATGGATTTCAACACAAATTTAACAATGTAATTCTGTTTCAAAAATGATTTTCTATTGGACTCACTGAAACCCTCAGGTCAACAACACAAATAATTAGGTAACACACATTACTGCAGCATTGTTCAGATGTTTTGGTGAAGCAGGCACTCACAAATCATTTCAAATTGCTCACATGTAAACAAATTATCTCACCTCCACACTAATGTTCAAATCGTTCTTGGTTATTAGATGTCCCTTCTTATTACACGAATGGTAACAAACTGTACCCAAAGAATTTCAGCGTGGCATTTCTGTAATTTATCGGCTAGCAACGGAAGGTGATACAGGTCCAAAATATGCGAAATGCAAAGTAAACAAGCTGGGGTTAAAACGTCCCTTAAGTAAACAATGAAAACTTACTATTCTGCTGAGTCATTCAGTTGATACTCCCGTGACCTTTCGAAGCAATCGCGGAGTCCAGCGTCTTCCCAAAGTCTTTTCAAGGCTTCCGTTAACTCAGGATAGAATGGCTCCCGTTCCTGGTTCCTTGCCACCAATTCAAAGATGAGCTTGGCATCGGTCTAAGAGAAAACACAAACGCTCCGTTAAAACGTTCACAACTTTAACGCGTTGGGCAAGGACTTGAAACTCCCAAACGAATAAACTATTCAATCCTGCACACCAACCAGTCTCTCTTCATCATCGAATTCGATTTTTAGTTTATCCATTCCTCGTATGATTTGCATCATACAAGTTATGATATTACTAAAAATGAAAGGTTTGAAGTACACGTATTCCTCCGGCGAAAATCCGTTGTCATGGATGATTCTGAAAGCGAAGAACAAAAATATATGTAGCAAATCAGTCGGAAGCCATGCCACGCTATATTCACGTAAAAAGGATAAATTTTGTAGTCGATAACGAACTCCCGTACGACTCGACAAATGCTTACTTCATTTGTTTCACGATTGTGCTTTTGCCAGAATTTCCGGCACCTGTTTCAAAGAAACGAACAAAACATAAACTCAAAATTTCTACGTACTTTTTACCTTAAGGTGGAGAGGAAATTTCAGGCCGAATAATGAAAAACTTGTGTCTCAGTGAAAGTAACGCAGAGAAACAGTACGGGTTGTTTACGTCAAAATAAAATATGGGAGGGAGCAACTTGATATATACACGAGAATCGATGAACTTGTCTGGCAACCAGTGTGAAGGAACAGAATAATAATTGAATGCGTCAAGGTGTTACTGTAAAAACGTTTCAATGGCTTCATCAAAACCGCAAATAACTTACCGAGGAGAAGTAGTTTCACATCTTTCTCGGTTTTAATTCCTTCCTGTCTCAGCTCGCGATCGATCGCCTTGCTGTGTGCTTTCGCCGCCCGTTCGTCCGCACTCATTCCACACCCCATACTGTACAGGCAGTTCTTCATCGGAGTAGAAAACAATGTCACGATATCAACACTACTTCTACGATCTAAACGACGGAAATTGTTTCATCTTCAACGCCAACCAAGAGACTATCGCCACTGTCAACAGCATAGCTAAGGACAAACAATGACAGACGATCTGGTTGAATATTAAAAGTCGCCCGTGTCTTTTGAGCCAATGAGAACGCTCGTCTTCAAAAATGTATCTCCAGGGTGTTTGAAAGACTAGTCAACAACAAAGCGAAACTTCGAGGCAATCACATTTGCTGTTTCGACGAGCAAGACAGGATCAACCTTTTTAACAGAGCTATCTCAGGTGATGGGTTTGGACAAAATCTTTTCACTTTTTAACATCAGCTTATCGTGCAGATCTCTCAATAACGAAGCAATGGAGTGAATGATAATGAAGCACTCGACTCTTTTTAGCGGACTGGACCTTGTCAACAAACCAGGAAAAAAGTACACTCAAAAAACCACTTGACAAGCTGAACAAATGAATATAAATTCGGATTTCCTTTCTGTAATTTCCAAACAGCCGGATCCAGCTCAGCGTATGTGGGTTTTACAAAGGTGGCAACCGGAAAATTCTAGTATCTTTGAGTTTCAGAACAGCTATTTCCTTCAATTTCGACTGCTTATAGAGGAACGCTGGATAAACACTACCCAACATTTCATAATACCCTAGTCCCTGAACTTTGTCATTTCAGCCGGAAAAACTTCCTGGTGAAAAAAACGAGACGTAGCCGAGCAGTAAATGGTGTTATGAATGTTTCAATCACAGTAGAGACGCGAAAGCTTATCTTCAACTTGTTTATAAAATAACCAAGGCTTTTCCGAGTTTTCGTGACGTCATCCGTCTCTACCATGACAGAAAACGAAGCTCGTCCAATCAGAGCGTGCTTAGGATGTTACTTTATAAATATACATATATGCATCATTTTCACCGACAACATAAATCAACACACACATTTGATTTCTTTTCACCATTCTGGTTCAGTTGTAAAAAAGATCTATTCTAGAACTGGCTGGCCTCTCTGAGGTCATGCACAAGTACTAATAGACACTACTGCGAGATTAAATTTCATGAAATGTTTGGTTTGGTTTCGAAATTCTAACGTCATCTCGTCTCACTCATACATATGCCCGAACTTCCTAAGCCAGATATGTTAAAATAACATCGGAGTAGGCGCGTCAACATTGTTTCATACATTTGTTCCATGGAAAATTTAGATCCTCACACCTTACTCTAGAGTATCCTTTCAATCAAAATTTTTTCTACTGAGTGCATAACGCTATAAACCACATAATTTACTTTTTTCTAAAACCTCATTGTCTCTGAACAGAGACATTGCCCAAATGAGAATGCCATTCTTCCTCCTATCAAAAATACTTTTAAACAAGATTAAAAGTGAATATACGATTTTTGCATCGGAGTTGCACATTACGGGAATAGTTATGGTCAAGAATTCTTTATCCTGAAGTCGCTAAATTTATAGTAAAAATCCCAAGGAACTCTCTTCATTTTCCTCTTAGATATTACCATCACCATTACGTAACGCCTTGGTATTTGTCAAAGTTCTCGCAAACACTTGAATTAATATTATTTTACGTAGGCGTTTAACGAACCCGTGTTCTCATACATGAAAATTTTAAGATTTTCCATGTTTTTCTTTCTTTTTCTGTCCAAGACAGCGTCTCCTTCCTTGCCCGAAGGTTTGATTATGTTTGATTTGAATGCTTTCGAGGGCACCTCTTCATAAAATAGACTATAAGTACGTCAAATATGAGTATCCTAATTTTAGAATCTGTAACAGCTTGAAAATGAATCTTCGTACTTTGTACATCAAAACGATGAAGCCGGCTTGGAATTTTGACGCCATTGTTGTGCGTGCTAATGATGGCTTCAAAAGCTACTGCTGATGTCGACAAAAACAAGGTAGTTGAATTTCAATGGTCTGCTCGAATTGTGGAGCAGCTAATTAGCTTCTTAAAGCAATATAAAACCGACGTGGAATATAAAAATCTGGATTTTAACGCCTACGTTGTAGTATTGTGCTTGTATCTACGAGATCGGATGGCAGGTGAATTAGGCATGGCAAGTTGCCTTTCGTCCACAATGTTCGTCGCTTAAAAACACTCACCAAAATTTTGTACCCCACAAACGCACGAGCTGAGACTTCCAGCTAAACCATCGCCCCGTGTTGAATGGCCCCGCCTTCACAACCAGGGCCAGAGAACTAATCCGTTCTATGAATTGCATCGAATTGATTACCCAACTATCTGGTTTTGCCAAGTAATGCTTCACAGACCCTTGAAAACCGGGGAAATCCTTAAAGCATGCCCCATAACTGCCAGTAGTTTCTACAGCAGTATATTGTTACGGTAGAAGTAATGTTATTTTATACGAGAAAGTTGATATCCTTGAGCACAACAAAGACGCTACGAAACAAACGAGACTGAGACGTAATACGCCAAATCTCACGGTGGATTCCTTCGGGCAACGAATATGAAATATCGAAACTTAAGTTGCGATAAAAGTGAAGAGGAACTTCCGTAAGTTTCTTCAGTAGATCCAATATACTCAATACTTATTTTGAATTTAGCAGTGGCCGCGACACCTTTCCGCATATACTCCCGGAAACACTATCACTTTCTGGAAGTATCATGAAGCTACAGCTTTATACTGGCCACCATAAAATTTAAGTTTTTCAAAATATGACGGGGAAGTCAACGTCAACCACTGAGGGTCGACGACAGATACATGTCTCATGTAACACTTGGAAGTGTGAACTAACTCGGTAAAGATGACATAGGCAGGTTTTGCCTTAAACAAGGAAGACGAAGGGTGAATCGAAGCGGACATTTTCTGCGCCAAGCATCTGTAAGTGCCATCTATCTGAAGTTCCGCAGCATTTAGAAAAAATCCAGTCGTCAAACACTGACGAATTCTACTCGTTTCCTTGCCACAAGATTCCAAAGGAATGGCAAGCTTCTCACAAAGACCTTTTAACTGCGTCCGTATGTCCGACACAGTTTTCATGGCCTTGGTATTAATGAAGTTCTCCTCGCACCATCCTTTGTTCCCTCGTACGGACTTGAACGCTCGGTAGATGTTGAGCAATGTGATGTGGTCTCCTTCCGCTGACCGGAACTTCTGCAGAACAGCGTTACAAGTGTCCCGTCGGTTGGGAGGAGCGTAGAAAATGGTGTCGACGGACAGTAACGCCACTATCGTAAGAACCTCTTCGCCACAGTGAAAATCGCGCGAGAGTAGTACAGCTTTCGAAAAGCGCGGCTCGAGTGGAAACTTAGCCATGCTTGTTCCAATGTCTGTCAACTGAAAGAATGAAGATTGAGCGAATTAATATTGAATGGGTTACTTGTAAGAGTAATGCAGATAAATAGGACGAAAAATCGAAACGACTATTTCTAGTTCGAGAAAGTCTCAGATCACTAAGGAACCCCCAATCTTTCTAGCAAAAAAAGTGGCAAACCCCCTCCTCTTACTATTCTGTCACCTATCTCAGAAACTGGCCATACTGCTTTTCTCAATATTTAGATTTTATCTCCTGTAGAAAGCCTATTTATTTCTAAATTCAGACTATCTCCAAACGCTAACCTTTCTTCAGTTCCTTTATCTTTCTATTATCTTTCATTTCATCTCCTAAAGAAAGCCTCTGAATTTCTAGACTTAAACCTTCTCTAAATGCTTATCTTAAATCTTTCACCTGTTCCATTATCTTTCATTTTTATCTCCGCGTCTTAATTTCTAAAATTAAACCACCTCTAAATGCCAATTCTTCTACGGTTGTATTATGTTTATTCTAAAGTTACTTGTCTCTCAGCTTCCTTTCCATCACTTCTCAGTTTATTGACAATCTGTACAACTAAACTGAACTAACTTTATACTCACTGTATATTGTAATTTTACTCAATCTGATGATGCTTTGCGACACGACGAAAAGTCAGTCGAATCAAAATTGATATATCCCATATTAAGTGGCTTTTTTACCGTGTTTTGTGCTGAGCACTTATACTCATGTCGCGTTTCATTACCTCCTTTCTTGTCCCGTCAAGCGCTCCAAGTAAATGCAGTAGTTCCAAAGCATTTTCTATTGCTTTTGGCGAAGGAGCATCAAGAAAGTCAAAATTCGCAATGTCTTTAATGCCAAGAGCCAACAATTGCAAGACGACATTTGATAAATTGCATCGTTGAATTTCCGGGGTTGTTGTATCTCGCAAACCGTAAAATTGTTCTTCGGTATAAAGTCGGTAGCAATGACCAGGGCATTGCCGACCTGCGCGGCCGAGGCGCTGTCGAGCTTGAGCCATCGATACGGGCTGAACTTTCAAGACATCAAGGCCAGTGTGAGGGTTGTACTCTGGTATCACAGCCACAGAACATGAGAATAACGATGAAATATATGTTACGCGCGTGGGAACTTGGAGATATCACGGATGACAGATGTACGTTCGTCTTGCTCATAATTCTGAACAACGATTGCTGAGCCCCAGGGGGGAACCAAACCCGCAACCTTGTGGTGATCGGTGAGACGCTCTAACCATTCAGCTACCAAGAGTCAGATGGTGAGCTAAGTGGCTCACCGGTCACCAGGAGGTTGCAGATTCGATTTCCATCTGGCGTTCAGATATCGTTTTTCGCAGGGGCAGGGGCCGAATTTAAAAATTCTTAATCCAAGGATAAACATGCCCAAGGATATGACCTTGAAGTTTGGTTGACCTTGGGCATTTTTGTTTTACTTCGGCCAAATTTTTACGTTCAAAGAATAGACATCCGATCATGTCCAACATATAAAATTGGAATGGTAACACATAGAGTGATTATTATCTACAGTATACAGTGTTGGGAAATCTAGGGTTGCTTACTTCATGAAGTATATAATCTAATTATTTGAATGTTTTAACAGAATTTCATTTTCAACACAGGTTTCTATTTTCAGTGATAATTACTGTATTAAATGGGGTTGAGAAGTAGGTTTATTATACTAAACAGAATTTCTCGGCTCCGGCGTTTTGGTGAATGCTGGCCAATCCCTGTAAACTCAATCGACGGCCAAAAATGGTCGTTAAGGTAATGAAAAAAAAATTTCTATAATAGGACATTTGCCGCCAATCGTCAGCCATGTCTCTGATCTCCGCGACTACATTTGACCCTTGAGGGGGTGCTGGTGGCACAGTGGTAGTGCCTCAACCTCGTACCCAGGGTCTTTACTCGGCACTCGGCAACAGCCGAGTAAAGACCCTGAGTACGAGGTTGGAAGTGCACGTCTTCCTCACCACTTTGACGAGGGTTAAATTCCGGCTCCCCGCGGAGTTAAGATAAGACCCATGGTTACGAGGTTGACTGGATCCATGCAGTTGCCTGATTAATATTACCTTGGTCATATTTGAGAAGAGTATTGTCCAGTTTGACTCTACGAAGCATCGCAGGTTTTCTCCGGGTACTCCGGTTTCCTCCAGTAGTAATAGTGGATCCACGAGGGGGGGGGGCTTACTGGACCTCAAGGGAGAACAGCTTAGGTAGCTGATAGGGTTATCCAGTATAGATAAAGTCAATTTAACTAGCGAATGGGGACTTTCCACTGAAACAATATCGTGGCAAGCAAAATAAACAACGAAGTAAATCTAGGATCAATACTACCTTTCGCTTTAACAAAGCCAGTATCAATTACGTATTTCACTCCAGGAATAGTGATTGACGTTTCTGCTATATTGGTAGCGAGAATCATTTTTCGAATGTCGCCTTGAACCGGACGAAGTGCCTTCATTTGCAGTGCTGATGGTAAACCAGCGTACAAGGGGCAAATCTCGACATCCGGATTATCTGTTAACAAACGTGTAAAAGATCGTGATCAGAAGGCTTGGAGCACATGTCTGAAGGGCCGTAAACACATGCGATTTTCCACGTTGCGATTGTCACCCTGGTGTATGTGATAAACTCGTGACAGACTATGAAGCAAGATATCCGCTTCTGATTCGCTGTAGTTTATCCTCGCCACTCTCTTCAGTCAAACACATACTCCAAGATGTCAATTGCAAGGCACAAAATCGCACGTGTAAACAGCATATAAGGCGGCTTCCCACAAATTACACTTCTGTGCCCGCGATCATGTTCTTGTTGGTTGGTTGAGCTATTTTATAGTTACATTGCCGAAACGGTTTGTCACGTGTTACCCCAACAACTTACAATACGTTAACATTTTTGCCGCAAGTTTTAATAATGAAAACTTGGTAATTTTTAGTTTTAAGGGCAACTGCGCTGTGGAAATCGCAAAAACAAAATTTTGGAATTGAAAAGATTACTATTCTACCAATTTTTAGCAAACCTATACATAACACTTGTAGACTGTCCAGTTCAACTGATTAATGAACTAAAAAAGGTTGGGTTACCATTTCCAGGTATTAAGAGTTTCAGGAGTTCTTTTTTTATAAACCAGAGGCTTCAAAACAATGGGTCGTGCGCCGCTAGCGACGTTTGTCAGTTATATTTCCAACGCCTGTTTTGGACATAAGAGCTCAGACTCCGGTCAAATATGATCTAGGTTCTTCTCAGGACTTACAAATCAGAGTGATAGATTTCACATTTTTGCAGTGGGAGCATACTTCCAGACGAGATCCCTACCACTACGATGCTCGGGTCTCTTGCCGTCCATAAATCTCCTATTCTTACTCTGCGAATTCCAACTCCTACGGCTAAACCTTTTTCAAACTCCTGTAAGCACCCTAGAAGTTGCCTTCGTGTTGCTGTGACCTTCTAACAGGAGTACGTAATGAACGGAGATGGCGTATTTCACCACTAATTTGTCACAAATTATACGAATTATTATAAATGAATGATTTATGAATTAATTATAAAGCTAGAGGATGCGCGTTTATACATGATATAAAGAGTCGTTCTCTGACCTGGAATTATTTTATTTTCGAGCTTTCGACTGTCTGGCTACAGTCTTCAACGGGAAGAATAAAGAGTAATAAGATGGTGTGTTCTATTCATACAAGTGATGAGCGGGAATGACGTAATGGGTAAAGCGGTGGAATTACAATAAGAATGGTTCGGATACAAAGGTTATAGGGAACTATTTCCGTAAAAGGATCGAGTATTGTCCTGGGAGTGCGCTGGAGTTATTGTCGGCTTGGTTGGTTGAGGCAGTGTGCCAGGATTCTAGTGTTTTCCGAATTCTATAGTGTCCTTTGTCGATAATAGAGGCGTTCTTAAAGTCTATGTTGTGGTCGTGTTTCCAGGCGTGGTTTGCTACGTTTGACCCTCGTGCGAAATTCTTTATGCTTCTCTCGTGTTCTTTTCTTCTAAGGAAACCTACCCACACCGATCGATACCTGGACTTCAATTCCCACCACCCCAAGACCCACAAACAGTCTACCATAAACACCCTAATCCACCGAGCCACCACAATGCCGACAACTGAAGAAGGAGTTACTAACGAAATAAATTATGTAACAAACGCACTAACGAGCAACGGATATCCGAAGAGACTAATTCAAGATGCCATTAAAAAGTCTGAAAACTCAACCATGGTGACACCAGAACCTGAAGAATTAGTTGGAATGTTCTTCAAAATGGTGGAACCACGTGAAAAAACAACAAGTTAAGCTGTCCTCCCCTACATTAAAGGACTCCCAGAAAATATCACCAGAACATTACGCACACATGACATCCGAGTTACCAACAAACCTCTAAAAACGTTGCAACAACTATTCCCTCCCCCGAAATTCAGACCACCTGCTGAAGAGCAAACGAATGTTCACAAAATACCTTGTGCTGACTGCAACTGGAGCTATATTGGGGAAATCGGGAGATCGTTCTTAACACGAAGAAAAGAACACGAGAGAAACTTAAAGAATTTCGCACAAGGGTCAAACGTAGCAAACCACGCCTGGAAACACGACCACAACATAGACTTTAAGAACGCCTCTATTATCGACAAAGGACACTATAGAATTCGGAAAACACTAGAATCCTGGCACACTGCCTCAACCAACCAAGCCGACAATAACTCCAGCGCACTCCCAGGACAATACTCGATCCTTTTACGGAAATAGTTCCCTATAACCTTTGTATCCGGGCCATTCTTATTGTAATTCCACCGCTTTACCCATTACGTCATTCCCGCTCATCACTTGTATGAATAGAACACACCATCTTATTACTCTTTATTCTTCCCGTTGAAGACTGTAGCCAGACAGTCGAAAGCTCGAAAATAAAATAATTCCAGGTCAGAGAACGACTCTTTATGTCATTAATTATAAAGCATTAATTTCATTTGGTCTTTCAATGCATTTTATATCTTTATGTATCGACGCACATTACACCTTTATAACCTAATTTTCAATATTTTACTCTAGTTAATTTCAGTATTAGATTACCGGTGTGCATAATTGTTTTTTTAAAATTACCATTATGTAAAGTGCCACCGGACATATGGACTATATAAACTATTTATTATTATTTTACTCCCACTAAACAATTTTTCTACTCTTTAAATTAATTTTCTGATTTGATGGTAAATTTATTGCATATATCTTAATTCCAAATTCAAGTCTTTTTTCATTTTGTTGGTGAACGATGTCAACGCAAATTTTGTCAAAATTTTACATTTTATTCCATACATAAAACTTGTGGAGATGGTACATTTTCATTGAAGGAATACAGCAAAGAGGTATTTCATTTGTCAATCTTATGTCACAATAGTTTTGCTGACCAACCTGATAAAGAGCTCCGAACACAGTCCTTTAAAAGATTTGCTAATAACTCAATCTCTTCTTGTCCTGTGAGAAAAATAAGAATTTGGCCCCTAAGAAAAAAGCAGAAAGATTCTTAATCATCTTGAGCAGAGTACAAAACAACAGTTGTTTTACAGCCATTTTCCCTGCTTACGCAGGGGTTGGCCAGCGGCTCTACACAGCAGTCTTCTCCACCTCTCCCTATCCTTCGCATCTTCCCTTTTCAACCTGCAGAGTGGAGTAGGAATACAAATTTTATCACAAACAGGGAAAATGTGATAACTATGCTTGAGCAGAGTAGCAATACAAATTATATCACAAACAGAGAAAATGCAATAACTATGCTTCACTATTTCTGGGGCATCCAGAGGATACCCACATTCCATGAGTCCTTTTATGTATAACTTTCTTGTCCAGGTTTTCAACATAAAATTTTCACATGACAAAGCAACCTCCTGGGGGAAGACAGTGACCAATAGATCAATTGATGTGTCCTTTTCAGGACACTCCAAATTAGCCTTTTGCTCCTGGTCTACCAACCACATCTCTCAGAAATGGCTGCATGATATATCCACTGTGATAGCCCTGTGTCTTCTACTTCTCCTTCAGGAATCCAGAATACCATAACTAGTGTGTATTGGGTTGTTTTGGTTATAATTAATAGTTTTAGCAAATACAAATCAACTTAAAAAGACAAAATTATACCCTAGCAGGTTGGAATATTAACTTAAAAAGTGTATCATTGTTTTTCGGTTGTTTGAACTGTAGTAACAAGTGACCTTAAATGAACATTTCCTGGAGCACATTAATTTCCAGCTTCAAATTGGTACCAAAAGTTGGTAATAAAATTACCATTAACCTTGACCAGCTGACAACTTCAAAAAATATAGACAAAAAAGCAAATTCCGAAAAACAAGGTAATCTTTCAACTTAAGATTTAAGTTAACAAAAGATGAAAACTGTGAAATGGTAATATTTCCACTTCATTACAAAATCATCTTCAGACTAAGTGATGAAGATGATTTTGGTCAGAAGATGATTTTGCAATAAAATCAAAATATCACCATTTCAAAGTTTTCATCTTTTGTTAACTTAAATCTTAAGTTGAAAGATGACCTTGTTCTTTGAAATTTGCTTTCTTCTATAAATTCCCATTGTGTTCATACAAATAGTAGATAATGGAAATGGACCACCTGCACATGTGCTATTCTCAGGAAGGAGTGCTTTATGGGTACACCAGCTCAACATTAGCAGCCACCATAAAATCACCTGGATAGGAATACACTTATTTTCAACAAAGGCTTGATGAATGATTTTCCATAATAGGCTTCTGTTTAGGCTATGTTTACACTCATGCCAAAGTCTCCAGATTCCAATAAAAAAAGAATTTTGTACAGTGAGGTGGTTTTCAAGAAAAAAATAATACAACTGATGTAACTGATCTTCTGCATTGACTAATTTTTTGTGAATCAAAAGAAAGCTAAGAAACAACATGTTAACTTTACTGTACGATGCAAAAAACTGGCTAACACTCCAAGACTTTGCAGGGACAGGAAGAAAATGGCTTGCTTAAGGAGTTCTTCTTTCACCACCACATGATGTTCCTATTTCTTATCCTTATCATTAGTCAACTCACACATTGTGAGGATATTTGCCTTGTACCCAGAGTCAATAAAGGATGCAACATCTATCAAAACTTCAAGATTTTCTGCAACATATTTTGCCTTCAAATGACCAAGAATTTCAGTTTAAATTGACATGCCAATAGGAGATGTCCATCTTGACCAGCAGAGGTCCCCCTTGTCATTACCATGAGCTGATTTAATCCTGATATCCAAGATGTTAACCTGACTTCCAAATGGTCCTGCCTGTGATCTGATATAGCAGTACTCATGTTGAATGCAAAACATAAATCAAACCAACAATTTATTTTTCAGTTTCCCACTTATTTCAGATTTTCAGTTTTCTGACATGAAGGAAACTGACAAAACTGATCTCTAAATAAAACTGACCTTCTTCAATTAACCACCTCACACTAGAATTTTGGATTTGCAACTGCTTGCATTCTCCAATGCAAAGGAGTTATGCAAAAATTTGCATACTGTTCACACAAGTGGAGTGTTCCCCTTCCTTTGGGTTCCAGGTCACAATGTTGCCAGATCTCTGCCACCATTTATTTCTTACCATATCTCCTATAATCTTCTCCTTGAGATTCAATGGCTGTCTGTTTATACACAAACACGAAGAAAACGTTTTTGATTCTTAACTCTTTGAATTTAAAGTATCCAGACTCTTCTCTGGATTCATGTTGATCCAAATTTATGAGTAGTCCAAATACTTTTTAAGTTGGATTCACCACTTCATAGTAAACAGCTATTTGAATTCAAAGAAAAAGTTTTTGGATTGTCTACAAATCTGGAGTTATTTGGTCTAGTATAAACGTAGCCTGAATCATAAAGCTTTTTCTTCATTTTTTCTCTCTTTTTTTTAACTTAAGATTAATCTCGTTCGCATCGTGATTTACAAAACACTTACCCAAGTGGTTGCTCATTGTGCAACTGTACAGCTGAAGTGAGCGCTGCATGAAGGTAGTCCGTTTGCTGATCTACTGTGTAAAATGTTTTCACCGCATGTTGACGTCCTTCAATGTAAAGGATTTTAGCATGACCAAAATAGTTCGAGAAAGGTTCAGCTTCTAAAGTAGCAGACATTACGATCACCTTTAGTGGTTTCATTTCTCTCTCAGCTCTTGTTCTTTGGGCAGTTTTAACAACACCGAACAACACATCGGTGTGAATTGTACGTTCGTGCGCCTCGTCCAGGATTATAACACCGTACGACTTCAACAACGGATCATTGATGGCTTCACGTAATAACATACCATCTGTCATGTATTTTACTCGCGTATTTGATGAAGTTACGTCTTCAAATCGAACTGAATAGCCAACTTTCTCACCCAAAACTACATCCATCTCATCAGCGACTCTCTCGGCAATGCTTACCGCTGCTACGCGTCGTGGCTGTGTACAACCAATAACCCCGAACCTAACAAAGCCGCTCTCGTACAAATATTGCGGTATCTGCGTCGTCTTTCCCGAGCCAGTTTCTCCGACAATCACAAGATTTTGGTGTCGTTTCGCCTCCCTTATTAGAGCTTGACGGGCACTAAATATCGGCAGAAGGAACGCTTCGTTCTTCCTAGACCCTCTTTTATTTGGAGGTTTGTGCAACGAGGGCTTTCCGTTACGATGAAATCCATTCACAAGTTCCATTTTCAAAATTCAACGTTCTGAATGTAATTCATTTGTTCCATGTGCGCTCTGCGATGCCGAATTTCACAGAATAACAGTTAGTAACCAGGCCTCTTTCAATCAAATTCTTGCGCGACCAAGTTTGTTTTAAGGTGGCTTGATGCAGTTTCGCACAAAAAGGAACAATATAAATTTACATGTATGGGTAACATTTACGAAGAACAATAAAACTGAGAGTCATACACTGAAAAACAGTCTGAGACTCGAAAACTATGATTTAAGAAAGTCAAGTGGTTACTATAGCAAAAGTAACATTTCATAATGGTGGGAAATTCCCTTTTATACTTTGAGTGTAAAAAAACTGAATCCTCCCGATTTAAATAAAAAATCATCTCCTGATTTCCAATTTCACAATGAAATTTTTAAAGAAAAACAAAATTCTAGGTGTCACCTAATCCTGTATTCAAGTAATATTGCATTGAACGCTAATTGGGGTGATATGATTAATCGATAATCATCTTTAGTCAACAAAATATGGCTTTTATAACTTTGTATTTGCTTCTTGAACTGTGTCCGTCGTTTCGCGGAGTTATGTACAAATCCCTTGGCCAGACATGACTTTGGAAGGGCAGAAAATAATTCAAACAGGTGACATTTTTCCCAACGACGGATCGAGTTAATAAACAAAGTATACCAAAATAGAACAAAGACGCAAGACATACCACAATACGTAATCGACAATCACGGTATCCGCGTTTACGAAACAATAAAAACCAAACAAGCACATAGATTTTGAACTGGGACTTTCATAATCTCAAGAGGAATATCAAAGCCCAGCAAAATATCTTTACGAAAGCCACCGAGTCGGACACAGAAGTAAAATCATAATATTTAATAAAGTTCTAACGTTTCGTTGTATCATCACAACATCATCAAAGAAACCCTCTTTAAATGCCAATGTTGGCTCAGCACCACTTTTCCTTTTATAATTTCTTCTTTCACTCTTCCATGTTGTTAGTGTTACTCATACCTGTAACTTTTATTTTTAGTACGTCCTCTGATTGGTTAATGCATGAATATTATTACACCCTGTAACTATATACTTAGGCTTTAGGCAGTTATGTAAATTATTCTCTGATGATGTTGTGATGAATACAACGAAACGTTAGAACTTTATTAAATATTATGATTTTACTTCTGTGTCCGACTCGATGGCTTTCGTAAAGATATTTTGCTGGGCTTTGATATTCCTCTTCAGATTACGTTTTCCGCCTGGGACTTTCATATTCAACTGCCACATCTAACCGGCACAACTTACAGGGTGGAAAGTCTCACCCAAGCCTGTCCAGAGACTTCACCTGAAGAAAACTCCAAACATTGGCTCAGCGCAGGATACATCCCTTTGGGCCTACGGCCTGTCAAGGATGTACATGTATGTGGCATGTAGTCCTTGTTATTGGATTTTAACTCTAATATAAGCAATAAGAATCGAATTCATTTACCCATAACCAATACAACACGACTTACGATCGATCATAAGCAAAAGGCCATGTGAGGGGGTATTTACATGAATCCGGATTTAGTTTTATTCCGGATTGAAAGTGAATTCAAACCGCGTTGACATAGGAATTGTATCCCAGGATCGATCGGTGTGCGGAATCTGAAATTTCGAAATGGCGATCAATTACTTCAAAGCCGACATGTTTCTTTCAGCGATTTACACTTGAATGCGACATCTTCTAGGACCGGAACTTTATTGGAACCCCCCTGCCTCCATTCCATCTCTCATCTTTTGCCTTTTAAAATCTCCGAGGTCTGCTGAAAATCATTTGGTTTTTTTGTACTCCCATTTTGATCGCTCGTTTACAGAGGTTTTACTGGACTTCTCTTTCAATTGGTCCTCTGTAAATATCAAAAGTACGTATACGTTGTTCATTGCAACCTACTAGGTCACATTCTCTGGTCTGTAATGGAACTCGCATCCCCTTTAAATGACACTGGAATGAAACTTCTAACCCGAATGAAATTTCATTCTGGAATGAGAACCGGAATGAATGCAAGTCAGAATGAGTTAAATCTCATTCAGGATTCATGTAAACAGCTAAAGGAATTTGAACAGAACCGTTATGACTTTCATCCGGAATGAAACTCAATCCGGAATCAAGTAAACGGCCCTTGAGTTAATGCTCTTCCTTGGTGTTTTTGCCGTAGCCATTATATGTTGAGCGGCTCGTCGGCTCTTCAGAAAATTTCGAGGAATCCCTGTTCACCAATTTCGTGATCCTGGTGAGAACACTCGGCGTGGAAATCGTGTAGAGAATTGGATTAACGGCCGAGTTGATCGGAATTATGCAAACAGCAAGCCAGGCGAAAACTGAACGATCTGGATTGTCAAGCAATCCAAGAAGAGATAAAAATATCACCGCGATTACAGGAAACCAACACAGTAGATCTGTGACGACGATGAAAAGCATTCTCTTGGCCAAGGTCTTTTCTCTTTTCAGGCGATCAGACTTGGCTACCTGGCCAGTCCTGTGTATAGACATGAGCATCCAGGCATAGGCCACAGCCATGTAAACGGACATAATCAAATTGACAACGCCAAACAGTCCAAGGCAGTACTCCCAACCTGGAGCTTTCTGACCAGGCAATTGAAGAGGAAGGCACACCGTGTTCGTCCCATAAAAACCAGTTTCGTTTTCTTCAAAGAAGTAGGATTTGATGACGGCCGGGGAGACTGAAAGTGCCAGAGACGTTGACCAAATTAAAGTCAAAATAATAGAGACTGAACGCAAACCCAGTCGACGGAACTTGATACCATTCGTGATCGAACGAAACCGGTCATATGTTATGAAAACGAGGGTAAGCAATGAAGCTTGACTTGACATCATGGAAAGCACACCAGCCGCCCGACAACCAACACTTGAGCGCCATTCCTCATCGTGACTGAAGTACCGTCCGCGCCACAACTGATCTTTGCTCGCAATAATTGTCAAGTATACTCCCATCATTAAGTCACTCACCCCGAGGTTCATGATCAGAACTTTCTGCGCGACATTCTTGTCCTTCATGAAGAACCTGGTGACCAGTACCACGCTGTTACCAGCCAGGGTGAACAGAAGAATCAACCATATCACGTAACGTACAGCAACATCGCGTAGTATGTCCTCGCAATTAGAGAAGGCATTTTTTGTCGCCACGCAGACCAAGTCAGGTCGTTTTTCCTTGGCAAAACAGCAATGAATGAAGTTGCTTGTTCTCCTAACAGCGAATATCATCATTCGTTATCATGATATGTACAATGGTTAAGCATTGGAAAACACGAATTAATTAATAAAGATGAATTAAATACCGGATTAGGAAATTCTTTGTCAGACACTTGGAGATGAAAATTAGCGATAGTAAAACTGTATTTGTTGAAAATGATATCACGATGATATTGAAATGTCATTCAACTAATATAATTTTACTATCGCTAATTTTCATCTCGAAACGAATTAAGGAATGTGGAGTAACAGAAGTACCGAGATAGTGTGTATTTGTTTGAGGTTTCTCTAGTCTTGAACCAGGAGAGTTTCGATGGCAAGAGGTTTCGAAAGTAGCTCCTTCCATCTTCCATCTCAGAATCTAAAGTGTCTTTTTTTTTATACTGGATAACCCCATCAGCTACCTAAGCTGTTCTCCCTAGAGGTCCAGGAATGGTCACTCCTCACGGGTCCATTATTACTACAGGAGGAAACCGAAGTACCTGGAGAAAACTTGCGATGCTTGGTAGAGTTGAACTGGACAATACTCTTCTCAGATGTGACCAAGGTACCTTTAATCAGATAACTGCACGGAGCAGGAATCGAACCCTAGTCACAGTGGTATGGGACATGTGCAATACCCTAGCATTGTCCCTAATCACTATCAGAATCAATCCAGTGTTACTATAGCAGAAAACCGGAAACCGGAGTACCCAGAGAAAACCTGCGATGCTTGGTAGAGACAAACTAAACAGTACTTTTCTCACATGTGACCAAGGTAATTTTAATCAGATAACCGCATGGAGCAGGAATCAAACCCTGGTCACAGTGGTGAAAGACATGTACACTACCCTACCATTGTCCCTAAAGTCGTCACCTCGCCACGCCCCGACCACGCCCTTAGGAAAATTTCACGCCATATAACATGTGAAAAACATAAAATTGGAGCGTTTTCATCTTTGAAATTTTCATCTCACATATGAAATCGGGGCGTTTTCACATATGAAATGCCTAATTCACATGTGAAATAAACTGTTTCTAAATTTCACATGTGAAATCGTAGACTGCAAAACATGTATTTCACATATGAAATGGAAAATTCGCGTATTAAAATTAATTTCACATATGAAATATTATTTTTCACATGTGAAATCGCATCTGAAATTTTTGCAAGGCCTTCACGAGTTCTCTTTGGAGAAGTCCGCCTTCGACGTAAATATGTCAGCAATCCTGCCATTGTATTCACCACGCTTGAAGATGGAAGAAACTTCTTCCGGAACGTTGCCCCTTCGAAACTCTCCCTGTTCAAAACTAGAGAAACCTCAAACATTAATTGGGAATCCTGAATCGACAAAATGAAACTCCGTTGTTCAAGATAGTGCGCGTTTGTGCTTTGACTTGGGCTAATGGAAGAGTGAGAGATCGTTCAAGTTCTTTCTTGTCAGTCTCAACTTGATTTCAATTTGCTTTCTTCCTTCATCTCTTTTCATCTTCCTTCAGTAGCATGGTTATGTACTTGTTATTTAGTTCTACCTATTGTCACTATCACAATGGCTGAGGAAGTTTCATCACTGACGAGGAATTTGATTTCTTTTACCGTGCGAATGTTGTTTCCTTCGAATCTTGTGTCCTGACAATTTCTGTCAAGCAGTTCACCAAGAAATCTCGGTAATACTTACAAAAGCGTGAGGTTCTCGAGGTGATCTAAAAACTCCCACTCTATATTCGTAAAGCTGTTTCCAGAAATATTTCTAAAATTGAAATACAAAAAAAAAAAACATCTCGGTCACTCACTGAAATAAAACATTTGCTTCGAAGAATGACGAAGAATGATATTGACAGTTTTTCGATATCCAGTTTCGTTAATGAGTTATCCTGTTTTTTGTGATAAGCAAATAATGTATATGACGGCGTCAAGTCAGTCAAGTGATCAAATTCATTCGTGAAATTTTGTACTCATTTAACTTACAGTGTCCTGAGCATTGGTAAGTTAACGAACAGTCTTGATTCAATATGGGAAAATTTGTTGTCAGAGATATCCCTAAAATAAATCGAAAATTAAGACTAATAATGAAAAACATACTTTTAGCATTGGTGCACTGGGACAATTGTATTGATAAAACGTTCGACAAATGTTTTGATAAAATGTTCGAAAAAAATATTTCAAATTTACTCGTGCTCCAAGACAATGACGTGACTGCTTTAATTTATGTTGTTAGTTCCTGATCAATGATTTTATCAACCCATTCACTGCGGCATCTCTCCCTTTGACGAGCAAAATCGTCTGGCATCAGATGGCTGCCGTTTCGATGCCCATCTGGGGCTCAGATATCGTTTTAAAAAATCGTTATTGATTACAACAGGCCTCAAGACCATTATTGGGCCCATTCTCTCTGCTTAACAAACAGGAACCTCGTTTGAAACATAGGTAAACAGGAAAGAAAGAAAAGATAATCGATAAAACTGTTAACTAGTTGCAGTATTAGTAAAATTCATTATGAGATGATAGATAAACGATCGTCAAGCTCTATCCTCAGAAAAACGATTTCTGAGCCCCAGACGGGGATCGAACCCGCAACCTTCTGATGACCGGTGAGGCACTTTAACCATTGTTACCTAGGCGGAAGCCACTATATATTAATAATGATATAGATGAAATTTATATGTTAGAAGTATGAGAGCTTGGAAATATCATGAGATGATAGATGGACGATCGTCAAGCTAGGTCGCACATATATGTCGAACTTGCACCTTGGCTCTCCATCTGAGTCTTGGTAGCTCAATGGTTAGAGCGTCTCACTGGTCATCAGAAGGTTGTGGATTCGATCCCCGTCTGGGGCTCAGAAATCGTTTTTCTGAGGATAGAGCTTGACGATCGTTCATCTATCACCTCATGATATTTCCAAGCTCTCATACTTCTAACATATAAATTTCAAAATTCATTATATGCATAGAAATCCAAAAGGCTACCGATTATATTTACCTTGAAGTTAAGCATAACTGACTAAAACTAATTATGAAAATATAAAACTGAGCTATCTAACTTATAAAGTAAACCCTAACACAATAGTATTAAAATAGGTGGACAATCTATATATAACGAGATAACTTACAGCCATATAAGGTTTCTTGCAATTTCGAAGAGATTGTATGGAAGACTTGTTATCAGATTGTTGGATAAATCACTTTAAGAAGAAAGGACAACGAAAATAAAATTGAGCAGATCCTTGTCATAGACATTTTCACAACACATCAAGTTCTCCAAAAACATGTGAACACGGGCACTCCTGTCAACTCTTCCAGTTTTGGATAGAGAGTTCCGAATTTGATAAGCGTCTTCCAAACCTCCCAGTAAAGTGAACGAATCTCTCTATATTCATTGACCGTTTACCATAAACTTTGGTAGGTTTCAATTCGCGCACATGTGCTATCCGTTACAGTAGATAAAATCCTGCTCATATATATGAACAGTTATTCCCTCTGAAGTAAATCATTTGAACCTGGAAGAACCATTAAGCGTTAGTCAAAGTTGATCGTCTAGGTTAGCGTAATCTTGAGAAAGACTGTCGGTGGCTGACGTTTCGACGGCCTTAGTGACGGTCATCTTTAAACCGAAAGATCATCAGCGCAGCGGCGGTCTATTACCTATGCAGAGACCGTCTGGACGTCAGCCTCTAATACTCTTTCTCAAATCTATGGATGATTTCAAGTGTATCAACGATTAACTATCACCAAGGTGTAGTTGTTGTTTTCTTAATTTGTCACGGAGATGCGGGGTGATGCAAATTTTCTATTAGCCAGAGCTCAACAGCTTCGCCTGCTCATGTAAGATGTTATAGGCAGAAGGGGTAAATTAAGCCGCAAAATTGGAAGATCCAACAATTCCATTCTTCCACATCCATTGCTCTATAGGCGAAATCTTCAAATTTGAGATCTTGCTGCATGTATGCCTACATGATACCTACTACAGTTTCTCTTGACTCAAGGAGATCGTGGCTTCCTTCAATAGAGTAAGTGAAAAACCAGAAGCCTTTCTCTGGGCACAAGTGTCATCCTTTTTTCAAGCGTTTGAATCTTTTTGACAAACGTTATCGTTGGATAACTCTTTTTTGGAGGGTATCTTAGTTCTCAAAACGGTGTATGAATGACTGTCCAAACTCCAAATTTAACAAAGAATAGTTTCCTCATCTTACAAAATTAATGCGTTTTCCGCAAGAAAACCGCGCATGTTTGGCAATATTATCGCGCGGAGATGCACTTCTAGAGCTAGTCCGGAGGTCAGACATTGAAAAAAATTCTCTCAAGCCTCTATTTAGGGAATCGAATTCTTTCTTTATATTTTATACACTGTATATATATATATATATATATATATATATATATATATATACAGCAAATTGCATAAATTTTGGCAAACCTAAACATATCGTAAAAAAGCATGTATAGTTAAATCTGTAACTATGAATACTTTAATCAACCTTAATACATTAGACTGGCCAAAAAATGTACCAAAAAAACACATAGCATATCTTCACTGACTGTTGAAGTGAAAATAAAAGGAAAATACAATGGTCTTGATATGTTCATATGTTGATATGTTATGTGCCATGATTTTTGCAATTTGCTGTATTTATTTTATACTATGTATATATATATATATATATATATATATATATATATATATTTATATATACGGGCTGGGATCCCAGCCGCGGTCTAGTAGAGTTTTTCTCTACTTACCCGGTATGGGTTCGATTCACTTGGAAGTTGTATTAATATATCCTTATATATATATTGCAGATGCTCACTAGTCTCTAGTTATAGCACTCTGGCATGGCTTAGATGTACCACAAGTGTGGCACATTTGAGTTGCCTATATAATGTAGGCTTCTCCATGCTGCTCGTTAGCACTACACTGATGAGGCCCAGTAGGCCGAAACGGTTCCGTCTGTAGTTATATATATATATATATATATATATATATATATATATACATATTTTATATATATATATATATACATATGTATATGTATATATGTATATACACATATATATATATATGTATATATGTATATATGTATACATATATACATATATACATATATACATATATACGTGAACGTTTAGGTTTACGAAATGCAAAGAGGGCTCAATAACGCAAAGAAAGAGCAAATGGGATTATATCGCTTACCTCAAAAAGTCACTACAGCCTGTTTCATCTTGGGAAAGAATCTTCAGGCTGTAGTGACTTTTTGAGGTAAGCGATATATATACATATATACATATATACATATATACATACATATGTATATATATACATATACAGAGAGAGAGAGAGAGAGAGAGAGAGAGAGAGAGAGGGAGAGAGTATACATAATAAATGTACTCAAGCTGTTTGGTTGGTTATTCTTTCATCAAGACTTTATGACCAGTTCAGCTCTTCTCATGAAATCAAAATTAATTGACGAAAACGTAACAATCAGTTGTAGAAAGTTTAAGGACATACAGCTTTCGTAGTAAAGAGAAAGGAATCTGTTCCTTGGAAACCTTGTGAATGCGGTTGTCTTTCAAAATGTACCTAAAAGTCAACGACGAAACATCATTAAAATGGGGACATTGTAATAGCAAGAAGAAAATAGAATATCATAAAGTGAATATAATGAAGTGTCTTTAGTTGTATCGGATAATTCCCTTACCTATAACCTAAGAAGTTATTTACACTCACGATTTAGGGCCTCGCGATTGACACCTTGGAGTATGTGTTAAACTGACGTGAGCATCGAAGACAAACAGGCCCAAATCACAAGCGGATGTCTTGCTACACTGACTATGTAGGATCTCGGCGCTATCAGGCGGTAGGGTTACTGACTGGGGTCGAGTTACCTCATATTGTAGGTAACCGGTCAAAACGGGTTACAAAGAAGTCTGATCGAGAGTTCTGATTCCAGGGAGTTTATATTGTTTAAGTTTAAACAGCGAAGGACAACAGTCAGGTAAAGGAACAATCGCTTTGACATTGTTACAATAGTTTAGGTATTTATATATTGTGATCCCTGTTTTTCTTGTAGAAACCACATTGTAATAAAAACGCGTACGTTTGTATAAGTTCAGTATTTAGGTCAGTCGATCGTTACACAAAACATCTATGTGCGTTCTCGAAGTTCTTTGCAAAGAATCTAACAGACCATTATAGGTTTATTGCATACAGCAGGATGACAATCGCGACATACGAAATCACAAGTGTAAACAGGCCTTAACTGTTCTCCCTACGAATCCAGAAAGGGTCATCCCTCATGGGTACAGTGTTACCTCAGGTGGAAACTGGAAGATACCCTAAAACACTTCGGGGCGCTAAGTCGAGCCAAACTGGACAATTCCTTTCTGACACATGACCAAAGCAACTTTAAATCGGACAATTGCTTGGAGCTAGAATAAAAATTATGGAACCCTCGTCCCAGAGATGCGAGATACATGTGCTGCCACTGTGCCACAGGGTATCCATAGAGTATTTCTAACTCAGAGGACTAGTAAGTCAGTAGCTAAGTCGCATCCAGCGGCGTAGTGAACCTATTTTGATTGGCGGGGTGTGCAGCTTAATTTGCCCAAACATTGTACCCTACCAAAAGTTACCTGATTTGAATTTGACGCGCATTAAGGCCACGCATAGTGTAGCTTTGCTTCCTGGGCCTAACACGTAAATTAAATATAAGCCGGTAACCAAAAGTGATTTTGACCTACCTTACCAAACCAAAATTTACCCGAAATTCGATGCTCCAACTATCGCCTTTTGCCAGAATTTTCTGGTGCTTTTTTTACATACCTTGGGGGGTGGTGTCACCCCCTCTCCCGCAAAACCCTCTCCACAAACTACGCTCCTGATGAGGACAATCGAGTCATTTCTCCCTTACCTCCGTAGAGAATTCTTATCGTAAGAGTCTTTTAACCAAGGTAGGTAGAGAAGATTTTTACTTGAACAATCCGCAATGTGATGAGAACAGTTGCAAGCTGAGCAGAGTTCCTGACCTAGGCAAAAGAATAAGCACTTCGGAATTATAGCGATTTATGGAAGACTATGCAGGGTAGCAACCTGAGAAGACTGCACTGCAGTAATGAAGAATTTTGCAGGAAAGTTAAGCAAGCATTTGTAAAATAAATTACGATAATCCGTGGGGCCGACGACAATCCTTTCACCTCACTGGTATACTAAGTAACGTTTGAAAGAACCAGCAGGAGTGCTTTGTCGGATTTAAAACTCGAGGCGACATGCCGAGTAAAATCATCTACAATAAGTTAGCCAGAGTAAAATAAAAAACTTATTTCCAGCCAACAATTTTAAGAAATATAAAGCAAAGCATTTTCCGAAAAGCAGCATCTTGTGCACTCAAGATTTGAGTAATAAAGAAGACAGTAGGATATACGGTGATATTTAGGTTTTATTCCAAAATCATTGTGGTAGGTTTGACAATGATTTTGGAATAAAATCGAAATAACACCGTTTATACTACTGTCTTGTTTATTACTCAAATCTTGAGTGCACAAGATGCTGCTATTCGGAGTATGCTTTGTTTTATATGCAAAATAAAAAAGTCAGGTACGGACCGATAGTTAAAATTTCCTCTTCCTCTCATTTGTTTCCTCAGATCTTGATGTAAATGTATAAAGTAAAGTAAAGTAAAGTAAAGTAAAGTAAAGTAAAGTAAAGTAGAGTAGAGTAGAGTAGAGTAGAGTAGAGTAGAGTAGAGTAGAGTAGAGTAGAGTAAAGTAAAGTAGAGTAAAGTAGAGTAGAGTAGAGTAAAGTAGAGTAGAGTAGAGTTGGGTAGAGTAAAGTAGAGTGGAGTAAAGTAGAGTGGAATGGAGTGGAGTGGAGTGGAGTACAGTAGAGTAGAGTAGAGTAGAGTAGAGTAGAGTGGAGTGGAGCGGAGTGGAGTGGAGTGGAGTGGAGTGGGGTGGGGTGGGGTGGGATGGAGCGGGGTGGAGTGGAGCGGGGTGGAGTAGAGTGGAGTAGAGTACAATAAAATAAATTAAAGTAAGGTAATGTGAAGTGAAGTGAAGTGAAATTAAGTGAAGTGAAGCGAAATTAAGTGAAGTGAAGCGAAATTAAGTGAAGTGAAGTGAAATTAAGTGAAGTGAAGTAAAGTGAAGTGAAGTGAAGTGAAGTAAAGTGAAGTGAAGTAAAGTGAAGTGAAGTGAAGTAAAGTGAAGTGAAGTGAAGTAAAGTGAAGTGAAGTAAAGTGAAGTGAAGTGAAATAAAGTGAATTAAAGTGTCTCCATTTATGTTGGATAACCCAGTCAGCTATATAAGCTGTTCTCGAAAGAGGTCCACCCCTAACACATCCAATGTTGCTACAGGAGGAAACCGGGATACCCGAAAAGATCCTGCGATGATTCGTAGAATCAAACTAGACAACACTCTTTTCACATGTGACCAAGATAACTTTAATCATATAACTGCACGGAGCTGGACTCAAACCGTAACCACAGTGCTAGGATAGATACGTGTACTATCACCGTGCCACCAACATCCCACAACCCACCCAGGTAGCACCTTTGCAGATGAACTTACCTTCAACTCTACAGTGAACACCAACGTCCTCCTCCCCCTCCAGGCATTTGTCGTTGGTCTCTTTAGAGCAATCAAGTAAACTATTTTCAGTACCCTGGCACACCACATTCTCTAATCTCGCTAAAACGTTTTTGTTCAAGCGCAGGAGTTTACAGGAACCCTCGGCTGCGGTGAAACCCAACTGAACACAGGTAACATCAGCATCACGCATGGTCCAATTGTGGTCGCATACAGTTCGCCATTCTTCTTGCAGATATATTTCAACTCGGCCATAACCACACCTACTCTTCTTTTTTTCTTCTAAGGAGCCATTATACGACAGTCGGATACCTTTGGATGAATCACATATTTCTAGCATCAGAGGTTCTTACATCTTATTTATTTGTTCTGACATTGTAAAAGAAAACTCAAGTCAATTGGCCTCAATCAAATTTAATCCTTATCTCACAATTACGTCAGTTCGATATTACTTAGTTTACCCAAATGCCACCAGTAATTTCGTCCTACATGTTGATGGTTGAAAGGGGGCCTCTTGGAGTATTGGGGACGTTAAGATCTGCGACGTCACTTAAAGTTTCGGTGTTTAAAGAAACCACGGATTACTGACCACCTTGTTTGATGCTTGTGGCTTGTTTGATGACTTAAACTCTCCAGTCCTCTTAATGCGAGTGGACTATAGTCTCGGGTTGAATTAAGTCTGAGTTCTTATTATTCCGCGAGCTGACGCCTTCCTCAAGAGTTGAGACGTGAAAATGGTCTGGGTGACGTTATATGCACAACGATGACAGTGTTGAGAATGCTCTGGAGAACAAAAATTGTGCTTTCTTATTTGTTTTGCATGGAGAATTCTTTTGTTTAAAGGACGTCGTAGATCTTAAGGTGCTTAATTTTAGTTCTGAATCCGTTTGTACATACCTCGTTCGCATATTACTCTAGCTTGTCTACATTGTCCTGACTTCTTCTTTAAGAAACAGGCGTCTAAACTGTCCTCTTCTCCAGAACAGCTTGCGTTACTGTAATACGAGCCGACGTGTGTACTTGACGACAAAGCTTTTAATGCACTAGGATATCCCAAATAGTGACACAAAACATTGGCATCTTGTATATCCCAGTCTTTGGCGCAAATAGTACTCCATTTACCGTCGCGTTCTATTGAAACTATGCCTTCACGGGGGGACAGCCCCTTAATACGCACTAAGAAAACCAATCATATTATCAATGAAAGAGCAAAGCAGCGGTTAGTAATGCAACACACATAAAAACTGATTAGCTGTTTGAGATGTCAATACAACGAAACAGGGTTCGTCCTCGAATCTGGAGTTTTCAAGACGACTTTCCTTTAAATAAATAGGTAAGTAATTAAATAATTAATTACTAAAAACGTTTAATTAAAATGAAATTTACAAAATGCAATCGGACATATAATTATACATACATCCATAAGTACATTCATACATACATACATACATACATGCATACATACATACACATATACATTTATATATGTACATACATATCTGTTTACAAATATGTCTTAAAAACGAGATGCAGGTTATACCACACGAAACACTATTTTGTCAGCATGATGAGAAAAACCTTATTCAAGTATTTTGGAGTAAATGACAATTTTTCCATAAAGAATTTAGTGATTTCGTAGCTTGTACAATTCGGGCACGAAGTTAATTTTTTTTTCGGACAAAAGATATCCCACCTGAATGTATATCACCCGTACGTCTACGCTAACGAACATATTGATGGCCTAAAGTTAAAAGGTTGATAACTGTCGTAACTGATCTCAAAGAATATCGACGTTTCGACCAAAGGCCCTTCGTCAGGAAAGAAACGTGTTCACGTTGTTCACATTCAGATCAGTTACGGTAGTTATCAATCTTTTAACTTTTTACCTTATTTATCACCGTCTACGCAATATTCTATTCTTTTATCTTTGATTGGCCAAGTCTGATGGTGTTAGATATTAGATATATTTTACCTTCGCTGATACACTTGACACCGGCCTTCCGTTGACTGTTTGGCGACAAAACCAAAAAGTCGCCATACTTCCAATTATTCGGTGGAGTTTGTTCGTTAGGACACACGGCTTTGTGTTCAGCTGAGGTCCATTCAACACCTGGAGACTCTTTGGAGTCGATGAAAAATACTTCCTTCGCATAAGAAAATCCAAGTGCTTTACACGTCAAGTTTCCCTTTGATTCATCCCAATTGTGAGCGTTCAAAACACGCCATTGTTTTTGATAGTAAATTTCTACTCCACCTTTATTGCTTGAGTTTAGGCCAATAAAGCGAATATCTATTGGTAAGTAAAGCCAATCACATTACACAAGATTACTCCGCTCATTGTGCAATAAAAAGAAAGCAAAATAAATCATAATGTTAAAATTCAGGTATTCGGATTCCTGTACAAAGTGCTGTAAGCCACCGACACCCTAAGTGGGGGGTTGGATAACGCATGTTATTAAGGAGTTCGCGCAAGGGTGTGGTTTAGGGCAAGGGTTAGAGTTAGGATTTGCAGTTAATGTTAGGGTTAAGTTTAGGTTTAGGGCTAGGGTTAGGGGTTAGGGGTTAGGTTTAGGGTTGGTTAGGGTTAGGGTTAAGATAAAGTTCAGAAAAGTTAAACGAGAAGGTGTAAAAATGAATGAATAAATAAAAATTATAACAAACAAGATTATTGTGGTCGTATGTGGTGAGGTTGTAAAGCTGTGATAGATACTCATGAGATGAAAAGGAGGAAAATAGAGTAGAAAAGGAGGAAGACATTGAAACAGATGATTAGAGAATTGAAAAACCCGGATGCGATATAAAATGAAGCCAAGGCAACAACATTTGTAGAAGTCTCCACGCTGCCATATTGCCGATTAGTTTTACTATTACTCGACTCGTTATGGTAAACGTTAAACCTGGTTGGTTCCTGCGATAAGACTCCGTAATCCCAAACAAGGAACTATTCTTTTTGTCGTTGTAATTGTTGCTGTTATTGGGGAATAGAGTAAAACTGAATGGAATTAAAAAGAATGGAATTTAGGCTACGAGTATATAATGATGCATGGTGGCATATATGCAATTGTTCCATTGTAAACATCACCTTTTATAAGTTTTGACCCGTTATGCTGTGAATCAGGAAACAGCATTTGAGGGTTTATACGGACTCTCGCACAATTTCCAAACATTCCTTATGGCGTTTACTTTGACCTGGCTGCTTTGCGCACCCTGGGCAATACAGTATATACCGAGTGACAAAAGTAAGATCAGGGCCAGTTCGCAAGTCTTTTTGACACATGGATGCTGTGTATACAATGCAAAAAATTAAAATCTTGGGCAGATATTTTTTCTAGTTTTCAGATAAATTTCCTTGCTTTAAGAAATGAGTTCTTGATAAGAGAAGTCATGTGGATTTTTTCTTCATTCAAGAAATTAAAGGAAATATATCTTGATTCAAGAATATTTTTCCTGTCTAGTCTAAACATATTTTCTTAATTCAAGAACATGTGTCTTACTCTTCTTCTAGGAGACTTTTTCTTATCAAGACAGCTCATTAAGAAAAATTATCCTGTCTACGGGACAAGATAACACTTCTTAATTGAAGAAATATGGTCTTAAAACAAGATTTTTTTTCTTAAAATAACAATGCTATTTTTTTGCCTTGTAGCAGCAGTTATAAGTTTGAGCGAGAACTCGCACACTTCCCAAACATTCCTATGGCGTCAACAAATGACCAGGTTACTTTGCGGGTAAACAGATGACCAGCAATAATTCTATTGTTCAGGAGGTTTGACATATGAAAACACGACTTCATGAACGTGTTAAAGTTTGCAATCTTTTGTTTGTGCAGTAAAAACAACCTTGCAGTTACACAGGGGTGGCATTTGGAATTCCCCGACGCAGGAGCTAACGTCCCCGATAGGGAGGCTAAACTTTAGGGGCCATTGCTACACCCCCCCTTAATAATTTCGTTATTTGAAGGTCGAAAACATCTCATTTTTCACAAGAATAATGGGAACAACTGATTAGAAACAGTTTACTTTTAGATTTGACAAGAATATAAGAGTCTATTATCTTTCTTGGCTAAGTCAATAACAAATTCTCATAGGTGGTACAATGTGGAAATGTGTTCATCAATGAAAAATCTCAGGACGGATGGTTAATTTTTCCCCGACAGGGGGGCTAAGGTTCCCCTACGCGGGACCTGTAACTCCCTCTGCTCCCCCTCTGGCGCCATCCCTGCACTTACATCGATCTCTTCGAAGGGAACAAAGGAACAGGAACTCCAAAGGGCACATTGTCGAGGGCCTCATTAAATTTAATCTTTTACCTTTGGAACATGTAATCCCCAGATCTGTTGTATTAGATGTTTTGAGAAAGCGTCTACAATTCCAGAAGCTGTCATATCCCCCGCTTTCGCATTTGAAAATAATCCTATCTGAGGTGTACTCTCTGCGACCTTCCCAAATTTCTTCAACATCTGGGTATTCTAATTCTTGACAAGCGTACTTAGGAAAAGTATCGATGTTCATGAGATCCCGATGAACACGAAGCCAACTCTGACTTTTTGAATCATAAACTTCAAGTGTTCCAGAATGGGGCACTTTTCCAATCAAACGAATTCCTAACAATGCAAAAGAATACCAGAAATATGAGACATTTCTCAGGACCAGGAGCGAGCGTACTAAAGCTACCTTTCTCAAGGACCATTTTAAAAGTGTGATTTTGCACATTGCGATTGGCATCCTAGTGCATGTAATAAACTCTTGACAGTCTATGCAGCAAGATATCCGCTTCTTATTCGCTGTAATTTCTCCTCGAGGCTCTCGTTAGTAAAACACATACTCCAAGATGTCAATCGCAAGGCGCAAAATCGCAAGTGTAAACAGCCCTTCAATAAGTTCAGCCGTACTTCGCTCTGTTTAGGAATCATCTTCGCAAGGTTTGAAACATTGCAGGATTTCATTCTGCACGGAAAACTCATCGTAATAGATTATGTCGTACAGATATTTAAAAAATATAGCACTAAGGCCAAGTTCAAACGTCGAACTTTTCAAGCTCCGAAAGTAATTTAATGGTCGAAGTCCTTTGTTTACAGTCGTTTCCGAGGTCTAAAATATGGAATTGCTCGACCGCGGCCTTCAGCTCCTTACCCGACCTGCCCCTCTTTTTGTCAGAAATCACTTTCAGTAGTACACAGCATGGAACAAAGATCCAAAAGTACTGAAATTGGTCATATTTGTAGTCTTATAACTTCATTTTTAATTGTTAAAATAGGCGACTTGAGAACTCTGTCAGAATCATCCTCAGAGATACATGAACAGAATTTTTTTTCATAATCTGACACTGCCGAAGTCAACTGAAAAATTCTATTTCAGAATCATCCTCAGGGTTTTATGAAATGATAACTTCACAATTAACCTACACTGCCGAAGTCAACTGAAAAATGTTGACTCGAGCGGGATTTGAACTCATGGATAGCGTTAAGTCGTCGCGAGAATATCTCGTGCACTTAAATTGGATAAAAACTCGCCTCCAATCCCTGTGGACTCGTTGGCTCAACAGGTAGAGCGGCGGACCGGTACCCCGAAGGTGCGAGTTCAAACCCCGCTCAAGTAAACATTATTCAGCTGACTTCGGCAGTGTAGGTTAATTGTCAAGTTATCGTTTCAAATGAAAAATGTTGACTGGAAGGTGCGAGTTCAATTCCCTATCGAGTCAACATTTTTCAGTGGACTTCGGCAGTGCCAGATTATCATGAAATAAATTTTTGAGAACTCTTATTTTAAGCTTTTCCTAGGGGAGTTTGTCCTCCACATTCCTAGACATTCAGCAATTCCAACTCAAAATTTCAGACCACCTTTCCCTTCTTTGGAAAAGCAATAAATAATTCGACAGCCCATTGATTTTGGATTGGAACGCGTTACTCCAAGTTTTTGGTAACTGATTGAAGAAAACGCTTCCCCAGAAAAAGTACCTAATCAAAAGCCAACTAGTGGGAAAGGTGACATCTTGCCAGTATGGCTGGATTTTTTAAACGTCCAAAGAAAACTTTAAGCGATCGAGTTCTTTGAAAATGACAGATTCAAAAGCCGTCGGAACATCAAAAGACAGTCCTTTTTCGGTCAAAGCCAATACGAAAGATCAGAAATTAATATTAACATTAACAAAACGAAGATTTTGTGGTGGTGACAAATTTCAGTATCGCTTTGAAAAACGTATTAACCATAGTGAATGGTTATACCAGGTAGTTCTGAAAAGAACTATAGGAACCCATACAGAGTGAGACAATAAATACTAAAAAGAAGCACTATGCATTTCGGCAGACCGCTCTTCAGATGCAAGCGTCTGCTAACTGTTGAGAAATGAGTTTTCTGCTTATATTTATACCTGGTGTAAAGGCGATAATGTCATCCCACGTAGAAGGGATTAAGCATCAAAATAACGCCAAATTAGAAACAAATTCTTTTTGTCGGCATAGATTTTGTGCTTCTTCTTAGTATTTATTGTCTCAGTCTGTGTGGGTTCCTATAGTTCTTTTCAGAACTGCCTAGTACAACCATTCACCATGGTTAATACGTTTTTCAAAGCGATACTGGAATACATTAACACTTACGTCGTTTGCATTCCACCGTAGCTGGGTTAGTACAAAAATAGCCTGCTCTAGGTACTTCTTTCATAAAACAACTTGCCAAAGAGTTCTCATTCCCAGAGCAGTTTACTTGGTTGTAGACTATATCCATCTTCCAGGATGCTTGAGCAATTCCCGACCAGGTCCTCAATGCTTCAGGATACCCAAGTTGACGACACACCACATCGCCGTCACCATTATCCCAACCTGTAGCAGAGACACACCGCCAATATCCTTCGCGCTCTATTTGAACACTTCCATTCCGAGGTGTTGAACCAACAAGTTGTACTTCAGAAAACGAAAGATTTAGAAAATCACGGGTGTAAAACGATCACTTTTTCCCAAATCTTACCCACCTTTACTTCCTCATATCCTTTTGCTACCTATTCCCCTCCTTCTCACCCTCTCTCTTTCCACTTTCTTTCATTCAACCAATGTTCTTCCTTCTTTTCGTTTGTATTTATTTCTATTGGTCCGTCCGTCAGTCTGTCGATCCCATAGACTTTCCGTACGACAAGCCATGAGCCCGCCAACCCGTCTGTCCACCCAACCGTCCGACCGTCATTACGTCCGTCTGTCTTCCCAGAAGCCAATCAGTCATCAAATAAGATCGTTAATTTGCAAGCCGATTAGGATACCCTACCACCCCACCTGTAAGCTCATTGACCGTATACCAGCTTGTCGGCCCGTTAGTCTGCCTACTCACCGGTCAGCCGGTCCACCGGATCAGTTTGTCGGTCCTTCCATCGGTCAATCTGTTAATATTTTTGCTGATGATCTTACCTTTACTGCCACATTTTACAGCAGCTTTTTCGGAACTGTAGCACGGACGCACTTGTTCTTTATCATAATCACACAACTTCAAGGAAATTTCTGAACCAGAACATTGAACCACAAGCTTCATCATTTCCATGTGATGTTCTAAGTTTTTGGAATATTCTTTCTCCGCGTACGAGTATCCAAGTGCCCTGCAGGCGACGTCCGCGGTTTCTTTTTCCCATCCTTCCGAACATAGGATCTGCCAATGATTGTCGTGAAATATTTCTACTGTTCCTTCATTCGGTAATATATTGTCTGCGAGACGAACGCCTAGTCATGAACACATAAGAAATATCTAAATACTTAGCAGTTTTTGGATATCCTTATTTCAACTCATTAATATTTCGTGAAAGGAAAACAAATTAAAATAACCCATTAAGGGACAAGAGCACACTTTAATATTTTACTCTGGCTAACGCCAGACGATCTTACTCGCCGAAGGAATGAGCCGTGCCTCTTGATGAGTTGACGTGCTTGTCTGAACTCATTATTTCGTGAAACAAAAAAAAAAAATTAAATTCATCTGCTTATACACTGTATCTCAATTTATAAATGTTTCGTAAAAGAAAAGAAAGTTAAATTAATAAACATTTCAACCGAATATTTCGTGAAACAAAAACTAACTTAACTCATTAATATTTCGTGAGGTAAAAACAAATTAAATTAACAAACATCTCAAGTTGAAATAAATGATCGAGAGAATAAGCAATACGCCACTATTAAACTGGCCCAAGTTTAGGTCCAAACATTATCTGTAACAGTTTGGATCGAACTTTACAGTTTAAAATGAATTTCAATTGAAATTATACAACTTTAAATTAGCCTTTTTTGTACCTGAAACAGCGTAGATTTAATTTTGTACCTAGTATCTGGAACACCTTTGATTTAGCTTTATATTTCCACGCAATAGCATGAAAATGTAAAGTTGAATCGAAGCTGTTCCAGGATATGCTTTAGTCTAAATTTTGACCGGTTTAAAGTTGGGTTATAATCAATTGTCCTGGATCATTTATCTTTACTTAACGATAAGTTTCACATAGCAGGCTAAGGCCAAACTCTCGTGCATTGAATGTTAATCTGGTGGTGCCGTTTATACCTCATTCAATATGTCTGAAAAAAAAGCGAGCAACTATACTTGAAGGAGGGGAATATTGAAAGGAAATATAAAGTTATATTTAAGCATTGGGATTTTAATGCGTTTAGTTTCGGATTTTTTCAACCTTCTAGGTTTTCACACGTCATTTGCACTACATTCTACAGTCTCTCTTATTTTTGCCATTGCAGGAAAAGAAGTTGTTGTCCAGTTCGACTGACACTTCGGAGCTTGGAAAAGCAATGGTTACTAACCTTTTAAACACGTTACACCAAGATCGTATTCTATAAAATACAATATAAGTACAAGTCTTAGAATGTGTAACTACACGATAGGGCCATCTATAAGAGAAAATAATTCCACCTTCTTTCTTTCATTTTTCTTACATGAAAAATTATGTTTTTTTTGACATTTAGATAAATCGAACATGACAGAATTATTTTAAAATCTGCTTAAAAATCATCCAAACGTGAAGAAAAGTTATGATGAAAACATATCGGATGTCGCCGTGCTCTTGGTTGAACAGAAGTTACAAGCCAAGTTAAAATGGTAATCAGCAGGAATTTTGAAACTTCATTGTTTCCATAGTGACCGGTACAACAGTTTCAAACTTAAACTACTTGATGCCGATAAGGGCCCATTTACACAATACGACTGTCTTATACGATTGTTCATTTTGATGTATCCGATGCAGTCATAAGAGTCTTCCGGACCAACTGCAATATTCGCGAGCGAATAGCAAGTAGGAATTGTGCTTTTATGACATAACCGCATACGGCAAAGTGAAGACAATCGTTTCATGTGGGGATGCCTTAATGTTTTTTATTATTATCATTATTTAACTTTCTATTTAACATTCAGGAGCACTCAGAGCCACTTAAAGTAAGCATTAAATATTTACAAAGTAGATTTTCAAACCTGTTTTATCTACACTGTGAAGTGTGCTTGTAGTTACAGGACACTGGCTTAAACTTTTATTCCACGTGGTATTGCAGTTTAAAGAAAGTCTACCCACATATTCAGTTGATTCGTATTCATTCCAAGGCCAAGGCCAAAATGCTCCAACACCGGGATATTCCAGCTCGCTACACGCAACTCTGGCCACGTCATTGTTGAGGGTAGTATCCCAAATTATTCCTGCTGGCTGCTTTCTTTCGACGGCAACTACGATGACTCCAGAGTAACGTCTATACCCAAGCAACTGTACATCTAAAGTAATGAAAGCACATAGGACTCAGGGAATAATCCAGAATTTTGAGAAAGGGTGGTGGCGCGAAATTTTTTTTACAACATATACCACTATGTGGCATTTTAGTGGAAAAACTTTTATGCTACAGTTGTTTCTGGTGTTTTTGAATCTGAGTTTCTTCCACCCATCCTTTCTTTTCTGTGTTATTTGTTTCAATTCTCTTTGAAAATAAACGTCAATCTTCTTGGTGGTCGACATGTTTAGTGCTTGTGTTTTGTAACCGAGCAAAAAGTCACATGACAACTAATCAAATAGGAGGGCGCATGTCTGGTGCACCTTCGCCTAAATCCGCCCCTGGCCGATTGTAACTAGCTGGTGGCGCTTGGGGCATGTGACGTGTCCCACGTTTTCATACATCAGATTCGTTCGTCATTTTACCGACGACGAACTAGCTTGGTCATGCAATTAGTTTGAAAGTGCATGGTAATTTGATTTGTTTGGCTTTCTCAATCGAAGGTTAGTGAATTACGCCAACAGGCCAGCAACCCAGCTGCTGGGGATCCGAGGACTTACGATTTAACGAGAAAATTTTACCGTTTACTGATGTTGATGCAAAGGCAGCACTTTCTCCCCTATTATTTTAACTCCTTGAGTTGTGGTCCGACTTGGAATCGAACGCCAGTCTCCCAGCTCGGAGTTAAGTGCGGTTACAACCACACCACAGTGTCTGGTTGCAATATGCAGTGGCTTAGCGAGGGGGATGATGAAAGCACATGCCCCCATGCACAAGGTAAGGGGAGGCCCAAAATTCAGCGGGGAAATGGCGCGAAATTCTTCTCGTGAGCTAACAAATATTCTTATGGATGTAGATATGCGTTTTGCAAAATCTAATACGTTGTGAAATACATCACTTTGAATTTCGCTAATCCGAAACATTTCTAATTCATGTTTGTTATTGTTATTATTATTGTTATCATCTTTATTATCATTATCATTGCAGTTATTATTATTCCAAAGTTGCAAAATAAAAAATACAAAAGAACGACAAAAACAAAAACCCCACAATAGTACTTAGTGCAATAGTACCTCGTGAGGCAGTTCCTATCAGATTGTTTATCATTAACATTACATCGTGGCCAGATGACCGAAATCAAAAAGTTTATAGGTCTGTATAAAAGTTCTTTACTTCGCAAATTCTATATGTTCCGTTCCACTGCTCAGTGTCATATTGATCACAGATAATGATGGCACCAAATTGGACGAAGTGTTACCAGTATCTAACGATGAGCAGGAACATTGAACTAGTAATTGCTATCACACTTACGTTGTCGTGAGCATTTGATTGTTACGCTGTCACTAGGTTGACACATGCTAACATCCCATCCACCAGCTCCAATAGGACAGTTGAGCAGAGACTTCTCCGATCCATTGCATTGGATATTTTTGACCAAAAAGTGTTTACCTTCTATTTGCATTTCAGGAGAGCTATCAAATACCACGGGGTAACCTAATTCTCGACAAACTACTTGGCTATGTCCTAGCTTCCAAGCGCTCCCGACATCATCTTTACAAACTGTTCCCCACGTGTTGTTTAAGAAAACTTCCAGTTTCCCTCGATATGGATAAAATCCATGAACTAGACGCAAAGCTGGTAAAAGTAGCACACAGTAAGCACAGTAAAACAAAATAATATTTATTAGCCGAGGGCCAGATCTGTATGGAAAAGTATTTGCCTGAGGTTTTTGTACAGACCGAGCGACGATGAAGAGAGGTTTGCAAGTAGAAAACCAAAGGAAATTATTTCCAGTAAGGACTGAGGAAACGAAGTTAATAAAGAATTTATTATATGGCTTTGGGTTTGTTTTCTTTTCCATTTTAAGTAGATTTTGTCATTGCATGTGGCTGTTTACCTTACCTCGTTACTTCTTAGTTTTGCTTTGTTTCCACCAGTCATACATTCATTTGTTGTACTTTTATGCAAGTTGCTTTGAACAAAAGCAATAATGGTGTTCCGGTACATTTTATTGTTCGGAAATTTTCATAATAGACGCTTGAAATTTCGTTAAATTGAGGTTGAAGATTTTTCCCGCCAAAGCTTACCAGTTCCGGAATAAAAATGGTATTGGACCGGTCCAATATCGTAAAACTCGGACCGTTCGGCGACCAATCAGCATGCGTACGGACTGAAAAACGAGCTTAGCCATGTAATAATACAGATTACGATCTCAAAAGAAATGTAATACCTTGAAACTAAAAATGTATGGGCTTATCAACACGATACTACGGTAGTACACGACTGTTCATCCTGCTGCATGCAATGTTGTCTCACAGGGAGAAGTCCTGCTTTCCATTGGCTCAGTAATTCAGCAATACGTGCGAAAGACTCTAGTCAGTTAATCGGATACACCAAAATGAACAAATGTATACGACAAATCGTATTGTGTTAATGCGCCGTAATACGTTGCTTCAATATTCAAAATGCTTACACTTACGTTTATTACAGTTAACAAACACTTGCTGGGTAAATTGACAATATCCATCGTTCTCTTCATATTGGCAAGAAAGGATATTTTTCTCGAGGCCACTGCATACCACATTTTTCATCGTAGTGACTTTGCTCAGTCTAAATTCCTCTCCAGGGGGTTCATCTGTGTCTCCTCCGGGATATCCCAGCTGTCGACAGACGACATTGGACATTAGGACATCCCATCGCTGCTTTGAGTTTGAGCAAATGTTGGTCCATATACCATTTTTGAGAACTTGGACACGACCTGAACCTGGACAGTCATTTTGTTCACACAAGCGTACGTCTAAATAAAAAATTAAACGAATGAAACGTATCAGTATAAGTACAAGCCAACAGATATTTGAAAAATCAAACTAAAAAAACATTACAGACGTTTTCGACTGTACACGATCGTCAGTATTGACGTACGGCAACCCGGCAGCAATGGCTTTTAAAGTTTATGCTATCCCCAAAGGGAGGAGTTTCTCCATAAAGCAATTTACTTGTTTGTTTGAATATGGTCTTTTTACGTAAATTAAGTGATCCTCCATAATTTTCCTTTCCTCCTTAATTCTGCATTGTTAAACAAAAGAAGCTAGCTCGAGATCTCGCGGATAAAATAACTATATCAAGATATTACTGTAAGATATAAGTAAGCTAAAAAGTTGAAAGGTTGATAACTGCCATGAATGATCACTAAGAATTCCCAAGAATTCTTTCTTTGTGATAAGTCACGGCAGTTATCAACCTTTAAACTTTTTAGCTTATTTATCACTTTCTACACAGTATTCTATTCTTTTATAGTTTCTTAGTATAATAGGCTGACGATCCACCAATACTGAATTCAGAAAATACCAACGTGTTGAGGCCCAAGGAGTTAAACGTGGAAAAAAGCCCCCAAAACAAAGTGGAAGTTCTGTTTAAGGTCACACACATACATCAACAACGCGCAAACATGCACATGCATATCCTAACTTACATACATATCTGTAAACATACCATTCACAAACGGTTTACACTTCACCCAAAGAAAGGACGCAGGATCAGTTACAAGTTTCTTTTCGGTGAAATCACAATTCAGTAGCGTTTGTTCAGTCCCGTTACAAGTCAAGTTCGTAAGTTCTACAGCTTGACTGCCTCTTCTGGGAAGGTTGGTTATAACATTGAATTCCTCGGCAGCTTTTTTGCCTAGCTCTCGGCAGACAATATTGGTCATGTTAGTGGTCCAACGTGTAGGATAAAACGATGTCCACGAGCCACTGTAAAACATTTCTAATCGTCCTTGGTCCTTAGAAGTAGAATAGGACAGTTGAAGTGCTTCGAAGAAAAAAAAAACAGAGAACAAACGACATATTAAAACCATAACCGGTCATACAGATTAAGCCAATACAAAATAAAACAGGTTTCGAAAAATGTCATTCTTAACTTGTGATTAGAGTAAAAACAGGACAGACAACAACGAAAGTTAAGAATGATATTTTTCAGAATCTGTTTTGTTTTGAAATGACATCTTAAGAATCCACTGAATTAAATGAGAGAATGACAAATGTAATATGGAGGTATAAAGCTTAAGACTTACAGCTTAGGTTTAGTATTAGGGTTATGGTTAGGTGTGTTGAACCTGTGATTGGGTAATTGAAATTGGGAAGATACGCTAAACTACACTTGACCCAAATGTTGTATCAACTGCCGAGCTGTTAGGTGCGTAAAAGATGCACAAGAAAGAGGAATAACACGTCTGAGATTTCCAATACTTAGAAACGACTTAAATGAAACTTTGGTAATTTATACCTATTAACAATCCTAAACGCCCATCTCCCTATAGGAGAATCATCAAAAGAAACTAACAGTTCATAAGTTCAAGCACCAAATCAAGCGCCATCCTATCCAAGTTCTCCGTTTTGTAGGTAAATTAGGCATAGTAAAATAATAGAACATTTATTCTAGTAGAATAGACTTAATTGAGATGTGTTTAAGTCTTTCCTGTTCACACTTCTTATTTGGCGGGTAAAACTGTCGAGTGTTAGTTAGAGTACAATCATTATGAATTAAAGTTAAAGACGTTTTCCAGCCAGAAATATTTTTAGTCAGTGAGCTTTCGGCTGCCAGTCTGCAGCCTTCAACGGGTTAAACATAAAATAAAGAGTAAAATCGTCGCTTAAGATTATATGCAGAATAGAATAACGGAAGGCCTAATTGGACAGAAAAGGTTTAAGTATCTTATACAGTCTCATCTTCCACGAGCATAATCCACAACGCAGCTTACCGGGTTGGCAAAATAAACCAACTCTTTGACTATGGCAGTCACAAGTATTACTGTTGACGAACAGAAACCGACACTCTGAAAGCGTCTGCTCTTTTCCGTTGCAAAGGACGCCAGTAAAACAAATGTGGTTTCTTCGGGGGATATTGTTAAATACCAGTGATGGCAGATACTGATGGAAACCAGGAAAGCCAAGGTGGCGGCATACAACGCTTAGCTCATTTACACCCCACTTCGAATTATTACTGCACCCTGGTCTCCACGTTTCTTGATGGTAGACTTCGAGAAGGCCAGCATTGGGGACTTCCTTACCAACGAGCCTTACGTCTAAAAAAATTAAAATTTTTTTTTTATTAATCCATTAGTTGCCCAGCTCAGTTATAATTTCGGCTTTGTGATTTCGACATCACAAACTTTGGAAATTGCCCCCAAAAATTATTATCATTGAAACCTTCTACATTGAATGAATGATAGATGAACGATCGTCAAGACCTTACCTCAGAAAAACGATTTCTGAGCCCCAGACGGGGATCGAACCCGCAACCTTCTGACGACCGGTGGGGAGCTCTAACCATTGGGCTACCAAGACTCAGATGGCGAGTTAAAGTGCACGTTCGACAAATGACCAGCAAGCTAGCCAGGCTCCCCGCTTGCTATGTCAGCCAGCCAGCCAGTCAGCATATCTCTCTCCGCCGTAGCTTCTTACAAACCTGCTTGGCTGCCTGTCTGCCTATACCTGCCCAGTTGTTCATCCGTTCACTTTCCCGTCTACTTACTCGCCTACCCACCTGACCCTCTACCTCTACCTGCCTACCCACCCACCCACCCACTTCACCACCCATCGACCTACACACTAACCTATCTGCATACCTACCCACCAAACTATTCACCTACCAACGTATTTACTTACCTGTCTACCTATTTATTTCCCCACCTGAGAAATATTTTCATTCTCTTTCATTTTGAATACTTGCCTTAGACAATTTATGCTTAACGCAAACACCCCTGTACAACGATCAACCTTACCGTGTATTTTGCACCGAATCCAAACCCACGTGGAACAATCCTGAAGGCTTTTGCGTTCAAAAGAACACCACAACAAGAAATTTTCTGATCCATTACAGGTAAAATTTTCGAACCAGATCCCTTTCTTGGAAAAGTCACTTGAATCTTTTAGATGAAACCCAATCGCTCCATCGTATCCAAGATCGTTGCATGCCACGTTAGCATAATTCATATCCCACAGACGAGCACAAAATGGCCTCCATGTATTTTCGTGGAAGTACTCCAGATATCCATTATTTGGTGACCTTCCTCCCGTCATCCTGAACCCTGTTAAGATTTAATAACTATTTCAACTTGCTCCGACCAGAGTATAGATATTTTTGTAGTAAAATTCTGAACTTTTTAATTAATGGCTTAATATCAGTTTAATCTCTGCATGGAACCTCGTGGCACTTAGAAAAGCCGTTAAAAACAAGCTGAGCTTAATGTCTGTCTTCGGCACAACAACAAATTATAACAGAGGCACACGCGTTCGGCTACATACGTACTTTTTCATGTTGATGTCCCCGTAAAAGAAATGAAAAATCAAAATTCTTCGAACCTGCTCTCGGTAGCTTGAATTTTACTATTCACAAAAAGCATGTTCAAGTTCGAATGTCTGCAGTTTTAAATAATGATTTCAGATAACTTGTATTTACTGTGAATACAACCAGGTATATATCTTCAATTTTGTTATTTTAAATATGTTTTATATTTGTTTATTAAATTGTTGTTGTACAAAAGTCAGTACCAATTTAAGTACACTATAACCTAATTTATTTCCTATTTTGAAAATTTCGGCAAGGAAAATGCATTTTTGAATCACTTTTGAGCCTCTTAAATCAAAATATTTTACTGAAGGATCACTCCATGACTATCCAATTGCACATGAGCGATTTTGTAAAGAGTGGGCCAACTTACAAACGGAAATCTGTTCCCTTGTTTTGATAATGCCCTGAACAACACCACACCATAGTACAACAAAAAAAATATTCAAGCATCGAAACACAGAAAATTTCCCGCCAAAAGTTCATGTAACTCGTTTCTGAGGATACTGTATGTAAGTAAAAGGGGGAGTAATAAGGATGTTGAGGAATTGGATTGGTACCTCTGGGTCGTTTCTTCGGTTCTCTGTTGCCTCATTATCATCACGCGCGAAATGTACTTTCATGAATGAACATGATGACAAACTTAATAAAGCGTTCGAGAAAGACAAAAATATATGCTCCTGATATATTTTTCGAAAATCTTGGCATAAGAAGTAGTAATCGGACATTCTGGTTTATGTTCGACATCCCTAATTTGTTGAGTGCACAACAAAAAACAATAAAAAGTTTCACATTCTGTAGTCAAATCCGAAGCTCAAGACTACTGCCACAGCGAATTCTGGTCTTACCTCTATGACACATACATTGAAGAGGAAAGCCAGACCTTTCATCGTTAGTCGGCTCCCATTCCCATGTGACATCAGGACACGACGCTAGGCTGTCTTCCGAACCGTTGCATTTGACATCGCTAAACCAAGAATGGTCGGCATTATTTATCGTTAATGAGAGGAGCTGAGCAAGACCGGGGAGTCCTAGTTGACGGCAAACAACAACTGCATTCATTTCAAATGTCTTGCTGCTTTGGATTACGGCTCCCCATTGCTCGTTGTGAAGAATTTCAACAGCACCTTGATACGGACTGTCCAACCCCATCAGTCGAACTTCTAAAAGCGCAAATGGTAGAAATCTGCACTCCAACTGAGCTTTCTTAATGAGAAGTATCGTAACCTGATTTCTAACATTGAACTACAATCAAATAAAGCAACAAGCTAGATACTAAAACAGTTAGAAATGCCCGTTTGATGCTAGATGTTCCAAACTTTACACTTCAGGGGCCGGTTGTTCAAAGCACGTTCAGAGATAATCTAGGATTATCACTCAATCTGTTGTTTTGGTTTCGTTTATTTTGGTTGAAAAATACAGGTTAAAAACAGGGTTATATTTGCATGTGGAAAGGGAACCTTCAAACACGTTCTGTTTCACGAAACATTCTTCTTGTGCAAGAAAGTTTGTTACAAGAAATGGGCACCTTCCACAACGGAATGGGGTCTTTTCATCTTTTCCCAAAAGGTTTGGGAGACACGTGACTTCTAATGCGCTTCCGTTTCCTACGCGTCTTATCAACATGCCAAGTTGTTAAAGATGGTTCCGGGAGCGGATTTATGAATTTGACGGCAATGTACAGCCTCAATAATGTGGAGGCCCAGTTCAGAAAGATTCGTCCGTCAATAAATTGTATCCAATTGTGGACCCTGATGAAGACACTAGACTGGAGTGTCCAAACGTTGGGTCATGAACGGCAGTTTTGTAAACTACGTTCAGAAAGCCAGAATAGCGTCAAACCATGTACGAAGTTTTGTTTTACGTACAGAATTAGAACATTTTCACATACCCGATGCTAAATGGCATGTGGAATTTGTGTGAGGGTTGAGCCTTTAGATGAATAATTTGGCCGTTTCAGACGATCAATTTTGCCAATCACGTTTCTGGGGGCCAACTATGGTCCATAATGTGACTGATAACGGTACCGTGGCCCAATCCGGCCCAGATCTTGAGCGAACCCCTCCTGTCGATCAGTGCTACTTTACATCTTAGCTAAGCACGGGTCAGTACCTTTCTTTAGCATTTGTAACGGGGTACATAAATGAATCTGAAACTAACCTTGCGGTTTGCACCTTAACCATAAAGAGTCTTCATTGCACAGGCTGATAGTTTTTCTTCCATAACGACAATTTAGCAAGGAATTTTCCGTACCCAAGCACTTTAGGTCATCAAACCAAATACAAGTTGCGCTTTCGTGAAGACGTTCATTAGATTTATGGAAGTTCACTTGATTCGAGAACCCAAGATTACGGCATGCTACGGTTGCCATCGCCGCGTTCCAGACAGCAGCAGAGACATTTTTCCATAAACCAAGGTAATAATATTGTAAATATCCTTCGTCACTTCTTGTTCCTCCAATTAACCGGAAAGCTGTAATAAAAACGCTTACCATAAGAAGAGGAGGGTGGTTTAAGGTTAATACTGCAATAAAAACAGTCACTATATTTACTGTCACGAGAGAAGCACACTTGAAATATAATTTATAGCGTTCCAGATAAGGGACGGATCTCGGGTCATTGACCCGACAGTGATGACTAGCTGACCCGTTATATGAGATACAAACCTACGGAGAAAAGATGTCAAAAGTCAAAAAAATGAGAGCTTGAGAACCGAATGGTCACCGAAACCAGCATGTGAGGCCCTCGAAATTGGGACCCTCCAAGACCAGGGCGTGCGGCACTCGAAAATGTGACCCCTCTCATTTCCTCTGTGATCCTTCACCTCCAAAACCTATCTGGAGCGCTGATTCACTAAGCTAAAGTGCAGGTGTTAATACGAAAGTGTTAATACCAGGGTAATATCACGTCCAGCTCACGAGAATGCTTGATTACTTTTGCATTTAAAACAATGTATACCTTGTTCACTAAAGATTTACCGGGCGGAAATCTTAGACGTAAAATGAAGATGACAGCCAAGTTCAAAATTCGTAAATGTAATGTTATCACACGTCTGTTTAATTCCTGAGTGTGATGACATTACATCTCCGAATTTTGAGCTGGGCTCTCATTTTCATTTTACTTCCTACGTATATCTGTTTTCCAGCACTTCATGCTGATTATCTTTTTTATATTATATATTTGATAAGTTAAACATTTTCAACAAGATTTTACTCGCAAAACAAAAGCCAAACCTGAACACTTTGTTTCCGTGTTGAAAGAAACGAATAATTGTGCTTTAAAAAGAAGGGATTGAGGGCTGAAAATGTTACCAAGCGAACGGTAATATTTTGGTCTTGAGGTGTACAGCGTCATGAAATGCAATCACGTGCAGAGTTTCGAGTGATTCGGTGTGATGTTCAAATACGTCAGAATGTTGTTCCAGCTATGTGATACCGCAGACCAAGTAATTAGCATAACATATTGGGAGTGCTGGTGGCACAGTGGTAGTGCACGTGTCTCTCACCACTGTGACAAGGGTTCGATTCCTGCTCCATGCAGTTATCTGAATAAAATTACCTTGGTCACGTGTGACAAGAGTGATGTCCAGTTTGACTCTACTAAACATTGCAGGTTTTCTCCGGGTACTCCGGTTCCATTTTCAGTGACACTGGACCCATGATTGGCAGCCCTTGAACTGGACATTTAGGGAGAACAGCCTAGCTAGCTGATTGGGTTGTTCAGTATAAATAGATACCTTACTATACTCAACTTTACCAAATAAACTCACATATCTCCTATACGAAGTGATATATGAAGGCGCTGAAAGCATCTCGACTGCAAATAATCAAGCTGCAGAGTCGAATCAGGACCCAGAACACGCGTTCCTGATTGGACGAAACACTTTACTCACGTGTGAAAAACTCCTTTCGTGCTTGAAATAAGCTACGAAATTTCCGTACGACATTGTTACACCGTCGGTTTACCAATAAATCTTATTATGAATCAAAATCTCTGTGCAGTCTCATAAATTTTAGTGAAGATTAATACCTACCAGCTCTGCATGTCACAATGACCTTGGCTGGGCAAGAATTACTTAACTTCGACCAATGTGAGCGATAGCAGGAGGATATTGTATTTTCGGTTCCGATGCAACGAAGTCTCGCCAGGTAGTTTTTTGACGAAATTCCATATAAGGTGTATAATAGTGAGGGTTTGACCATTCCAGGAAATCCAAGTTGGCGACAGGCTACTTCAGCAATAGCTGACGTGTTAGAATTACTGCCACAAATAGCCCGCCATTCTGCGTTGTGGAATATTTCTAAAGAACCTCTGTTAGAATAATTGCTTCCCGAGAGACGAATATCTATAAAAAAGCAAGGCAATAGTAAAGTTTTGGTTACGAAGAGTATGTGCACATATACATACCTATACCTAGGTATAGGTATGCTATACCCATACCATACATATACGTACACATACTAATATACATATACATATACATATACATATAAATATACATATACATATACATATAAATATACATATACATATACATATAAATATACAAATACATACATATACATATACACATATATTTACATATATATACATGTACATATACAAATACATATAGGTGTGGGAATAGGTGCTATGCGTATACCATACACATATTCATAAACAGATACATACATTTAAATACGTATGCATTTATCCAATACTACACCATAGATACCTAATACTATATCATGTGGTTTGCATGTGATCCATACAACTTCTCCCGTGCACTGGTGATCAGAAATTTGCTCATACAAACAGGAAGAAGTGAAATCTTTACTTCCGTTACAGGTAGCGTTCCCAATGGACATTGAAGGAGTATTTGGATTCGACGGCAAGATTAAAGTAAAGTTTATTAAGGAATGGTACCCCAGATCTCGACAGATAACGTTGGTAGCGCTGATAGTCCAGGTTCTAGCACAAACTGGTAACCACGTTCCATTATAAAATACCTGAAGTTCACCAGAATGTGACCGAGGATGTAATCTAAATCCTGTGACAACAATAGGGATTTGAGGTTAATGAAAATATAGTCAATTAACTTTTGGACAAATACAAGAAAGAGAATTAGAGGTTCGTATAGCTAAGGGACTTTAAAACACATGCACAGAGACTAAAGCTAGATGATTGATGAAAAGGAAATATCAGACTGGAATAACTTGAGTGCAGAGATAAGAATTTCAAATAATATTTTTTATTTCGGGCATAACTTTATAGCCAAAGTCGTAATATGAAAATAAGAGCCCAGCTCAAAATTCTCACGAAAGAGACATCGATTAAAGATATATTTTACTGACGTTTCGTCGCTAGTCGGGCGACATCTTCAGAGTAGGAATGAATACAGAGAGTTTGCATATTAAATTATATTTACATGGCATATTTAGCACGAAAATTTAACTGTTCATTAAACAATAGTAAACTACGTCACGTGTGAACAAACCTCTAGCACAAACCAGGCCAGGATTTCGTAATCGTTTCTCGGAAGAAGCCAAGCTTTTGTAAGAATGATGGTAGCAAGAACCAAGATCTTTCTCATAACCACTGCACTGAAAATGATGAACAAGAACGTCTTCTTCTCTTCTTGGAACTTCAGCATTTTCAAATGTCATAACAACTCCCGGATAACCTAACTGATGGCATACAACAGCTGCCTCATTTGTGCTCCAGTCAAGCGACCAAAGTTTTTTCCACATCCCGTAGGAGTTAATCTCGACATGACCTTCATTAGGACTTTCCGAATCAGCTAGACGAAGTTCTATAGAGAGACAGCAAAAATAAATAGACGAAATATTAAGGCTTTTGCATGGCAATATGTAGGCTGGAATGTCAGCGATGTTGGAAAGTAGGTACAAGAAGTCTAACAAAAATTATGGTTACCAATCAAATATACAATTTAACAAAGTTAGGTACATAATTTGTTTTCGTGATTCTAGATTTGCTGCATGAAAATCAATGTTTTGTTTAAAATAATAACGGTACTTCCATGAATTCAAATTCTTTCCTTGTTTCAATTATTTTAAGAATATCATTGTTTCGCAAACAATGATCGAGATATTCTTAAACTTCAGATTAAAGTCACCTTAATTGTACAAAACATAGATTCGATCACGAAATATAATTGACTAAGTTAGATTGTGGCCTTGTTGTATTAAAAAGAAAAAAAAGAAAAGCCAACCATTTGAGATTCATTTGTTTGAGAGATATATCAATCATTTGTGAAAGAGTTTGACCCTTTGATCAAATACCTCAAAATACTCTTAAAAAGTCTCTGCTTTGCCTCGTTTTTCAAACGCTTTTCCCGGCGTTTGATCTCGAGGTCAAACGCTCTCCATCAACTTCAAGTGACATACATGTCTCGTTAGTTAGAGCAATGGCTCTGCGTGATGAAGTGCTTTCAGTTTCGCGTGAAACTTCAGTACCCTGTTCTCTCGTTTTTACGCAGAGAACTATAATTTTTAATTTTTTCTACGTCTATTAACTTTGCAAAGCTGTTAGGTTAAATGTACGGCTACCAACTCTCTATGTACCGTCAATTCGGATCACCAGGGTTTCAACTGACGGTGTTTTTCGGACCTGGTGGTAGGCTTTTGCCCTCCTGAATTAAATCCTAACTAAGCTGCCGATGTATAACCATTACCATGAGCCTCGCATTGAATCCATGGCATCTTGACTTCACAATATTTCAAGTCCTTTTTGGAATGAATACAGTCTTCCGAGAACAGTCCTGAACTATGGCAAACTGTTCCGGAAAACCAAATGCACGTTGTTTCGGAAATATCCGTCTTCACCGTAGAAGAACTTCCCAGAGATGAAAACCCCAGTTTGACACAGACAGAAGCAGACATGTTGGCACTCCAATCGTGTATTTTAACTTTCCGCCAAATATTGAGATAGAAATATTCCAAATATCCTTCATTCCTGTTGCTCAATCTAAAATCTTTAAAACGGTGAACAGGAAAGAAAAATCCATTATATACACACACGTATACAAATATTTATATCGAACACATGTTCCTCTTTTACTAATCAGGTTTCAAGACACACTGCTTCTACAGGTTTTCAAAAATTCAAAAGTAACGTAATCACTTAAGGAGCATATGAAACGAAAATTAAGTTTATTTCATCCCGAACAATTCTTAAAATTATGGCAGATATAGTTTACCACACTTCAGTATCTGCCTTTGTTCCCGAGATGTTCCATTTCGAAAAATATGCTATTGATACCACCTACGACGTAAATACCTGAACACGACATTATTGATTTATTGTTGAACTCAGTTTATCTTCAAAACTATTTTTCCAAAGCGTGTAAAACTTGATATACGATTTGGATTTATGAAAGTAACCTCTGCTATCGTGGAAACACAATTGTGATGAAAAGTTTGTTCTCAAGCTTTATCTCAGAAAATTTCTGAGATAAAGCTTGAGAACAAACTTTTCATCATAAATATATCCAAGCTTACAAACATCTACACTCAGTAAGATGAAATTTACTCATAAACACAATTGTCATGATCACGCATACGTTTCCAGCCCCACCTCTTAATTAGATGATATCATTCCATTTCTCAAATGTCAACAAAGATAGCTCATGCTATATACATAAGTGTACTGTCAATTGCATTAGATGTGCAAAACATCTTGCGCAGAAACTTCAGTATCTATGACTTAAACTTACTTCTCTGACAAATAATGCCGACATAGTTTGAACCACACCAACTCTCTCTTTCCCATTTGGCACGAGTGCAAATTGAAAGATAGCGTTCGGTTCCTTGGCAGATAAAGTTGCGTGAGAAAGTTTTCATTTTCTCTGTTTCAGTATCATCTTCCTGTAGTATTTTAACACCACCGGGAAATCCCATTTGACGGCAGGCCACGTCCATTTCATTCTGACGCCAGTAGCCGTTATTGCACACAACTCGCCACCCTTCGTAAAGTATTTCTAACCTACCTGAGAAAGGATTATCATGTCCACGCAGACGGATAGCTGAAATCATGATTGGATATTTTAGGTAATGGTACATTTGCGAGTTTCAAAAATTAACTTAAGATTCAACGGTAACCTGTTGCTAAAATCCAACTCGAAGGCCGGAAGACCTTCGAACCCGAACCAACGTCACTGCATGCGGGGCTAATGCAGTGCAGACCAACTGATCTACGAAGGCCCTTTCTGGTAGAGTGGCCGCGGATTCTGCGTATGGATAAGTAATAATGTCAATAACGTGTAGGGCCCAATGGAATAATTTATCTCCGGGAGTCAAAGTTGCCCTGTTCCTTCAAAAGACAATTATATGAAAAATAAATTTACGATATGTTGGGTCAAACCACGAATTCTATAATCTTTCCTCCTTTTTTTACCTATTTCCTTTTCTTTTTAGTTGAATATGTTACTTGTGGTACAATATTTTATAACTTTTTATATATGTAAATTATATTGCAAATATAATTTGTGTGACACCCCACGCAGATAATAGCTCTTTTACTTGAGGCTGGCGTCGTTAAGGTTTTACCTACGCACCTATCCACCTTACCTACCTTAACTGCCTTACCTACCTTACCTACCTACCTTACCTACCTACCTTACCTACCTTACCTACCTTACCTACCTTACCTACCTACCTACCTACCTACCTACCTACCTACCTACCTACCTACCTACCTACCTACCTACCTACCTACCTACCTACCTACCTACCTACCTTACCTACCTACCTACCTACCTTGCCTACCTACCTACCTACTTTACCTGCCTACCTTACCTACCTACCTTACCTACCTTACCTACCTACCTACCTACCTACCTACCTACCTTACCTACCTTACCTACCTTACCTACCTACCTTACCTACCTACCTTACCTACCTTACCTACCTATCTTACCTACCTATCTTACCTACCTTACCTACCTACCTACCTACCTACCTACCTTACCTACCTACCTTACCTACCTACCTTACCTACCTTACCTACCTACCTACCTACCTACCAATACACAAACACACACAATAAACATTCCTATACTATTCCATGTTCATCTTCTTCCTTACCGTGAGCTTCGCAGCTCAGCCATACTTCCTTCTTGCAGTCGCCTGATCGAGGCTCATCATAAGAGCATGACAGCAACTTTGGTTCATTTCCAGAGCACGTCAGGTTTTTCAACCAAACAGCATTTACGGAACCCGAATCGGGAACACTAAGGTTATAACTATCAAAGCTCATGTAACCAATGTCCTTGCAAGCAACTTTCAGCTTTGCCTCCTTCCAGTCTTGTGGACAATAGGGTCGCCACTTTTTTTCATAGAACATTTCCAAGAGGCCAGTTTCGACAAGTCCCACAGTTCGAGAGCCGTTAAGTCGAAAAGCTGAAAATTCGAAACAGACAAATAAACTATGTAATTCTATCGCCAGGGATATATTATTCCATTCATCTGGCTTCCTAGAGCTGTATGTAGCTTATAATGATAGTGAAATGTTATTCAAGGATTATCTTTCAATTTTGAATCCCTGCAGACTTATGGTTAAGCGTTTTAAAGGCTAGAGTGGTGTATAGAGGACGCTTACAAACCGCTGACTTTTCAGGGTTTGAGTTTCAGTTAGAGTTAAGTTATAAACTGTTAAAGGTCAGGGTAGAGGTAGTTATTAACCCTTCCATTACCAGCAGTTTATCATTGAGTATTGTATTTGCCGGAGTAAAGTAAAGTAAAGTAGAGTAGAGTAGAGTAGAGTAGAGTAGAGTAGAGTAGAGTAGAGTAGAGTAGAGTAGAGTAGAGTAGAGTAGAGTAGAGTAAAGTAAGGTATAGTGTCTTTATTTATACTGGATAACCCGATCAGCTACCTAAGTTGTTCTCCCTCGAGACCTAGTAAAGGCCAACCCTCTTTGGTCCAGTGTTACTACAGGAGGAAACCGGAGAACCCGGAAAAAACCTGCGATACTTGGTAGAGTCAAACTGGGCAACACTAATCTCACATGTGACCAAGGCAACTTTAATCAGAGCTGGAATCGAACCCTTGTCACAGTGCCGAGAAACACGTGCACTACCACTGTGCAGCCAGTACCCCATTTAGGATGGAGTGCGTCCTCGGAAGGGAAGGGGTTAAGCAACAAGCGTTTTAAATTTCTGGATGGCGTTTTCTTTTGACCGCATTTTCCATCCAAAACAAAGAGAATGACTTTGAAATTCCGAGAGCAAACTCGGGTCGAACACCGAAACCTCATCCTCATGCAACAAAGATTTCATTAAAAGCATTTACGCATTTTTCGAATGACTTCACCTTTTGGAAGGTTACGCGGAAGAATTTCAGCTCGGCAAAACGGATTAATATTTCAAAAGTTAAGTCGGGTCGAAATTTTCGAATCATAACCGCGACATAATTTGTTATCCGATATCTTTGTGCTGACATCTCTGTCTGATTGACTCGGCTGAATGTTAACTAAGAAATAAACAACTAATATGTGGACGTCAACGGCAGAACTCATGTAGGCGTCATTTTCGAAATTGAGCGAGCATTCTGCATATTATATAATCAGCCTGAAAGTTTAAAAGTGCGGTCATTTCATTCGAAACACTTGTATTTTGAAAACATCTGAAGTCGCCGGTAAATCCTCTGCTAAAAAGTATCTTGCCATTAGGGTCCCGGTATGAGCATTTCTACAATTAAAGTAGACGCGATACTTTAATTAAGAAGTAAAAGTGAACGGTTGTACCCGAAACAGCTGTTGTTATAAAATTAAGATTTAAGTAACAAGAATGAAGATAATTGTAGGCTACAACGAGTGTCATATCTACAACGAGAGGGGTATTTTTGTCCCACATACGCGAAAATACCACGTTTTAAGCAATATCGAAGAAATTGTCCCAGGGCAGCTAAAACGGTATCATCAGAGACACAGTCATAAGTCATTCAGGTTAGCTCACGAACTGTTGGAAGAAATGTAATCATCATCGAATAAGGCAAAATAATCTCCATCCAAACTCAAAGAAACCTCTCAATATATCTATGAATATATTCGAAATATATTTCTTACTAAACTCAAATTTACTATTCGAAAAACGCGCACACATCAGCGAAGGTTAAACAACGCAAAAATAAAAAAAAAAAAAACAAATGAAAAAATAAAAAAACAAAACAAAACCCAGTTAACTTTGCTTTACAAAGTTAGATCCACGCTACCACACAATCGATTTTGGACTCTGAAATTTTTTCCATATTAAATTATGTTCTAGTAAAAAAATGGCAGCATATATTTATATAGCTCCATAAAAGACCCTAGCATGCCCGTTTAAAATTTTTACTCATTCGAAAGGTGTAGAGCAGTTAAGCATGTTTATTACCTTTGTGTAGAGACGTCGAGTATGAAAAATATAGCATTGGCACCAACGTTATGAATGTCTGGATGACTGAATGGAAACAGTGGTTCATGGCGGTCAAGTAACAAGAAATGGGAACTCAAAAGACTGGTATCTCATCCAGGAACCCGTTAGAGGTGATTTCATAAACATGCATCGCAGAATGACACGCATCAATATATGGCAATATTAATAGCAGTCATTAAAAAGTAATATCTAAACGCTATTCCAAACTATAAACAAATTATAAACTTGAAATAAATATTGAGTTTCATCTATATTACTAATGGGTGCATTAAAAACAATATATAAGTGAACGCATGAAAGCATTCACCAAAGGATTTCCTTCTTTCAAGTTAAATATAGTCCAAACGAATCTACAACAATATAAGTTCAGTTGTTTTATATTTCAAATCAGTAGTTAAAAAGGAGATATCAAGTCAGCAAAATCATTTGTCATAATGATTATGATCATACACAGTTTAAATGATTATAAAAAACCTTTGTTTAGCTGACAGGTTAATACGCAGTGTCCCATCTTGGACACCTTTGAGCCACCGTGGGGTGAATTAAATATCTATTACAACAATTGACCACTAACAACGCTAATGGGGTGTTGTTTAATTGAAAAAATTGCCAACGTTCGAGGAAGAAATTTCCTGTAAAAGATAATAAATATAAAAAACAACGGTAAAATAACGGTTAAATCTAATGGAAATTTTGTATTAGTTTCCACGAGACTGTTCAGACGCTTCGAGAAAGTTGTACTTGCCCATGCTCTCGTCTTATCAGAGAACATGCAAATAAATTCATTGTAAATTAACCCAGAAAGAAGGTAATATGTTGGTGATGATATACCTGTACGTACACCTCTATAACGCGTTCCTAACTTAATAACTGACACGCTGAGATTCGGTATACGTGGCAGAACATATATCACAAAATACAAAATGCCACACGAATTAAGCTTCGCTTTGTTATCTAAAGATACAGTTTTCGATTCCTGCAAAGTCAGAAAAATAATTTCTGATGAATGAAGCTTAAAAAACGCGCGCATTCATATTTACTACTTATTGACCAATCGTGAGGTCGGTACTAGTGAAATATCGGACCGATATTTTTAAGTACGGATAGGCACAAGCGCAGCGAGTTGAGGTACGTGCAAAAACAGACCAAATCAATCAAATTGCAGGATTTCCGCATTAGGACCGCTCGCTGCCACGGCCATATAATAAAACTATTTATTGCTTTTTAAGGTAATATCATACAAGCTCAAAAAAAATATTAAATGTTTGTTAGCTTTATTGAGCGTAAATGAAGACAAATGGACAATATAAACAAGTAACAATGTATGAAGTATTCGAAAGCGCTTCGGGAGCAATTTGATTGAAGGAGGTGAAAAAAAGATGTTTTATTAAACTTTCCGTTAATCCTTTCCCGTGTGATACGCCTCTCCTTGACAAGAAAAACCTTCTGGCGTTAGCCAGCCAAAGCGGTCGGATATTTCCCTTATGGCTTCATCAGGGGGAGGTGAAATTTAAAAAAGGCTTGTCTGTGTCGAATGAAAATTAAAATTTTTGACAATATATGAAGTGAAAACGTATTACGAACAATCAGTAAAGGAATAGTAACTATGCAGAGTGAAGTTAGTGAAGAAATTTTATACGAAATGACGATAGAATTGCAAGTCTTTATTTGACGTTCTTTACCTTTGTAGTTGTCAATTATATTTCAGTAAAGCCATATAATAAACGATTTATTGATCTCACTAATTCAGTCTGTAGTCTGTACTACAACTGAAATATTCAACCTCTGTTTCTGCAAGGACCTTAAAAACATCGAATCAACGATATAAGTATAGAGTACTGCGTAGACAGTGATAAATAAGGTAAAAAGTTTAAAGGTTCATAACTGCAGTGACTGATCTCAAAGAATTCTCCAATTTTTCGAGCAAAGGCCCTTCGTCAGAGAAAGAAATGTGTTTGAGAACACGTTTCTTTCTCGGACGAAGGGCTTTTGCTCGAAACGTTGGAATTCTTTGAGATCAGTCACGGCAGTTGCCAACTTTTAATTTTTTTACCTTAAAAACGTCGGTCTGATATTTTATGGAATTTCACAATATTTTACCATAAAAAGTAGCAAGTATCAAACAACGACTGAGTAAAAAGTTCTCGCAGCTACTCCACTTCCACTTTCTATCACACTTCAGAATCCTATTTCTTTCCTGTAATAACCGTGTAATTAGAGGCACAATAGTGAAGAAAAGCGTCTTATTTTTCTTACTGTTACAAGTTACTTTTTTCCTCTTGGAGAGAAAAACGCAAGTTTGTACCGTTTATTGCCTGGTGTCGGTTCATTTTAGTTCCCACTCCTTCTAATTTTCTTGGCTTCTCAGTAAATTCTTCCTCCCGTCTATTTGCTTATCGACGTTTAAAATAGCCAATAAACGTTCATCATTTACTTCTCATTAATTACTTTGTTACTTATTTTCCCATTTGATTGGATATTTCTATGGTCACATGACCATTTCCAATAAAAAGCATCACCCGGTTTCTATTTTAGCTCACGTTACACTCTAAGGTGAAGAGCCTCAGTTAGACACGTGAGGGTTTTTGGGTTTCATTTTCTGCATTTCTTGACGGTTTGGCTTTTTGCTCGTCGTCTAACACTACCTACACGGCATTCTGTATTTGTATCACAACATATATGTATTTTGGTTGTGTATCTCAATGGCTGTATTTTTGATTTTAAATTGATGGCAGAGTTCCACAGCTTTCCTTTGCTCTGGGGATTAACCTCTCTGTTCGTGTTATCGTTGCCCTGGTGCCTAACCGAAGACATATGCCAACGCTGGAAAGTATTTCAAAAGGGTGAGAAAGGTAAGAAAGCATGCTTCGATCATAAAATCACAACTACAAGCAATAGTGCATTGAATTTATTGAAACGGCATGGAAATGACAAACCAAATTTCCTCGCGTATGACAACCATTGGCTAATTACAGAAATGCGGGATATATTTACTCTAACGACACCTGAACGCTTCCAACTAGTAATGTCTGACACCGTAAATCAGATTTATTTCGAAACCTCAGGTTCGGAAAATGACCATAAAAAGTTTAAAGGACGACCACAAAACGAGTACAGCCACGGTGCAATCGTTCTGTTCAAAGTAAAAAAGGTTTAAAGGCGAGTACTGTCCTCAAAAACGAAAGAACGAAGTATTGACGTTTCGAGCGATATTAAATTTAAGTCTATCAAGAATAACTGTAAATAATGGATAATGAAATTGATGGAAAAAGCTCATGTACACTTGTCATTTCCAAAAAAAAGTAATAATAACGCATCTTTCTTTTTGTTTATTTTCCTTTTTATCATCTGAAAATCTGTAAACATTAGAAAACGAAAACCAACTTCAATAACAAGACAGACATTTTTTGCGGTAATATCATAATTTTTGAATACCAACTTCTTGTGCGCTTGGATAAGCGATGATACAATTGCACCGTATGATTTGTTTCTTTTGCATTGTGTATGCTATCTGGTTCTAATTTCACAATGTTTTTCAAGAGTGCAGCTACACGAGGAGGCGCGAGCTTTGATGTTTAGTTTTCTGGGGGAAAAATCATAGAAAAAAGGGTGGTTTCTGTTTGGCTGAATGAAAACATTCTTTGTCTTAAAATTGTCTCCTGATAACCACTGTTAAAAGTCTTAACATAAACTCAAACTAACGTTCACAAGTTTTAGAAACATCTGTTACCTTGAGCTGAAAAAAGTTTAGAAATTTTAGAAATTTAGCAACTTTCAACCTGAAATCGGTAAGAGAGATTTGCGAATCAACAAGGAAAGGTTTTGAAGTGTTATTTAATTTCAAATGGCCTAAATTTTCATGATTGCTTGTACTGATTTAATAAAACAATTACAAGTGGCAAATTAGTGATTTAATATCCTCGAGGACCTGCAGGAACGTAAGAAAAGTAAGGAAATAATACGTACCGTATTTATTCGAATAAAAGCGGCGGCGTTTATTGAATTTTTTGCGCTGCGGCTGCGGCATTTATTCGAGGGCGGCGTTTATTTCTAATCTTTGAACTCGACTAATTAAACCAAATTTAATACTAAAACCCAAAAACTAAAACTAAAACTAAAACCCTGAGAACATAATTAACGTCTCTTTTGAAATGTTCGCTGTCTTATTGTGCCGTACTTTCTTAAGTGTAGTACTCAGGTATAATTCACTTCATACTTTATTTAGTCAGTTAAGAATGCTTCAATTAAACGCCGCATCGATGAGAATAAATGCGGCGTTTATTCGAGGGCGGCGTTTATTAATATTTTTGTTTTTTGCGGCGTTGATTCGAGGGCGGCGTTTATTCGAGGGAGGCGTTTAATTGAGTAAATACGGTATATGACAAAAGCTTTTACACTGAATGTATTGAGGACCCAACTTCAAGCTTTGTGCGAGCTATTTATAAAATGAGTCGCCGTTCTGTATTGGGATATTATTTGTGGGATTATGTCTGGGAAATTATGCAAATAGTGCACGGAGTTTCAGATGCTAGCAGTTGCATTAGCAGATGACAGTGTAAACAACCAGTCTTGTTTAATTAAATGATGTTCGTTTTGCTTAAATGAAAACTGTTATTGAAACAAATGCCGCATAGTGGATTTCTTAGACTAATGACGCTTTTTTATAGACAATTTCATAATCTTGTAATACAATTTGACATTTTCAAAGCATTAGGAGTCAACTACGTGATGTCGTGCCAAAATAATAAAAGCCTCTGTCAGCTTACGGTATGCATAAGAGCCCATGTAACTCCAAATTAAAGCTGGTGCTCCATCTTTTTCAATTCATATGTCAATTCAAAAGAACAATTTGCGACTAGTATGAAAGTTTCGTGAAAATCTGTCGTGTAACTTCCCTCAATTCTAAAATTTTATTAAAAGATTTCCACACACAGTTTCCCTATAAAGTTGAAATTTGTGAAGATTTACATGACTAAAACATACGGCAAAAATTTGAGAACAAGTTCCGTGAAGAAGCGCAAGGAAGCCCTTTTGTGGGCGGTGTTTACGACAGATTAACCCAGCAAAAACTACTGGAAAAATACACTTAACTAATTAAACTACAGGGAGCCACCTTTAAAAAAAATTCTAAGAATAACTAATTGCGTTACAAGCCAAACAGAACTCAGTGCGAAACTCAAAATGGCCTCTTTCACATCTCCCATAAGGCCGTAGAATCCCGAAAGTAGCGCCCCCCCCCTTACTTTCGGATTTATCCGTCATTGGGGGCCGCTACTTTCGAGGGACCGTTATTTTCGGGAGGTAAAGTCCGTTAACGTTCTATGGGAATATTGTCCTTTGCTCTTTTAATGGTTTTATATTTTCCTCATTTGCCTTCTTTTTCTTCATCACAACTTTGAAAGTTTTTCTTTACTTTTGACGGGTCGAGATTTGAAATTTGATACTTCAGAGTTGCTCAAGCGATGACTGAAACAACACTGTCAAGCGTTCAGTACCAAGTATTGAGTATTATCATCATCATCAATTGGATTCATTTTATCACATGGAAACGAGGTGTTTTCGAAAGGACCGCTGCTTTTTTTTTGGGGGGGGGCCCTACTTTCGGAAATTTTCAGAGACATATCAAATTTGCCACTATTTTCGGGGGCTGCTATTTTCGAGATTTTACGTTAGTGTTCGTTTCGGGGGCATCTATTTGCTCGCAACGCCAAGCTTTCGTCAGGTGAATATCAAAACCAACCAACCCAACGTGTATCCTGACACTTAAAGTCCTTTGTACGAGCAATTTTGGCTTGTATGTCCCGATCTTGAACTGTTTAAAGACAGACCACTTTTGCCATCATTGCTACTCTTTTACAGGGAACCATCTTACAAAAAATGTCATTTCCAGTCATCGTGTCATATCGTGGATGCACTGCGGTCAATTGTGTCTGCTTGATTATGCTTGCGTTTTATTTAATTACCGAACGGACAACAATAGTCACAGAGTTAACTGTCAACTCAGCAACAAAGCCGGCGCATTGATGGCAGCTGATACGGTGAATGACCAACAAAGCTGGATTTCTTTCACGTTATTTGCTGCTGGTTGTTTACAGAACCCATGCCAAAATGGTGGGAAATGTGTTGGAGAATTGAGCGAACCTGGACACTTCAAGTGTTTATGCGCATTTAAATACGAGGGAAAATTCTGTGAAAGCGAGATCGGTAAGTCGAGATATGAACATAAATCTAAGATGATCCACATGCGATAACGAAAGAGTGGCCATTATCTGATATGGGACATTAACTCTTTTCCAGCGGGATAACATTTGCATTATTCTACTATGGCTAATAGCGGACGATTTTACTCGTCAAGGGGTGAGTTCCCACCGTGAAAAAGTCAATTCTCACTTTCAAGCTCTTTAAATTCCTTGCAAAGCAAAGCAACATCCAGGTTATTTTCAACTTGTTACGTTCCTAAAAATGATTCAGGTGGCAACATTGTAGCCACTGCTTTTTAGCAGACTCAGTTAAAGTGTAGTTCCTAACAGTTTGAAGGTACAATGCCTAACTGAGAGGCAGACTCGACTCATGAGAATTGGACGCTTTTTGTGACTTGTGACTTGGACATAATGACTTGCCACTTGGCTTAGACGTCCAATAAATGACTTAACACCATTTCAAGTCAAAAGAATTGTCTCCATGCCATTCTCTCCATGTTCACATAGTAAAATTTATTTTCATCTTTTTCCTTTAATTGCGCCCCCTGTTAAAGCGATGAAAGAACCACCACCTCTTTAAAAACCTAGAATAACCAATGGCCCGGTTGACCGCCCCCTTTTAAAAAACCTGGATCCACACCTGGCCTGGCAACCCTTCCCCTTTTGCCAAATCCCAGATCCGCCTCTGGAAATATTACCTATTCTTCAAAACAACAGAACTTTATCGATCTAAATAGAGAATGGGGAATGATATATGACTGATCAAAAGAGGACATTCAAGTATCGTCTCCCTTCAGTTGGAGAGGAAGTTCGTAGTTAGAGGAAGTTACTAGTAGAGAAAGTTACTAGTTCACTGGTTGTTTATTCTTTTTTTTTTTTTTTTTTTGAGAGGGTTTTCTTTTGTATTTTCAAAATACGATATTACGTTCTCAAGATGACAGGAGGGAAAAAAACCCCCCAAAAAAACCATCAACAGCATTCATTAACCAACCAAACAGGATTATATTACTTACAAATAACAGTAGTGAGGATATTTGGTACCAGTCCATTATCTTCAACGAACAACCTGGTCTTGGTAACTTTTGTACACACACTTCCTTTGTTTTGTATTTATCTTTAGTTTTTTCTTCTTGCTTGAACATCCTGGAAAAAAACAGGTACGGATGTTATTCATATTCTTGTAACATGGAGTGCGCCAGAATTGAATATTTAAACTCTCATCTTTGGGTATCTTGACCACTGCTCCACTAATTTAACTTATGACCCAAGGTGCCTTAAGGTGGCTCCTTGGGGTAAATTTTAATAAGATATAGGTTGCTAAATAAGGCTCGGTACGCATGCGTAGATAGTGATACTGTCGAGTTGATATTCAATCACGAGGACACCGTCCGGGTCGATGCCAATGTTTATATTTTTGGATGTTTGTTTCTGTGAATTTCTTAACAACTTCGTAGATCCAGCGAACAGAGTAATTAAAGCAACATATCTAATTTTAAAAATTTTCCATAATTCAGGATTAATCAAATCCTATTATTATAAACACTCCTTCATGGCAACTTCCTCTAATATTTCAACATGTTAAACTTCGGTTGAATATCTAATAACCATGAAACCAATTTTCTGGAAAATTCACTGAAGAAAACAGACTGTAATGAGTTTTAATTGCTACAATCGTGAAAATATGCCATAGGCACCAACGCTGTCGTTAAAATGGAAACGATAGATATTTGCACATTTTAAAATATCTATCTTATGTTTGATATGTCTTCTCAGATATTCTCCGTGATGAATTTCTAATCATTTTAAAGATAGAGACAACGATGGATGAAGACTGTATCCATGATAGCAAATTAATATAGTGACTGACTTCTGGCTCTTAGGCTTCTAGCTTTGTACAAAACATCGTTTGCCTGAATTTATGCTGCGCAGTAAACTATCACTAACGGATAATTCTTTGGAGACTTTGATAGCTGTAAATTTGGTAGGGTCACTAGGAAAACCACTGGAAAGTGTTTGGTGGCACAAAATCAATGTCATGTCTTAGCTATGATCCATAAATAATTCAAATAGGGCCAATTTATCTCGCAGTATGAAATTAGTCAACTAGACTCTTGGGGATTTTTCATGCATGATCAATACCCTTGGCCATCACTCTGGGCATGTGATTTTACGAAAACAAGCCAAGCCAATTAAGCCTCTTAAAATTTCTTTATCTAGAGCAGCAAAAAATGGCGTCTACAAAATTAAGACAAGCACAACCTCGGGTTTCAACGACGTATATTGTCAAATGACATCACTTCCTGGATGCTTCGGCGGCGGAGGTTGGACCATGGTAATGAAGATCAACGGCACAAAGGTATGTTTTCGAGAAGTTCTGGTTCTAAGTTTAATTACCTGGAGCGTAGCCACCCATCGCCATCTACTACGGGAGAAAATTGTATTCAGAATCTCTCCCAGACATTTGCCGCAGGTGTGCAGCAGTTGCGCACATGCAGCGTTAATAATGCTCAGTGTCAGCGAAAACTTTTTTTTTTCTTTCGATGAACACTTTTCTGCAATAATGGGCGATCAATAAACATTTAAAAAAAAATCTCTCAAGCCAATTTTTTTCAAATGGAAAAAAATCGTTATTTCCTGTAATTGAAATTGGCAGTTTAGAATGGTGTTTTTTTAAATGTCGTTGTTGATTTTCCATTCGTGGTGAAAAATGTGAAAGAAAAACAGAACTCAGTCGTTTTTTCAGGGAAAAAATAAGCGTGAACCGTACTTGGAAGCCATTATGAAATGCCGCTGTTGCCATAGCGAGAGGGGGAACCCTTTCAAGTTATAAAATTTGATACCAAAAATGTGCTTCTTCCTTCCACATTATGTATCATTCTACCAATAAAACATTTCCTCACATTTTATTTTTATTTGAGGTCAAAACCTGCGCTTTTCCACTTTTCAAGAAACTACTGTATATCGCACCACTTTGATTCACGGCTTTTGTGTCTTTGATTTGTTCGCGACTTTCATACGTGCGTTTTCTGACTTTTTTTCGAATTCGATGAATTTTCTACATTGGATGTATATGTAGAGGAGGTAGCTAATGTTTTTTTTTTCTTATTCTCGTTACTCAAGCCAACGTTTGGTTATAACTCTCCATATTGGACCAAAACCTTGAGTTTCAACCTTGCCGGAGGAATAACGGCCTTCGATGGCAAAGAAGCCCAGCTACCGACATACTGGTCTACGTCTTTCGAGCAGCTTTGCGTAGGTATGAAGGTTGGAAATGACCTGAAGTTTGTGTCTATCAATCGCACAGCAAGTTCGCTGCACAATTTAATTGCGGACAACAAATACAAACAAATCAAAATTGGCCGTGAAAAATGGAAATCTCTGATTACGGATTCATCGCTTCAACGTAACTGTAACAAAGAGGGATTTAACGTGTTTGGTTTCACTGCCACCAAGGTCCGACTGGGAATGCTCGGGAATAATGAAAACAACTGTTTATCACCAGATTCATTCATTGGATTTGGAGGTAATGAGAAGCAGGGGATAACTTGCGGTAATCGAGCGCGGTTCTACGCAGACAACGGCAGCAAAGTTGTTAAAACCATGGGTTATTTACTCGTTCGCTAAAAACGTCGTCTAGATTGATTTACCAGATCAAAAAAATAAAGATAAAGAAAAAAAAAGCAAGCTTTAATGAGTTTTGCACTTTGAAAGCACAAAAAAGCAGTAATTGAAAAATACGTCATTAAAACAAGAGTGACTTTTGTCTGATTGGTTTGTGCATGCAACGGCGGTTTAACCCATGGGCCATGTCGGCCATGGCCCAGGACCCCGCGTTTATTGGCTTGTGAGGAGGCCCCGCACGTTGCTTTATGCAAGGCACGCGGCCTCTTCATCTGTAACTATGGTTCTCTTTTCACACGACATCTGCAGGCCTCGTTAACCTGCTACATTCCTTGCAATATGGATATTGTGTTTAACACTGTAATAGTTACTTGAACAAGTGTCCTTTAGGTTCTACCACTTTCTTACAGAATACAACAAATTTCAAATTCTATAGTAATTTTGTAATTTAGTTCATGGATTCATGGGGCCCCGAAGGACACAGGGCCTCGGCCCTGATCCGCCCCTATGTGCATGAGCCTGATTGGCCTATGCACGCAGCCCGGTTTATTTAGGGTTAGCCTGCTTGCAGCCCGAAATTTCGGGCTGCAAGCAGGCTAACCCTAAATAAACTGTCGCAAAACTACACCGTGTAAACAATCATCATTGAAAACAGAATAACAGCAGTGCTCTTCAAAAAGACCTGAAAACGAGTGCTAGAGTCAACCAATCAGACAAAAGTCATCTTTCTTATGTCATTAGTGTAGTGGCGTCTGTGTGAGTGTGTTCAATGATTTATATTTTATACAGCGTTGAGAATTGCCAAGGGGTATAATAAGTGAAATGTGGCCGAACAGGACAGCAAGGAAGCTATTGAATCAGGATGGTGTGGTCCTAGGAAAAAACTGAAGGTAGCACTCTACCAAAAGCCATTACCAGCCGACAATTTCAGGATATAAAGGAAATAATTCTAATCCTAAACCCTAATCCTAATCCTAACCCTAACCCTAACCCTAACTCTAATCCTATTTTGAGTTTCCTTCAGAAAGATGATAATCATCATGCTTAGCTCCTATGAAAAATGACGATTATCAACATTCTGAAGCGAAAGGAGGAGGTGTTGAATACCAGGATACAAGGATACCAGATTGTGACGCAGACCATATTAAACGCCGGCTCTTCGGGCGGCTGAGAGGTCACGCCCCAATGGGTGCACGTCAAAATTTCGATGTTGGCACTTGAAAATTCCTGCGCAATAGGTGAGTTTGTACTTAGTTTCTGTCAATTGATCACCTCATTTTGTCAGGATTTTTCATTACTTCACTACGCACCGACTGATGGATGTCTTGTTCTGAGCTAAGGGTTCACATTTTGGAGGATCTCAGGCAAAAATCGAGGCGACACTGATACGAGAAGGTAGTTGCTTCATAAATGGATTATGGATCAGCATGAGGCAAACCAGGAAATAAACAAAGGTCGTCTCGCTAACAACGAAGGTGCGTCCACAATGAGTGCAGAGTCTTTGATCATGTCGTTGTTGGAGCAAGTTCGATCGTTAGAAGAAGAAAGAGATAATGCAAGACTGCTGGCTGGACGAATGCGACAGAGACTTGAATTTGTTATCGGCCAGAACACTGAAACGGTTAATTCCACAGGATGTTTGACAGGCGACGGTATCAACCCCAGACTCGTGAAACTTCTGCGGGAAGTCACCTCAAATATGGTCAAAGACTTGCAGCAGGTTGTCTTGAATGAAGAACACAGGGTATATAACTTGAAACAACTTTCATCTCGCGGGCCTGATGAAGTCGAGAACTCAAATACAAACGCTAGGTCGTTTAAAACTCAGCTTGACCTTTGCAAAGAACACTACGAAAGGCTCCTCGAAGAAGCTGAAAACGAGAAAATCATTCTTCGTAAAAAGCTAAAAGAGCAGCAAGACCTTGTTCTGGATAGGGACATCAAAATAAAGGAGCTGGAGTCCAAACTTAAACCCAACAGTTAGTTGGGAGCTCTGCTGGCTGGGCAGCTGCACAGCACATGAAGTGAAATCACTGTGATGGAACGTTAACCACATGACAACGACCGAATTAATTTAAGTAGAATTAACAGCTGGAACAGTAATACAAGTATACGGTCTGCGAACTTGCCAAGTTTATTGCGAAGCTTTACACTAGTAGGTTAAGTAATTCTAGCTTTCCCTTCAAAAATGCATCAAAAGGAAATGGAGTAATGAACAGAGTTGCCCTCAGGATAGCTGCATAACAATTGTTGTTGCTTATTGCATAACCAGTCTTTTTAATGCATTTTAATCCATCGACAAGCAGGCATATCTAAAGCAGCCTTTTATGATTGACTGTGGATACTGTTAGATAATTATACTCCTCAAAGGGTGAACCTTTAGCCAGACTGGTTAATAACTGGTTTACAGGCTCTTGACTGAAGACAGTTATTGTAGATAGGTATCAGCTTAACTTTGCCACAAATTTATAGCAAATGATTTGCAATTAAAATAATTGAGAAAGAAGTACCTGTTTTGCCCTTGACAGAGAATTGTTGCTAGGAATAATTTGATTTCACCAGAAATCTGAAGCATTTTTATTCCACATTATTTTTTCTTCACTTTTTTTTCTGCATCTGAAACAATTTATGTCCTTTCATGATCCAACAAGTCATTTGCAAATATTTGCCAGGGAGAAACCCATTTTACCTGCCCAGGTCTAGGAATAATCAACCAAAATAACAACGCTGACCACTAATGCTGTAGGCTCTTTCGAAAAATTGCACGTTGCTGCTATTATTGATATTTCTGGAAATGTTTCGAAGTAAATAAATGGCTTCAAGTACATCTGAACCAACAGATTTGCAGGATGATCGAGCTTCTGAGAAGCCAGGTCGAGTCTGCATCGCAGACGACGAAACCATCAAAGAAAATGCAGGCAGTACTGACGAATATTCTTATACGAAAAGAGATGAGTTCACTTCAGAAATTTTTAAAATCGAAATTGGAAATCTTCCGAAGGTTTATTCAGTAAATGTAGGTCCATCAGAGTTTTGTATAACGTGGTTCATTTTGATCATGATTTGATAACAATCCATTCAAGGGTTATAACTGGTACTGGGATTAGTAAATTCTGCACGCACCAAGAAATTTCTGATGATCAGTTGATCCTCATTCAGCTCCATTGCCACATGCTTGCATGAGATCTTTGATTGCTTGATTAATCAATTTGATTCACATCAAATCGATCCCCATTTTTTGTTTTTAATTTCTAAAGAATATTTCAAAATCAGTAATGTTGCTTTGGTAAATTTTTCTAAAAATTTCAATCAGGATGGATTAATTGCCCTTGAAAACACCAGAGCAAATGTTGTTGATAAATTTTTTTGCAACAACGTTCGTGGATTTTAAAAATTTTTCAGTTATGTCAAATATTTTGAAATTAGGTATGTAGTTGTGTTCACTAGGTTTGTGCAGTTTTAAGGCTCATTTGCATGATACGGTTATCATATGTAATAGTTCTGATGTATACAATTCAATCACCAGATTCTCCAGTATGTATTAGCAAGCTGATCAAAAGCAGGAATTATGCCCTTAAGGCAAAACTGTATAGATCAGAACAAACATGTGTGGTACCTGTATTATATGACAAGCCAGTAAAGTAATTCATTCAATTTGAATTGAGACAGATGAACATTTATTGAACTTATATTAGCAGTTTGTAAATATTATTCTTATATCAATTAGTTTTTGATTATTCATTTTATTTATTTCATATATATATATATATTCTTTTAATTTTAGGGGACTTGTATATATAGGGATAACCTCGAAGTCCACCTTTTCGAATATCACCTAGGTGTAATTGAATAAAGTATTATTATTATTATTATTATTATTATGGTTGCTATCACAACAGAATAACAACTCCACAAGATTATTATCTGCATGTGCATGCCACATGATATTTAATTACCAATCCAAAAGTTACCCCAGGAAGTTGTTGCTTATGACTTTGAAGTAGTCCATTAGGGGCAAATTTTATTTTATTTTACAACCAATTTGATAATGATGTGGTTATTGTTTGACCTGTACAGTTGTTTGTCATGTGAACTAACTCTATTTTAAGCACGAAAAATTTGAGTTTATATGGTTGGCAAGGAGGGAGATTTTATTGGTGGCTGTTTTTTTTTGTTGAAAATCATGAAGTTTTTCACTAATTGCAACTTTGATTTTCCCTTCAGTTTTAATTGTAAGAGAAGTAATCATTAACTTTTGATTGCAGAAATAAGAAATGATAAGAGCCAGAAATACCCAGCAGACCAGACCTACAAACTGCAAATGTTTGGAAAGCAATTACTGTACCTTGCATTTTACTGATAATGACTATTTTATCTGGTTTCCATTATACAATTTAAAACAGCACTTGAAGAAGCTGCTTTTAAAGCTTGGACTTCAGCCAAAGAAAGTCAAAGTTATCCCAAGAGTGAACTTTGCTTTTGTAACCTTCAGGTGAGAAGTAATTAAATGGTTGCACATGGAGGCACAACCATGATATCTGGAAGGGTTAGCAAGTTCCAAAAATTTTTCTACATCCCAAGGGTGGGGGCTAGCAGCAAAGTGTTGGAAATGTTTTTCTTTTTTTGGCAGTCTTCCAACATCTTGTATGTTGGGAACATGTTAGCCATCAGCCATAATGTCTTAATAGCAATAGCTCCACCATATTGTCCTAAGCAACCTACGATAAATCTAAAAGAAATGTATAGGTTTGGCATGATACTTGCAACAAGAGTGTGCATCTACAAAAGTCAAGTAAAGCAAAAAAAAAACATCTTACACTGAACCAAATGTAAGTTAAACACTTCTAAACTTGTTGCAAGTCATGGGTCACTGATTAGGAGGGGATTGGGACTATACCCTCCCAGTATTGTTGCAGAGGGGCTAAGTCCCACCATATTTTCAGGCTAAAATTTACATTGCTTATTATTAATAATGGTATGAGAAAGTTTTATGTTTTATAACATTGTTAAATTGTGGAAATCTTTCATATTTGTTTAATTAATTAGTGGCTCAATGAAGCTTTGGTTGGAGGTCAGCAAAATGCACCTCCCTTGTCATACATTTTCTTAGAATTAGTACCTGGAACTTTGCCAATCATGCAAGTTAACACAAACTGATGGAAGTCAGTTTATAGTGACAGCAAGTTTAGTTGTTAGCATTCCTATTAGGCCAAAACTTAGAAACATGGTGCTGTGTTGTTAACATCAACACAGTCTTCCTCTCCATTTACACATGCAGTCTTCCAAGCATTTCTGTTGATTTTACTTAACACGTAACCTTGTATCTTTAATTTTCAGATGTGACAAAGATAGGCAGGTAAGATTAGTCAAGTAAACTGGGGACTATCGGGCCATTGTTCAGTTCATTTTTCATTGGAGACTTGGATTAAATGTTGATGTTGTATAATTGAAGAAATTCAAAAATTTTCTGTCTGCAACCCCAGTCAGGGTAGACCAGCCAAAGCATTTCATACAATATTGACAATTCTTTGGTAGTTAGACATACCTCTAACTTCAGCATTATAGCCTAACTAAAATACTCTAGCCCTAGACAAAGTAAAAAATGAAAGATCTACCACATCTACCAAAGAGTTAATGTATAACCACACATTTCTTGAACTTCTTTAATTTATCAGAAACTGGTTAAACATTCTTGGAAGCAATATTTTAGTCTGGGACCCATATTTTACTAGTAGTAAAACTCGACAACATTGTGGACACGATATTTGTGAGATACAGTTGCCATATTAGGGTTTTGCAATGTTCGTTAACAAATCTCTCCACCAACTAAGAACAGCCATGCCCCACCTCCCAAAGAATCAAGAAAGTGATTCAAACACGCGGGATGTTATGAGACTCGAGAAAAGCGTAAAAAAACGAGTGAAACTTGGCTTTCAAAAAGCTGAAAAGTTAATTCCCAAGAATTTTCAAAAGCCAACAAAGCTAAAATTTAATCCCCAATAATTCAGTTTTTTTCCTGTTAAATACAGTTACACTAAATTAGAAAGTTTTGTTTTTCTAGCAAGCCTTGGTGACTTTGCATAACTATCAGTGGAGAAACAAGACACTAACTGTAAAAGTAAGCAGTATTGCATTTGCAAAGAAGTTGCTCGAATTCTGACAGAGTTCACGCGATGAAGAATCTAGTGTAATACAGTAGAAAAGGTTTTGGGGGTTGTGTACAACCGAAAATACGAAACGAAATCGCTTCGTCGGCCGTGTGAACGTAAAGTGACTTTGCGTTTCACTTTGACATAGGTTCTCTGCCAAAAACCGTAGATTCTTGACTAGCGATTTGTAAAAAAAAAATTGCTTGAATACGCAATATTTTGTATTATCAGCATAGTGAAGGCCAATTATTTCATGAATCCACCATCATTATTTGTAAATAAAGTATTAAGAATATATAATTCATGTAATGTTGTGTGACAGACGAGCGACAGATATATTTTCAGGCAGTTATCTGACGTTCTATATTTTCAGCACTATCTGGTGCACGATATATATCAATAATACGTTTATTGTGACCTTTTCTTCATCTTATTTTCTTTTATGGTTAGACGGCAAAACCAGTCGCAGATCCGGTTGAAAGAAAAAGACTGGAAGGTAGACATGAAATCGACCTCTTTGACGCATTTCTTTCTTTCTTCCTTACCTTCTTCCTTTCTTTCTGTCTTTCTTTCTTTCTTTCTTTCTTTCTTTCCTTCTCTCTTTCTTTCTCTCTCTCTTTCTCTCTTTCTTATCTTCTTCAATGTCTTGTTTAAAAAGATAATTACATAAAATATGTTCAGGGCTCTAATCGAGTAGCCTGAACACCTTTAGCCAACGATACTAAATATATACATGTTAAAATTCCTAAGTTCTAATAGATTTAAAAAGGTTCTTTATACGAATCGAGCCAAATATAACTGCTTTTTGCATTCTTTTCAAAACACTCTCTACTAATTTGTCCTGTTGTAATAACTTATTTAGCAAAGTTTTTAAGCACTTTAAGTATCCTCCCAACGCATCCAGGAGCACGTTAATTTGGTAGACATCATAGCTCTCATATCTTCTCTGGAGCTCAACACGAACTTCCTGGTATTTGTCTGTTTTTTCCTTGTCTTTCTTTTCCATGTTGGTAATCCATGGGCAGCTACATTCAACAACTGCAACCGTCATACTTCTATGATTGACAACTACCATATCCGGCCTATTTCCCTGTTCAACTGTCGTTGGGAGCTGGGGGCCAAAAGAGAGAGTTTCTTTCCTTCCTTCTTTCCTTCCTTCTCTCTTTCATTCTTTCTTTATTCTTTCCCTTCCTTCCTTACCTTTTTTGTAACCTTCCATTTCACTTTACATCTCCTCCCTCGTAATGTTTCAATTTTCCTCCTCACTCTAATTCTTAAGCTCAGAATCACTTTACATTCTCTCGTAACCCTTGCGTCATGCAGTATGAAGTCGGGCGTTTGTTTCTTCGTATTTTCTAGATGACTCTAGTGAAAACTTTCTGATGGAGTCAAATGATTGTGACGATAATGACGACAAAGAGCTTGATATCTGTGTGAGGTATGTCACCTACAGTATATAGTTCATAACACTGTGTCGAACGTAAACCATCTTGGACTCTATTTATCTGGTATGATGTGCACTTCGCTGCAGAGGTTTTTATCACAAAGAAAGCAAAAGAGAAAAACTGCACCAAGTAGCTCCGTTTCAAATGGCAATCAGAAATGCAGAATATTTTTAAAATTGAGGAAAATTAGATTTAAAATTTTATGACGTAACAGTGATGTCGGAGTTACGTAATAGTGACGTAACAACTGAACCAGAGCATTGAGTGTTTTCGAGCATGTTATGGATTGGCTGTTTTTATGGTTTTCAGGTTACGAAATGCTGTTACTCCTCTTTGGAACAAACCCTACGAAGAGCAAATGACAGTAGGTATTATTTTCTAGTGGAGCGACAAGGGATGGAATGGATTTCTTGCGAAAACGTTTTCACACCAAACATTTCATAACTGGTACTTTATCATCCCGCTTCCATCCACTGATCCACCTGTACGAGCGTTGTTACCAAGGACGTAACTAAGGGTATAAACATTGTGGGATAAGGAAGTTTTGGCGGCTGAAAAAAGAAAATATTGCTGTAAAAAGTGTGTGATGGTTATGGAGTTTCTGCAGCCTGCATTGAGATTACATCATTCGATACGTCGTCCCCAGGCTATTGTAACGAGGTTGTTTTGCTCTCATTGTCTGCAGTCGGTTGGCAGTGGAACTATGTACATGGGAGCTGGATTACAAGCTACATTGGTGTTGTAATTGCGATTTTCCATCTTATTCTCTCTTCTAAATAAGGCTGGTAATAGTTTTGTCGGCAAAACAGTCCGACAAATTTAGAATTTTAAACACTAGGAGGGCTTTGTGCCCCCACAAAACACACCACACTAGTTACATCTTTGATTTCTGGTGAATCTTCGACGGTGAATGTTCAGGATACAATTATGCTGTGCGATAAACCTTCATACGGTAAAAATACTTTCGCATTTTTAAAGTCGTGGAAATTCTTACACTTAATTTTATTGTAATTCTTAAGGTAAAATATGAAGGCATGGTGAAGGTTCTGAAAAAGTTAACAAGACAACTATCAGGAGCAGCTGTGGTAGGTGCAACAGTATATTTATCAAAATACTTGCTTTAGTCCAAAACTATATTGTAAATGCATGGATGTTGTAATAATTATTTTCCTTTTTATTCTTTTTCCTAAATAAGGCTCGCCAACAAATCGCCCAGCTCTTTCAGTCAAATTGCCCGAAAAAAAAAGCTGGTGGTTAGTCCCACAACTTGCCCGACAAAATTAACCTTTCAAGCACAAGGGGATGTACCCCAAAGAAGTAACAGCAGTTTGATTATGAACTGTTTATATTTCTGAAATTAATCTGTTGTTCTCAAGTGATATTAATGAAGGAACCCGATGACAGGAAATAACCATTTTTGATGTCAGTCGTTATAAATGGGCTTCACCATTATAACCTTTCAAGCCGGTGATTTTTTCGAAATTTCTTTTGAATGTCATCTTCTTGGATAACAACATTTGCGTCTTTTTAAACTGAGCAGCTGTAAAGCACCTAAACTCCAATGCATTTGAGCCTATTCCCGCTAAAGGCCAATTTTCGTCATTTTCACGGTTCTATCTACCTTCGTCATTTCATAAGGAGGACGTCTTCGTATTTAAATCGCGATCAGTACAAAAACGACAGACGTCAGGCATACATGGAGGCGAGTTCTCGTAATCAACCACATTGCCTAGACTTAAGGTCGTCGCTTTGTTTCTCATTCTTTTACTTTCTTCTATTAGGGGCCATGGATTCGTCAGCAGAGGTAATTCAGGGTGATCTTTTGAGCCAAGCGACTAGAATTTTATATCTGAACAAGCAAATGCCCGAACAGCGTACACATGTGTTGGGTAAACAGGAGATGACTCGCGAGGTTCCAATTCCTTCGGCATAATATGTCATTAAAGTTTTTTTTTCCTTTTTTCTTTACTTCGTTCAGGATTCAGTGTAACGGGATGTGTTGCCCGCTGGAAAAACTTTTGCCTTCGGTATGAATTTGCCTGTTAACAGGTCGCTAAAGTTACTGTCCTTGCTTTTGCTGTTATTTCATATCATATTAACGAAGGACCAACTGTGGAACTAAACAACCCATCGCTCGTATTTTGTAGCCCGTTTTAGAAGGTTATCGTAATAAATGTGAGTTTACCATTGGCGAAGGAATCGGTGGTGTTGGTGAGTTTCTTTGTTGCTTGCATGGCGTGAGTTTAAGAGTGTGCAATTTAAACATAAAAAAAAATTTACATATTTAAAAAATGCTCTGAAAAGCGTATTTCTGTGCTGATTGGCTTCACTGGTCAACTTAATAACATAAAATAACATATTAGATATATAAATAAACGAACGAATGAGTCAATTGTAATACAAACTGAATTTCCGTTGTCATTTTCGTAGTCAAATTTCCATTCGCAGCGGTCTTCATATATCGAATTCTTTTAATATATGTACTGGCAAGTTGTACTATTTTTTTACGAGTCTGGCTTTTGTGTCTGAGTTAATGGTTTATAGCGTTGTACCCTAGCCCAGAGAGACATTGAGCTTGACTGTTAGCCAGCAAATGTGTTGATAAAGTAGGAAGCTTATGCTCATTTTCAGAAATCTGGAGCAAACCCCTTATAATGCTCATCAATTTTTCGCCTTTTTCTACATTTTTCAAACGCAAATCCATATGTTGATTTAAATCTCGTCCAAAGAACGCATGTGTTTCGATGAATTCTATCGAACATTTAGTACCTTTTGTTGGTTGATTGAAAAATTGATTGATTATGGATAAGACTTTCACTATACCGTTAGGACACCGATTTTTAAAAATGATTGCTCTTTGGCCTTTTCAGTTAATGAAACTAGTACACTAGTTTATCAGTTTTAACTGTAAAGTGTTTTACCCTCGTTAAATAAAGTTATTATTATTATTATTATTATTATAGGGCTCGAAATTAACACTCGCAAAGTGCGAGTGGTTTTTGGAAGTTGCGAGTAAAAAAAAGTATCCTCTAGCAAACATTTGCGAGAAAACATTTCTGTACTAGGATTTAGGGGGAAAAGGAAATGTTCTTGGAGAATTTTGTGGTGAAACTGAAGAAAGTACGCACACGTCGAAAATCATTTACGGGGGGGAAGAAACGGGTTTGACGCGTGAGCCATGACAAGCGGTTTTACATAGAACTTATGTGCACTTTATCTGCGCATTCGCGTTTCCTTCGAGCATCGCGACAGAGGTGAATAAATTTCACGCTACCTTTTACGCTCACTAATACATCAATTTTTCATATTCATTATTTTAGTCATCAAAGGGAAAACGAGTGCACTAAAGTATAGCTAGTAGACTTACAAGTTTTGCTAGTGGGAAAAAATCTTACCAGAGAAACTTTGCTAGTGGACTAAAAAGATGTTAGACTCCTGATTTGCATCGCTTCACTTAGCAAATGAATACCTACTTTACTTATAGTTGTTCACTGTATAACAAAGTTAATATTTTTTGTATGTTTACCCTGAAGGAAAAGTGGTTGGATTTCGACTTGGAATGTATAAAGGTATGTGATTCCAGAAAGTCTACTTAAAACAAAGGAGGCTAGATTTCTTCCGTTCACGATTTATAGTTTTGTAATATATAACATAGTTTAATTTTTGATTTGCAGAGGGACATTGCACCGTCGTTGAACCAAAAGAATGCACTAATATACCTGAGTCCATGAAACAAGTTTTACAGGTGAATGATTTGATTTTCAGCATAATTCACCCAGTCCAACTCAATCTCACTCTAAACTATTCCATTCCACCTTACCCCATGTTGTCCTATCTTACCCTGACCTGCTCTGCTGTACCCCACTTTACCCTAAGTGTACTCACACTACACTGCAGTGTAGTTCGTTCTTCTGCACATAATACCTTATTCCATTTTGTTGAATTTTTTATTCCATGCTGAGCTGCTTTGCACTGAGTTTCCCTATAGCGCTGTTTTCGCTGGTACATCGAACGACATGGAAACTGTGGCATTTTTTTTTGTCTTAGGTATTCCAATCTTATGTTGCAAAGTCGTCTCTGGACGTTTTCAATCAGAGTACACACGAGGGGTAGGTATAATTCTTTTTTTAAAAAAAAAATTCCAGTGACGTCCGTCGACTAGAAACACAAAGATTTGTGGTAATTGTTCCGTCTCTGTCCAATATATTATTGTATCTAGTATGTTACTACATTTAGCACACTACTGCTTGTGTCCAGCATATTATTGCATTTAATACATGTGTTATTGCAGGTTTTGGAAACAGCTAACAGTCAGAACTACTTGCATAGGAGATATCATGTGTATCCCTCAAGTAGTGTCACACAATATGGCAAAGGTATTGTAAAAATATGTCAAAAGGAAATACAGTAGACGGAAAATATCAAAAGAAACATATCAAGGTTTACTATACATATAAGCTCGTATTGGTATCCAAAAAACAAAAATCTGCTGTTGAAAAGAATACTTCGAGAAAAACGTTTATTTCGCGTGATTTTTTTTCTCGAACAGAATATTTCATGAATCGACTTACACTGCTAAAGTCAACTAGAAAAGTTGACTAGGGCGGGATTCGAGCTCGCATCTTTGGGTTGCCGGACCGCTGCTCCACCATTCATGAGATATTCTGTTCATGCTACAGCGAGGATGATTCTGAAATGTTTTTCTCTCCGTACATGTTTCGTTTTAGAGCGACGTTGACGCCGAAATACAGAAATTAGTTGAGCATTTTCAACAACAAAACCATGTCCAGTTAACGTCCATGTACGTGGACGTTACCTCAGCTAGGTTGGTTCCTTACAGTGTTTACTTCTGTTTTTATGTCAGTCTTGTTGTTCTCTTTAATTCACTTTGGTCTTTATTTGTCAAATACACACGTCTTGCGCTGCGATTCTATTTGTATTGGCACAAATACGGATACGATATATGAATCTGGACGATACTTTGTTAGGTTTCGTAAGACAAAAGTTTTTTTGTGGTTTGAAAAAAAACTATTTGTGGTTAGCAATGAGATTAGTCACTCTTAGAGAGCAGAATTGTACTCAGCAAAAATATTATGTTGGAATGTCATTCGTGACTTTGTCTACGGTACATTTTTGTACAATTGATGTTAATTATTGCAGCAGCCAGTATACAAGCCGGTATAAGGATCAGTGGGTGGATGCCGTAGCATCGCTAGGTCGTGGAGCGATGGCGAAAAACAAGTCGCTAGCCGATTCCCCAGTAGTGTCAGCGTTTGAATAAGTGGATACCTACCATTCATCACGACTTTTGCTGGATTCGATAACAGTATTCCCTGCCCTTGAACGAGTGGGAAAGCAGGTGTATTGTTAACGTATTTTTAATACCTACGTTTCAGAACACATCTAATCTAAATTAATTGCTGGACGTTTAGTCAACTCCGTTGCAGTCCAGCAATTTAGGCGTTTCGTTGAACGTCACTAAAGTAATTTTTCCATTACGAATACTTCCTTGGATTTCAAAACACCGAGAAACTGTTAAAAAAGCGAGGTGAAGCCGAGTTTTTTTGACAAACTCTGAGGATATTCGATGAAAAATTCTTTACCGTTATATAGTTTGAAGTAGCTTCTCAAAAATACCTTCATTTCCAGAGAAAATCGGATGAAATTGACTATATGCATGTGATATCTTAACGGCACGACGATGTAAATAAACGGAAATTTAGCAGAAACAGTTTGTAAACTGGTTCAAAGCTGTAAGCCCCGTGGACTCGAGATCTTGTTAGAACATTAGTGAATACATGCATACAGAAACGAAATGATTGTAGAATTACAGCTAAACCTGCAGCAAAAGTTCTAAGTGTAAACTAGCCTTGATGCCAGTTAATAACTAGGCAATACTTTTCCTGCGAATCGAATTCACAAACACTTTCCACCATATCAGAACTACATGTAGTTTCGACGGTTTCGAAACAAATCTTTCCCAAAACCAATGAAGTTTTTTTTTCAGAAAGACCTCGCAGTTCTGGTCAAAACTCTTTGAAATATGTAAGACCTGCTTAAGAGGCTTCATATTTTTTTGTCATATAGTTCAAGCAATACCACAGATGGAAATTCACTGGGACATGTTTTTGGAGAGAAGGTAATGATTACTTAACGTGATGTAATATTAGTGATGAATGCCCTATACTACTTTACAACTGGGAACATCGATGTCCTTGGTTAAGAATAAGGTATACAGAGTCGTTCCTAGTTTACCAGTAAACTGGCCTAGCAGACGAAAATTTTGATCTCAAGATGAATCTAAAATCTGTAACCTTCATTCTGTTGGTCAGTGATAACAACAGTGGCGCGTCTTTGTAGTTGTGGATCGATCAGACTAGCCATTTTTCATACGTTCTGAGGTAATTTGGCCCCACTCTAATTGAGGGCTCGAAATTTTCTAAAAATTGAATTGGCCATGCCACATTTTGAGAGCTTATAGCTGGAATAGTATGAGCTATATTCACGTGAAATTTTCAGTGAACGCACCCACAATGCTTCTCTCTTCATTAAAATAAAGAAACAAAAAAAAGGTGCCCAGTGTTTGCTTTAAGTTTACTTTATGAACACTTTACATTGTTAATTGTTTTCTCTTATTTTCTGTCATCGTTTCTGTGTTTCTTAAACAGTTCATCTTCGAGAACATGTGCGATATGAAATTCAGGATATCTCCAGACGCCTTTTTTCAAGGTATGCATATGATTTTAGCTCGAACAGGTAGTGTAAAAACCGTGTATTAGAAAGTTTACGGGTAGTGAACTACCAATAGTTTTAATGTCAAAAAATTGCCAATACAAGCAAAAAAAGAAAAACCAGTTAAAAAGATCGTTTAACCCTTTCATACAACAACAAATTAGAAGAATAGGACTAATGAAAGAACAGAGAAAGGGGAAAAATCATGTTAGAATGAGTGAAAGAAATGAATTTAAAATTTCATGAAGGAAGGAATTGGTTAAAAAATTTAAAAAGGAAGCAAAATCTAGCAAGGACGTAGTCTCCCAAGAAGTTTCGTTTTATGTTTTGTTTTGTTCAGGTGTATTCTAATCGTTGTGTACATACTTGATCAACGCATTTTCGTTCTTCTTGTATCTTTCTTACTCTTCTCAGTACGCTTCGGCTGTTGTGCTCCAGTAGTTCTTTAAGTCATCTCAAGTTTTAAAATTTTGCAGTGTGTATTTCCGGTTAGAAATATTACGTTCCATTGACAAAGTTTTTTATTTTCCTCAAGTGAATACTAAAGCTGCAGAGGTGTTATACAAGACAGTTCAACATTGGAGCGAAGTAACGTCGAAGACTGTAATTCTGGGCAAGTTCCGTATAAGAAAATTCCTACGTAACCAAGCCTAAGGAACATCTTCGTATTTTTCTGACAAGTGATTGCACTGGGCAAATGAACGGAGTTGCACTGTGTTGTAATTGTTATTTCCTATGTAAATCTCGCTCTTAAGTTAGACAGATCATTTTGCCGTCTCCTTTTGAACAAACTGATCCACTTAACTAGTTGTTTTGGTTGGTTTTGAAACATCGAAGAGCGTTACATCCCACACAACTTGAAGTAGTTACACGGCTATTGCCTTAGTTACATGTACATACAGCTCACCCATTATCTCACACTATTATTACTTCATTACATGTGTGTTTCACTGATAAAGATAGTAAAGGTGTATTAGGGCATTCACAAGCGTATGCTGCGGTAAGTGAACGAGCCATGGAACAGGGTGTAGCTTAGTAAACTTGAATTTTTACTGCTCATCGCAAAGGACGCGAAATCCAGTTGTTTTGAGATCAACAGTGGTTAAATGGCAGAAAGATTACTAACAGTTCAGATAAATTCCAGTGTGTTAACGAAACCTATCCTTGGCGTTTGAATTGTAGATATTTGCTGTGGGACTGGAACTATTGGTTTATCGATGGCAAAGGTTAGTTCATGTCTAAAGATCATGTAATAGCTATGTAGATTATATGACCTTATTTTATGGCCTCAGCGAGATTACAGAACCGATACATAAACCATCAATCCACTCCGAAAGGTATACCCGATACATAACAGCCCTGGCTTATTATATAACCATTACATAAGCTCCCAATCGATTCCTAAAGGTCTCTACTGCGAAACGTTTTATTTTCACACCCAAACCAGACTTCAGTAGACTAAATTCAACCCTGGGTTGCACGTCACCTTATGGCAATCATGTTGGTAGTATACTTCAACGAGGAATCTTATTAACTGCTATTGCTGCTGAACAGTATGCATACAGTATGGCCGTTGTTTCTTTATCTTTTCAACCTGATGGGATTGAATGCAACCAACCTCGTCGAAGTGATCACCACATTTCTTGAACTATTTAGCATAAACTTTACGAACCTGAACTGTTTGTCTATAGCTGGCGAAGAAAGTGGTCGGAGTTGAAGCTTGTGAGGGAGCAGTGGAGGATGCACGATTTAACGCGACATCAAATGGTTAGAGAATTTCTCGTTTATTGTTTTTTTATTATATCACGAACCAATTTTAAGCTGTGCGAGCAGTGATGTCTCCTTCATTTGCGGAAGTCATTAGTAAGAAAGGGTATCTATAGCGAACCGTAGTATTTATACGTCATCACCCCGAAACTTCTGGCTTTCCGATCTTCGGCCGAACCCGTCCGACAACATTACGTCACCAAAATACGTGACATATCCAATAAGTCGTGCTGTTAAGGCTTCGTTGTTTCTTGCTATACAAACTGTGGTGAGTCCTTGACTTACCAGCGCTTGTGTAGGAAGAAAAATTTTTAATTGCGTGCCCCCTGGCTGATATCTTTGCTGATCGATAAAAAACCGGTATCCATGTGAAAGAAATGAAGCCACACATGTAAATCCCAAAACATTCGACGAAATATAAACATGCTTGCCGTAAACCTCGACGTTGCGCCATTAAAAAGAAGCATGAACTACATTAACCACATATTTTTTAACACTTCATCAGGTATAACTAATGCCAAGTTCATCTGTGGACGGGCTGAGAACGTTATCATAGAAACAACTAAGAATTTAGAAGAGGAATCTGTCGTTGGAATTATCGATCCACCTCGAGCGGGTTGTCGTAAGTTGTCTACAATTTTAACAGGATTAGGCCTTTTCTGTTTACAAAACCGCGCGCAGTGGCGTTGCCAAGGACGGGCCTGGCCGGACACGTGCTTGGACATCCCACGCTATATACTATATTGGATATCCCATTCTATTAACACTGATTATAATTTGTAAAACCTGATCTGCTACACATGTATCTTCACTAAGAGTGTCTTGTGTGGATTCCTGAGGAGCAGCTAGGTCAGAACTGGGCAAACATCCTCTTAAAATGCAGGAACTGCCATTTCAAGGGCCCAAGAACTCAGAAACTCCTTGGGGACCGTGTCCCCGCACCTCCCAGAAAGCTTGTGCTTCATGCTCCGCGGTCTCCCCCCTCGGTAAATTCATCGCTATGTGCCTGTGCCAGCCCACAACCAATGGGTTGGTTGCGCCACTGACCATGCGTATGGACAAGGAGGTTTCCCGTCCAAATTAAAAACGGTATATGAATAAAGTAAATTCTGAGCTATCAAAGACTTAACCAAACGACCATGCAATGAACGGTTAAAGGTTTGATCGTAAACAAAAATTAATTGGGCGTAGTACCACAGGTCATAAACATAACGACAGTGTGTCCTCCCTGTGTGTCGTTTTTCGGCCAAAGAAAGACTACATACATGTAGGTAAAATGGTTTCTTGAAAATTGATGCGATAGACGAACCAGGCGGTAATCGTAACTAAGTATGAATATCAAAGCCCAGCTAGAGTGGGCTTTGAATAAAGTGCTGCTTTTCGATAGTGTGGCAAATTGGAGTTCGCCACTTCCAGGTGTTTAACTGAACAGTACCATTCCTTTTTTAGACAACAAAGTAATTCAAGCAATGCGCCGTTGTTCCAGCCTCAAGAAGTTAATCTACATATCCTGCAGCCCCAGCTCCGTTATGAAGGATTTTGTCGAGTAAGCACCACGTGAAAATATTTAGAATGCTAGTTGAACATAGTGGTAGAAATTGACCTCCAACCGTGTAGTGTGTAGGATAAGGATTTCCTTAGCGTTCTGCTTTCAAAGCATCTTTTAAACTGCGAAACCAGCCTACCAGCTCTATTTTAACTATGGCCGCGAAATCGAAGTAATATATTCGTATAAAATAACAAGTCTCTTGGCGACTGTGTTTCAGCATTTCGAAAGTCGAGGAAATCCCCAGTTTGGACCATTACGTTCAAACACCAAACAAACATTAGGTATTTATTTTAAAAAATGAAATAACAGGACCAAATGAGCAACACTAACTTCGGTACGTCTTTGGCGGGAAATATTCCGTGCTTGGATACTCCAATCGGAACAGGGGTGTGAGCCAACGAGTTGCAAAATTTCGTTCCCCAAATGGGCTCCTTGTGCATTGAGTACCCTTGCCCGCACGGGCTTTCGGCCTTCGCACTCCGCTTCGCGCGATGGACGAGGGAATAAAAGCTCGCGTTTGACCATGTATAATGCCGCTTTATAATATTCGTTCTTTTCTCCTTTTTACCTCAGTTTGTGTCGTCCAGTAACAAAGCGAAACAAAGGAGATCCATTCCGCATCGTCAGAGCTGTCCCAGTCGATTTATTTCCACAAACAAGCCACTGTGAACTAATTGTACTGCTTGAGCGTTCGTAAAGAGATGGCCGCACCTGAAGCCACATAAACGTTTGCTTCACGTCGTGGATTGATGAATTTTGTGTTATTTAATTGTTGTGTTTTTCTTGAAAACAAAATTTTAAGGTGTAGCCATAGTCCTTGCTGTAAGTACTTTCAGCAACATAAATGAATTAACATATGATCCATTCAGGTCTCTTTGTTTCCCGAAGACTTTTAAACCACTAATTTCCTTCGTTGCCAAAGAGAAATTTTGCTCAAGGCCGCAGACTTTCACTCAGTGTTGGAAAAAAATTTCCTCTTTGTCTACTACATTTCCATGATAAATAATACGAGGGGAAACTAGAATAAAAAGGCACCCTTCCTTTCCGAGGCACGAGCTGTTTAGGGGAGTCAAAAACATCAACACTTGCCTTCCCTTTGTAGCTCAAGCTTCTCAATTTTCGTCAGCGGTTATAGTTAGTCATATGACTAAGCGATTACAAGGCGTGTGAGACATCAGCGATTAAATTTAATCGCTAACTTCATGGTATTACTTATAATAAACTAGCTGTTGTTCGTAGGTCAGGGAACTCATTTTCATATGAAAGGCGTTGCATGATTTCGCGTTTTAAGACCAGCTGAAAAACGACTGACTAGACTACATGTTACTGCAAAAATATTCAAAATTAGATTATGCTGCTAGGAATCGACTGTAAAGTCTAGTTTGGAAGAGAATAACATTGATGGAAAATACCGGACGAAGAAAAAGTGGCGATTGGTTCGGCAGACTAGCAGGAAAGTATGGAAAAAATGTTGAAAAACTTCGAAGGCGCGTGTTTCTCTTCGTAATTCCACGAAATGAAACACTGTCAATACAATTTCTTCTCGTTCGTTTTTCGTGGAACCATTAAATGGTAGCAATTCGACTACGAAAAAAACAAAAAAGCCCAACGGTCGCTTTGTCGAACAACGGCACAGCAGAGATTGAAAAAAGACATCCGCATTAAATATTGTCGCCAAAATAACTACGAATTCTTTGCAGCAGTTCCCTCTTCACTTCATCCGGAACCAGTTCTGAAAATGAAAGCCATCACTTAGTGTCATTTAAGCCGCGCAACCAGCAAATTATGGCACGAACTAAAAATGGTTACCAAGTCAGTTCCTCTTCAACAGCAAAATGAGAAAAGCACGAAAGAAAACAAGAAATAAAGTTACATATGTCGCAAAAATTTTGTCGATGTATGCATTATCAACGTTTTCAACTCAACGTGGAGCTTGCTGTCTAACGGTCTCGCATGATAGTCATGGTGTCATAGTCACCACAGTTACGCAACGGTCTCGTACAGCATCAATTCTGAAAATATGCTTAAATAGATGAATATAATCTTTCTAGGGGATACTTGGAAAAGGACTAAGGTTAGGATTAGGGCCAGGGTTGTCACACCTCTGGCAACGGTAAACCTACGTCTCACTCCGTTTTAAAAATTTTTCTTCAAAGTAAAATTTAGAATAAATCCGTCTTCTTTGGTTAAAAAGGTTGTCATACAATATATATATATATATATATATATATATATATATATATATATATATTTATGTATGTATATATATATATATTTATGTATATATATATTTGTCTTTTAGTGCTGACACAGTTCTATAGAGTGCTCAATACAAAGGTTGTAGTAGAGCAAATGTATAAAGTTAAAGACTATAACATGGAGATAAAAACTTGATAAAATATAGAACTATTTACAATAAAAGTAACTTGAGTTTGAGTGTGAAACTCGAGTTACTTTTATTGTAAGTAGGTTTATATTTTATCAAGTTTTTATCTCCATGCAATAGTCTTTAACTTCATACATATATATATATATATATATTATGATATATAGCATATAATATATATATAGCATGACAACCAACCATTAATTTTCTGAAAGATAGTATGTGCAAACACATGTTGAAATCCTATTATAAAGCTTATTTCCATTGGTTTACCATTTAAGATTGCTGCCATGAAATGTTTGAAAGTGGACTGTGAAACATTTTCTGATAAAATCTGATAAATCTGTTTAACTCTGGAGTTTCATCATGGGCCATGAAGGATATAAATGTTTTCTTTCACTCCGTATATAAAAATTAAAATGTAGAGCAAGCAATTTCTGCCTAACTGCATGAAAAAGTACTAGACTTTACCTCTTGCTTTGGGAGTAATCTCAGTAACCAGGTCATCTACTGTGACCTTATCCAATCCTTTCTGCTTTATAATTTCTAAACAATACCAAGTGCTTTATGGTAACTGTGCAATTTATTAACTTCACAGAAGGGATTATGCCAGGTCAAACAATGTTTGTGTTTTTGATTGAGTGAGTGTAGTCGTCTTTATTTCAGTTCAAGCAGTATTATATTTTAACACAAGGAAGAAATTTTAATCAGACAAACTAAAGTTTTTATAACATGAACGTAACACAATAACTTTAAAATTTTACTTGAAAGGATGAATAATTTGACCTGAATATCACACAGACCTTTTGCTTAATGGTAATAGTTGTGCTTTCCATGTTTGTGAGTGCTCAGTGCAAAGCTACATGAATTTTGTAAACAATTTTCATGCACCTCCCTGCTAACACTTGCTCTTTCATGGAACTTCATATAAAGGCTTCCAAAATTTTGTTCTGCTAGATTAAACCTCCCCTATTTTGCTTTTACTGTGCTTGTGTTTTCAGTTTAATGGATACTTCATTTCTAAAATTATGGAGGTTAATGATGCTCCTATGCTATATACTACCTTTGATGATTTTCCATACTTTTAAAAAAGCAGGGATTGGGAACTAGTTGCATGTATCACTTGGAAAATCCTTGGGTCCAAGGTCTTTACTTCTGTTCTGTGTCTGATATGAGTTTGTTGGAGAAATTCACACAGATATCTCTTTGTGGAAAACTTTAGATATAATTCATCTTTCTATCTACCTTCCCTCTTGTAATTAATCCATTGATGGGCAAGGGCACAATTTATCATCTGCTCTGGCTAATATCACATGATTTCACTCATCAATGGGACAAGCTCTGCCTGTTAATGAGTTAACAGCCATCTTCTTAACCCATTGAAGGACAAGGGCAGACTTCGTAATTTTACCCTGGATAATGCCAGACAATTTTATTTGTCAATGGGATGAGCTTTGCCCTCAATAAGTTAACCATAAACACTAATTTGCAATTAATATCAAGTGCAACTATAGAATTCCCAGCACCATAAGCTACTTAGCTATATGGTAGCTCTATAGGCAGGTAATCATTTAGATAGTGCGAGGGTTAGGATTAGGTTAGGTTTATAGTTAAGGTTAGGTTTATAGTTAAGGTTAGATTTACAATTTTTGGTTTAGGCATGTAGCCAGTTTGAACAGGAGCAATTTCCCAAGCTGGGTATATTAATAAAAAAAAAACACATAAATAAGTTCACTTTCACAGTTAATCTTACACTGGTAAAAGTAAATTTAAAAGGACAACTCACAAAAATCTCAGCAGATAACCCAGTTTGACATTCCTTACCTTTACATTCTTGTGTCAACTTATCTCGCCAACCACATTCACGTAGCCTTGTCCTTAAGAGTTCCAGTAATCTGTATTTGCATAAATAAACATTAAAATGCATTCTGTGTTCTCGTCTTAAAACTCCAACATCCATCATGCTCCAGTAACTGGCAGTATTGTAACATGTTTTGAGGCTGTTTCAAAATTCATCCAAGATAATTTTTCACCTACTTTTCACGCTCAAAATTTTCTGTCAGCTTCTTATTAATAGCGTCCTTCATGTCTGAATCTCTCTGCTTTCTATCCAGGCTATAAAAGAAAGCAATCGCTCGCACATGTTTCAATGGTAAAGCGTGTAGAAGAGAACATTTACCGCTGTACTTACTCGGCCATTTTGAAAATTATTCTGGTCAGAGGCGTCAATTGCAGGCTCGCAAATCGAACCCTGATCCCTTTCCACTTGGGCGGTGGTAGGGTGGTCACTGGAGTACTTGAACGAAGTGACTTCAATTCAAGTTTTCTTCGAGTTAGGATCCTTCCCGATGAAAAATCATGGTTGCTACATAACGTAAATACCGAGGTGAATGCCCAAAAGGAGGCTGAGATATAAAATTTGACGCCATTCGAAGAGGAATAACTTGAAAACTCAAAATACATGTCAAAATGAAGACGAACATGAATCGATAATATTTCGTTTTCATTTCAAAAACTATCGTCAGACTAACTGGTCTATGAAAAAAAAAAAAGAAAAAGGAAGGAATTTCCATTTATTTTTAATCGTCACTTACGCAGGTTCTCATCGAAATGTCTCGATGCTGTTTTGAAAAAGTTTTTTAAAATAGGAAAATTAGCTCTGTACAGCCTATAAAATCGCAGATATGCCCAGGATTCCTCTTGCTCACAACTGATCAAAAAATAAAATGCTTTTATTTTCCTTTGAGATGTTTTCAGGCGGCAATCATCCCTAGATCATTGTGGTAAATGCTTTGGGAATATTAATTGCAGGAATATAAGGAAGTTGACCTAGTACTGAAGTTATATTTCGTGAAAGGATCCTCGATAAGCAAATGAAATTCCGAATTTAAAAGCTTACGGCCATTTAATTCGAAACTCATATGTTCCTTTAAAACGTTGAATATAATTACTTTGAGAAGATACGAAAGACATTCATGACATTCATTTTTCTTACTATTTACAAAAGGTACTTTATTTTTAATTTATCGTTGACGTTTCTCGGCAGTTATGTCAAGGAGTTATGCCAAAACACCTGCTCAATACAGACGCTATGAAGACTCTGTCAAAGCAATGTTAATCAATGTTCATATCGCAAGATGATGTCTTGCCCCACACATTGATAATTCCGGTTGAAAACTAAGAGAAATCAACTTTTAATCGGTATTTGTCGGTCAGATAGAAATCAAACTTCTCTTTCAACTTGTTCCTCTCAAACAGCTCGTAAAAGCTAACCAGTGAGAAAACATGGACTTCCACATGTAGTCGTTGGATAAATTATGAACATTATTCGTGTCCTGATGCTTGATTTTAAATTTCTTACAGATTTGGCGCCCACATTCTAAATATCACTTGCAAATGTTGGAAAGGTGTTAATGACACAAAAGTAAAGAAGTTAATACAAAGGCTCATTTGTATTTTATTTCATTATTTCCATGTCATGGCTCTGTGGGAAAATACATTAAAACAAGCCTGCTCCATGCAAGCATTATGAAGCTGTGTCAAAGCAATGCTTGTCAACCTTCATTCTGGATAATCATGTCTGACACTGTTTGCACGTACAGACAGCAAAAATAGTCGAAGACTCATGACGTTGAGATGCATCGAAAACGAACAGTTAAACACTGTGGATAGATATTCGATGTCTAAATTTTTTTCATTTCAAAAATGTGCTTCATTAGAGCATAATTAATAGAATTGCTGTATATTAAACCATAATTACGACTAGAAAGAACTGGCGACAATTTTTAATTTGAAAACGTTAGGAAGCACCTGGAGTATATACAAAAAGCACTGTACATGCATGTAATACGTTGATCAGTTTTCGTGTTAGCTTTGAATTAACAGGTTTGTGTTTCTACTAATAGTTTAAAACACTAGACGCAAAATCTTTTTTGCCTCATTCCTTAAAATTCTGTTCCTCCAAAAAAATATCACTGAGTTTAGAGAAGAAGCTGAGAAAATTAGGGTAGAACTCCAAGATAACAATATCATCATGTTAAAAGGGCTTTTCTTTAAATTCATCACAAAAATGGTTGGTAAAAAGCAGACGAAATTGCACAGAACCACGATCAGGCATGATTTTGCTTGTCGGATATTCCGTAACAGCCGTTTCTGATTCAACGTCGACGAATTTTCTGACGTCAACCCGGAATTTCTACAAACAGCGCAGAATATTCTCGTGTAAATAAACGCCACGGTTAACAAGAAAAATGCCAACCAAAGGCACATTAGTAATATTGCCACATTTCCATTAATAAAGAGAATGCAGGATTCTGCAACGCAAAAACACCACAAAAGCATTGCAGTTTTCAGAAGTTTACGCTTGGCTACTTTGTTTCGATGGAAAATTGGGTGGATTATACTTAAATACCTTTCAATGTTCAGTATCAATAAGGTCATACAAGACATTCCTGCTAAAGTGAATGACAATATCCTGGACAAAAGAGACCAGTAGCAACCTCCATTTCCCAAAATTTCTCTTAGTAAGACTAAAAAGTACGTTGAATTGCAAAAAAGTCCAACTGCAATGTCATTTAAGGCCAAGAGCATGACTAGGAAATAAGACGCCTTCTTTTGCAGATGAGGTGACGCCCTGTAAGCCATCACAGTCAAGGCATTGAGAAACACATTGGTAAATGTCAGAAAACTATTTACGATACAGCAAAGAACGTGGTTAATGTAGAACTTGGTCGAAGGAAAAGCGATGACAAAGTCAAACTCTGCACTCTGAACAGTACAGCTTTCCAAGAATTTCCCACCCTCGGACGAGAAATTCATTTATTCTTCTTTTAGACGATGACAAACTACCTTGGACAATATATGTCAAAACATTTATACTGTCATTTACAGGGGTGGTGCCAGAGGGGTGCAGGGGGCTACAGCCCCTCCCTCCACCCGGGAACCATAGGTCCCCGTCGGGGAAAATTAAACAATTCGTCGGGGAACGACACACGTAGGGTAAACTTTAAATATTCGTGTTTGTTTTCTCAAACTAGTAAAAGGAAAAACAAATTATCTGCCTTAAATGTGAATAATAAAAGCGGGGAAGAATTTTTACATGAAAATCGGGGGGTGGGAATAAGGTGAAAACGAACGAAAAAGCAAACTACAGTAATACTGATGTGGCTGGGTAAGCTGGCCTCAAGCCATACTTATCAGTATCACCTTTATTGTTTTGTGGCTTTGCAAGTTTAGAATACCATGGACTATTCAAACGCGACTTCAGACTTCACTTTGTGCCTACAAATTGTTCATTTATCCATGCATATGCATTCATTTCAAAAAAAATAATGCATTTTCCTGCACCTAAATCTTAAACGGGAACCTTAGCCCCCTGTGTCGGGGAATTCCTGGCGCCAGCCCTGTCATAGCCTTTTTATTAATATTTGTGAGGTAGCATATTGGTTTTGTTAATTACATTAAAAGGTTGTACATTGTCCCTGGATTGCTTACATTTAAAGTTCCATCCTGATATTCTCTCAAAGTATTGTTATGAAAAATGCTCACAGCTGAAGATGTTATATATGATGATTTCTTTTCTGAGGAGAACCAACAACTTGCTGATGGAAACCTGGAAACATGCCTTGTCAGGCTTGTCGGGAATTTTGTTTTTACATCAACTATTTCCTAAGTATTCTAGAAGCTAAAACTGCTGATTTCTGGACGAGTTCTAATGATGTATTCCCTTCTTGAATCCTATAATATACCCTGAGATTCTCTCCAAGCGTTCCTGATATGGTTCCAGCACTCTCAACTTGTCCTTATAAACCACATTCTCCGAACTTCTGTGGGCAGATTTTGATATAAATAATAAAACATAAACTGAAAAACGTCATCTTGTTAGCTCTATATTCAAGTTAGAAACGAGACAAGAGAGAGTCAAAGATGCTACGATATTTTGACTCCATTTCAAAGTCGTTGTCAAACCAATTGATAAGCAAACAGTTGTCTATTTATATACAAGTGTCTAGGATGATGTCATATGAATTTGTGTACATAAAAATAATAGTTGATTGTCTTATCAGTTTGTCAGATAATGACTTTGAAATAGGGTCGAAATATCATCGCACTTTTGTCTCTGTCTTGTCTAGAGTGTAACTTGAGTTTCGAGTCACACGCAACGTTCTTCGGATTATGTTTGATTCTTTAGTTTTTGAAACTGTCGCTGGTTATGATTTATTTTTTATTTTTTTGATGATCGACTTTTTCATCTTTCATTGCTTTTACCCTTTTATCTCCCGAAATAGCAACATTGATGACTTTCTTCCTCTTGTTAATAACTACTAAAAATGATCTCGATTATTAAAAATACAATTATTATTATTACAGTCGCCGCCGCTTATATGCAAATCCTTTTTGCCAACTCAATTTTTGCATATAAGCGGATTTTGCATATAAACGGATTCGTTCCCAGGACGCGCATTCAACAAAATCATTAGGATCATAGAAAAATGACCAAAGATTAAATACCAAAACCAGAAATAATTGTATTTATTAATAAACTAAAATATACAAGATAGCTGTTCAATGTTTCTGAGGTTTATGTCTAATGGATACACAGTACAGTTGTCGACTATCAAGGGGACTTTTCGTTTTGCCTTTCGTAATTCGTTATCCCATTTCTTGATTCAAGCCTCGAATATTTTGCCAGTCATCCATGCTGGACGTTCGAATCGTACGTACACGGTAAAGTTTTGCAACCACGCAAGCATCTTGGTTTTCTACTGTTTCCAATCATTGAAACATTGAAATACTTTCGAAAGGAAAGGAGGATTTGCAGCAATGCAATGACAATTTTTCTTTGCATAAAAGCGATTTTAGCGCGAAGTTTTCAATTTTTCTTTTGCATATAACCGACTTTTGCATATAAGCGATTTGCATATAAGCGGATTAAAAAAAGGAATTTTCTTAAGGTTTGGTTTCGGATTTCCCAAATCTTTGCATATAAACGGCTTTTGCATATAAGCGACTTGCTTATAAGCGGCGGCGACTGTATTACGATTATTATTATTCGTGCCACCAATTAAAAATTACATGAAAATTATTATTTATATATCAGTACTTTACATCTGTACAAGTGGGAAGAAAGCCTATGCAAAAGTAACCCTAGAGCTTATTGACCTTGAGCTTCGTCTCTAAAGTTTAATTACAAGATAATGTGGACTGCACGAGTGGCGAATTACAAATAAATTGTCTGGTGTGGTAAAATAACGTTCATCAGAAAATAACACATTTATGTGCATACAGATGCACATCATCGTACTAAAGTAAGAAAGAAGGTAATGTTTTAATTTATGGTTTACAACAGCCATGACTATTTGCAATAAGTATATTTGTTGAAACGGTAAGATTTAATGTTCCTTGAAAGAGTTGGTCAGTTGAAGTCACAGCTCTGGTCCAAGTAATTATTGTAATAGCTCTTCTTTGTTTGATGACAGGGAATTTACGTTTGCCGGCCGCGCCCAGAATATCTGACATTCAGCCGGCCGAAGAAACATTCCTGCATCCATTAGTAACTTTAATAACACGGCATTAATTTAAGATAATTACTAAAGGGCTTGAAGGAATTTTCTTTCATATGCACTATGGCTATGTATCTTCATTCTGCACTAAGTTACTGGGCAACATCAGTGATAGTGAACAGCGATAATATATATTATTCCTCAGATAATTTGGCAAATTTTAGTCATGTATCTTTTCAGAGAGTATATCTCCGAATTCTCCGTGGCTGCCGAAAAGTTTTCACCCAAAGTTACCCGACTTACTTCACGAATACATTTAACAAGCTATCCATTTTTGCCTAAATATGAACGGTTTTAGTCAAAGAAATTAGATGTGGAACATCATTCGTCTAGAATCATCCCCTTACAAAATTCACTGAATATACAGTCACTGAAGCTTGCAGGAAAAGTTGACGTAAAACCCTCTTTCCTTCCTTCCTCAAGGTCTGGTTTCGCCAGAAGAATACTACAGAATTGAGACGTGAAGTCATGAAAACTAACGTCACACTCCAAGGGTGAAACCCTATGGAGTTTAATGGACTTTGTTCCAAGCTATGCGTTACAGCAAAAGGTAAGAAGCAGAGGAAGGTGAAGATGAACACGAGAACGGTGTCTTTCGTTTGTTTTTTCTTCTGTAATAATTTTTTCTGATACACAAATGCTGAAATTCCCGATATCAACTCCACATTTCCATGCCTTGGACTAGCGTTCAAAATTACTTTCCTGGCAGTGCGAAAGAATTTGGCATAAATGAATGCCGTAAAACTCAGTAGCACGGCTAAAGAAGAAGACAATCCATTTCTTCCTACCTTGTCATTAATGAGCTGAACGCATGATTCCATTGCACCGAAACCCCACAAAACAACTGCAGCAATCAAAAGTCTGCGCTTCGTTTCGATGAAAAATAGGGCGGAAGATACTTAAATATCTCTCAACGTTTAAAATGAATATGGTCAAAATAGACATACCAGACAATTTAGTCGTCAGTATGCGGAACAGAATAGCCAAGAAACAGTTTTCATATCCCAATAATTCTCTCACTAGAAATACAGTAAATGTTGAATTAGCAAAAACTCCAACCGCAATGTCGTTCATAGACAGAAGCATGACAAGAAAGTAGGGCTTCTTGTTTTTCAATTGAGACGACTTCCAGTAAGCAAGCACTGTGGTGGCATTGAAAAATATTGTCGATAATGTTAGAAAGACGTTGACCACGCAACAAAGAACGTAGTTGATGTAATATTTTTTCGAAGGAAAAGCGATAACATGGAAAAATTCAGCATTCTTGACAAAACAAACTTGCAGAAATTTACCATTCACTGTTGTCACATTCATAGGTGATCGTGCGTAAAAGGAGATGTTAAGCGTATAAGGAAAAGTTCTTCAATGAGGTAATCCGTTTGGCACCACAACATAGTGACTGTGTTTTAATTAATATTTGGAAAGTCATGAAATGTAATCTACAGACAAAAAAATTAATGTATGATATCCGGTGCCAACAGACACTTTGATAAAATATAGTAAGAATCAAACCCTGAAATACAAACTGTTGGGTCTTCCAGATGTCATTTTCTTCGGGTTTTGTTTTTTACTATAAACTAATTTATGTTGTTTTTCTTTTGCAGTGATGAAAAAAATATCTGGACTCCGATGCTTTGTGCGTTATGAAAAATCTTTACAACGTAGATTTAATATGACAACAAGTTTGATTGGTTTCTACGTTTGCAGGCTCGTGCAATTTTCTGCTTGGCACACGGTTAACCAATCACAAACATTCCGGAAGACGTGAAGCCGCTGGCCTCAGAGAGACAGCAGATGACGACTTCACAATACCACTGATGCTAATCCTTTCCCAACCTCTAACCCTGACCCTACATCAGTTTTTAATCCAAAGTTTCGATTGAGATTTTGGCTAAAATATCAGTCTGAGGCCAGCGAAACAATTCTTCCTAAACATTGCTTGGTTTTGAGTCCGATAAGGAGATAAATAGTTTTAGCATATGCCTCGCAGGTGGATAGTGTTTTTTTGCGCAATCTGATTGGTTCGTCTACCTCGGAATTTCCTGCACTATTCACCTCCTAGCAAAACAAGATGGCGTCCCGTTTTCCTTAAGTTACGGAAGAAGAACTTTTTTTAAATAAACGAAGTAGCCGTGCCAAACAATACCAAAAACGCAACAAAATTTGGCAATTCAGCATTCAAAGATATGTAGTTCTCTCGACTTTTTAGCGATAAATGCACTCAGGATGTGTTGGAAATGTTTTGTTTACGAATGATGAGTGGGCGACAAGCCGACTGAGCTCGG